>JARQOC010000004.1:86693470-86900970 GCA_033576535.1 Allobates femoralis
TTCGGGATATCAGGGGTTAATACTCTCGTGGACTGCTGCAATATTGTCCTCTTTTCGGTGGTGCACACAATTTAAGGATAGTAATGTCATCAAGTAAACAAAAATGCGGCACTCACCAGAGATGATTAATAGTCCATTTATTCACATATCCTGTAGCGGTACATGCAAAACACAAGTGCGGGGAGGGGGAGAGGAGACGGCGGACGACGGCCTGCCGTTTCGAGGACAATGCCTCTTCGACGGGTCCTGGTGTGACAAATATAAATAGAACAGCTGCATATTTTTAGAGATAAATAAATACATCAATAGATTCATAATTATTTATTGTAAGTATTTTATCACTACTGCTCTATTTAATAGAAATAAAATAAGTCATTCTTGAAATTGAGACCATTTGGTGATCGTGTATTCAGCTGCATAGTTTTTTCTCTTTCATGCAGTTTCCTTTCCCAATTACCACTTCGGTACGGTGAGGAAACCCTTTCAATTCCCATGATTTTTAGGGACTTAAAATTGCCTGCATGTACATCCCTGATGTGTCTGGATAATCCAGACAATCCTGTTCTCAAGGATTTAGAATTTGGATTAGCGGCTGTCAGGTGTTCAGAAATCCTCACTTTTAAAGCGCGGATTGTGCAGCCGACATAGCATTTATCACAATCCACACATGTAGCTAGATATACTACATGTGTGGTATTGCAATTTATGTATGATTTAATCTGGTATTCGTTATCAGAGGCCAAATTCACAAATGATTTGCCTCCTGTTACGTATCTGCACATACCACACTTATGTCCACCGCACTTGTACATGCCTGTGTAATGGTACCTTTACACGCCGCGACGGCAGGCTGGATACATCCCGCTACTTCACGTGCACGAGCACGCTCAAACGGTTACAAACGGTCAACGCACACTCTTTACACGCCGCCACAAGGTGCGCTATGCCACGCTACATCTATAGCTAGCTACATCGCCGGGTGTCTCAAGTAGTCAGCTGTAGCTCATTTACACACCGCTATAACCAGCTACTATGGGCGGACCTGGTGCAGCAGGGACAGCACATAGGCGTGCCACAATTGTGGATTATGAGCCGTCCGTACGCTGATAGGACGAAGCAATAACATCCTGATTGGGCAGGCAACGCAGGAGGCTGAGTAATACAGCACGCTCGAGCGATTGTGTAGTGTGACTCGTCAGCTCCTTAAATATGCCTCCCTATGCAGCGACTACCAATCGTCATGCAGCAGCTTCCACCAATGATCGCACATGGGGCGCGGTAACACGGAGCCTAGGTGACGCCTTTGCTACATTGCAGCTACATCGCAGGCTGTCCCGAGTTCCCTTCCGTTGCCTCTTTACACGCCGATACAGCTCGCTACCATCGGCGATGTAGCCATCAGTTTTCGAGCAGAGCTAGGAAACAGATGTATCTGTTGCCGGCTGTAGCGTCACGTCTTCAGACGCCGCTACGACGGGCTACATTGGCGCTACAAGCTACATTTGTAGCCTGTAGCGGGATGTATCCAGCCTGCCATCGCGGCGTGTAAAGGGCCCTTAAGTCAGCTATGTATATGATTTTTCAGATTGTTCAGAAAAAAAACTTGGAGAAATACTGTTCCCGATATTTTTTCCTTTCCTGGGAATAACTTTCACCCCAGACTGAAGTACCTCTACAAGAGAATCATCCTGATATAATATTGAGATATTCCTATGGAAAATCTTTTTTATATCATGGAAGTCCATGCTGTAAGGGTGGCAGGTTTTGACTCAAATTTGTCTTTTAAAAGGTCTACCCTGTCCCTGTCATGGACGATAGTTTTTGCACGTCCTATCATCCATGACCGGTAGTTTCTCTTTTTAAGTCTGTCACTGATGACTGAAGTTTCTTTATTATAATCCTCCTGTGTGGTACAACTACGTTAAGCACGTATCAGTTCCCCCACAGGAAGATTTTTAATTATATGTCTGGGGTGACAACTGTCGGCTCTTAATACTGAGTTACCATTGGTGGGCTTGCGGTAAAGTTTGGAAAGTATCTGGCCCGTTTTTTCACAGCCTGTGAGAAATAGGTCCAAAAAAGGAGTACTATTAGCATGTACGTCCATAAATGTCACTCCAGACATATTATTAAAAATCGTCCTGTGGGGGAACTGATATGTGCTAAACGTAGTTTAGGATCATTTTGTCTCCTGCTGGGATATGTATGCCAAAGGAAAAGAGCCAGCGAAATCGGAAATCCTTCTTGAGGATGGCATTTGTGAAGGGCTTCAAAAGTCTCCGTTTTTTTCAGAGCAATGGCCGACAGGTCTTGGAAGAGCATAATTTGTGTGCCTTCATAGACAATCTCCTGTTTTTCTCTTGCTCTGCGAAGAATTAAATCCTTCATTCGATAATCACGGAAGCGGCACAACACATTTCGACGTGTATCCCCTTGTGGTTGCTTAGGGCGGCGGGATCTACGAAGCCTGATAAGCTCAATCTCCTGGGGATCATCATCAGTGAGAAGGTGTTTAAAGATCTTAAGCACTGCTTTGCTCAGAGCCTCAAATGCCAATGATTCAGGAAGCCATTTAATCTGAATATTGTTGCGCTGCTCACGATTCTCATGGCCCTCTAAGGTGGCATGGACTGCATGGAGTTGGTTTTCGTGCAAGATTAAGTCTTCAAGGATAGCATTGGATTGTTGTATCAGCATTCTGAGAGGATTCAAGTGTTTCAATTCTGTAACCTTGAAGGGTTAGGTCTTGTTTTATCTCAGCTAGCTCTCTCCCGATTGGTTCAAGAGCTTTAGCTAGTATACATTTTATAAAAGAGCAGTAGAGTTTCTCGCCAAACTCCCAACATCAGATTCACTCTCTGGATCAGAATCAGAGTCTTCTATATAGGCAAATTCTGAGCGTTTAGAAGATTTAGAGAGGTCTGGAGTGGTACTCTGTTTTTTTAAAAACTGGTCTACATCTGCTTGCGTGATGGTTTTCGTATTTTTAGACACACTCTTTTGAGGTTTTACACCTGTCTTCCCCATGATCTTTTTTGGTAAGTCTGCTGAGTAGTGGTTAGATTACAGTACAATAGCTTAATCTGCTGGCACTAGGGAGTATTAGATTATCATAGTCCAGTAGTAAATGAAATAGAAAATGAAGTTGGAGAGAGTAGTAGTGAGATCCTACTGGCAATAATGATGTTACATGCCAGTTGCAAAAGAGTTATAGGGCTAGTCAGGCCACTTTATTAGTGTGATTATTGAGTCCTATATATGTGGCCCAAGTGTCTCCCATTTACTGTGCTTGTCCTTCACAGTGTGGCAGTTACAGGGCTTATACCTATTGTGGGATAGTGTTGGGATCAGAACCTGGACTATAAAACCTCAAGGACTTCAGCATCGAATTATCGGATTTGCCCGTGATGGCAAAGACTGCATAAGGAAGCCACGCAGGTTGGGACAATCCTGTCACCTGGCTACAGACTTTGCTGTGCTATATTCTAATCCCTGGTGAGCCAGCGGAAGGGTGAGACTCTGTTGCCTGTTACATTGTTGTGTTTTGCTGGTTATGTGTTATATGCTGTGAACTGTTTGGGGATCCAATAAAGCCTAATATTGTGGTTCCCTCACCCTGTGTCGTCTGAGTAGTGTTCCGCCCGCAGTTAAGGAGCTTGGGCGTTCAGTTGAGGATGAGCCCTGGTCCACATTGCCTTGCTAAAAGCGGCTGGGCCAGTGGACGAGAACACCCACTGACCCCCAGGTCTCCACAATTGGTGGCAGCAGTGGGATACTACTCAGCCTGGTTTATCCAGGGGAGCTGCAGGGGACTGGTGTTTGTGGGCACTGTCCAAGGGCTCAACAACGAGGGAGGCATACCCAGCAGGCCATAGGTGAGGCATTCAGGTTTCGGACACTGCCATATCCAACCCCATCAGCTCGCCATCGGACAAGGACTGGAGTTGAAGTACAGCCGCTATAAGAAACTGCAACTACAGGTGGCATGTCTGTTTCTACAAATCGAATTCGGGGACACAGACACCCCGGTCGTATTTGATACAGAAATTGGTCCGTTGGCATGCCCAGAAGGATGAAGAGGTTGATGTGGAGCTTAACAACAGTGTCCCCAAGCCTGCGTTTATGGAGACTGACCAGGAAGAGGTTATCCCTGTTGCTTTGCGAACTAACCAGGAAGAGGTCAAAGTGGAGCTTACAGACTGTGTCCCCACACCTGCTTTTGTGGAGACTGACCAGGAAGAGAATGATGTGGGATTTGTGGATAGCCTTCCCACACCTGTTGTTTCAAGGGTTAACTTTGAGGAGGTAGAATTGGGGCTCATGGATAGCCTCCCCACATCTGTTGTTTTGCGTGCTGACCCACGACATGGACTATCCAGCCAGTTTGTCACCGCCATCCCCACATCCAAGAAGCCAAGCAGCACCCTGATGTGGATCTTGCTACCCCACCTTCTGAGGATAATCCATGTTCCCAGCTCCCATCATTCTCCTCTAAGCCATCAACAGTGAGTAAACCTACACAGACTGTGGTCATTGACTGGGGGGAATTGATAGCCAGATGTTTATGGGAGCCGAATTCCTGAATTCCATTTTACTGCATGTCCACAATATGTGTGCCCATATGTGGGGGAGGTAATCTAGGGGAGGTGTATAGATGGAAGCCTCGATTGCTGACTTCACCATTAAAAAAGACAATGCCGTCAAGAAGAGAAGGATGATACGAGACTGATCACAGCTGACTGCCCTGTCTGATTACTTAAGAAGGGGGAGGTATGTGACGAAATGG
This sequence comes from Allobates femoralis, assembly GCA_033576535.1. Classification (NCBI taxonomy): domain Eukaryota; kingdom Metazoa; phylum Chordata; class Amphibia; order Anura; family Aromobatidae; genus Allobates; species Allobates femoralis. The sequence goes on from JARQOC010000004.1 coordinate 86,698,257, forward strand.
ACTCCTTCAATATAGAACATAGGATGATTTCTTATGTAACCCAGACAACATGGTATTTTGTTGCAAACTTTCATGGGTTAAATCCTTAAACTCTAACCAGTCTTGTAGTTGACTGTTGGTGTTTATTTTAGCATGTTAAAGTAATTATCTAACTTGCTTGTCATAGAAGCCAGAGAACTTAATTATGCTAATCATCCATTGTATAGTACCCTGTGGATGTTGACTTTATGTAAATTGCCCCAGCCACCATTGTTTTAATGTCATGGTTTGCAGACTGAATGTCTCCTACTAACATTCCATTGTAAGGGCTATATCAATCAGTATGTCGCTCTACCTTGCCAGGACTGAAATACTACTAAAAATATGTTAAATGAGGATAGAGGTCCAGCCAATGAAAAGACAGTGTTATTCCACCAGTCGTGAAGTCCCCAATATCCTACAATAAGGGCTGAGGATATATAAGGAGGATGGTTCACTTTGACCAGCAGATTGGATACGGCAACTAATCTAGGATCTTCGGATCCAATTGTCCAGCCATAACCCCAGGCCTAGGCATTCCGATGCTGACCAAGGGGATCAGATCAGAATTTAGCATCGAATTATCGGATTCGGCTGTGATGGCAAAGACTGCATAAGGAAGCCACGCAGGTTGGGACAATCCTGTCACTGGCTACAGACTTTGCTGTGCTATATTCTAATCCCTGATGAGCCAGCGGAGAGTGTGACTCTGTTGCCTGTTACATGTTGTGTTTTGCTGTTATGTGTTATATGCTGTAACTGTTTGGGATCCAATAAAGTCTTAATATTGTGGTCCTCACCCTGTGTGTCTGAGTAGTGTTCTGCCATGGTAAAGAGCTCAGTGAGACTCTGTGCCTGTTACATTGTTGTGTTTTGCTGGTTATGTGTTATATGCTGTGAACTGTTTGGGGATCCAATAAAGTCTTAATATTGTGGTTCCCTCACCCTGTGTTGTCTGAGTAGTGTTCTGCCCATGGTAAAAGAGCTCAGGTGTTCAGTTGGGGATGAGCCCTGGTCCATGTTGCCTTGCTAAAGGCGGCTGGGCTAGTGGACAAGAGCACCCACTGACCCCCGGGTCTCCACAATGAATGCTGCATAGGTCTTACACAAGATAAGGGTAATTGTTCCAAGCTTATACTGGTCTCCGCTATTTAAATGCATGGCACAGGCTGATGTGTCCCGTGTCTAGCAGCAGTTTTATTCCTGCAAGCTAACCCCTTTCGCCCGCCGTAGTGTAATGGCAGTGGGATCAGAAGTGTCAACGGTTCCCCGCTGTCTCACCTCTGCATTCTACAGGCAGGCCAGTCTCTCCTCAGCACAAAGGAGTGATTGGGTCAGTGCTCGTGGTGGCAGTACATATGTGCCTAAAAGTCAGTCGCTGCTCCGCTGCATTGTAATGGCGGTGGGACCGGAAGTGTCGGCGGTTCCCGCGCTCTCTCAGCCTCCTCGCTTTGCAGACAGTTTGGTTTCCCCGCAGCACAAAGGAGTAAACAGGGCAGTGCTTAGGGTCACCTGCGTCTGCCAGAATGACACCCGGAAGCTGGAGAGGGCAGATGAATGATTCAGGGGAGCAGGACGGGCCGCACTTCAGAGCGGGGTGACTAGTGTGCAGCTTGAAGGGGCGCACAGATTAGACCGACCTGGGTGTAGCGTGGAAAGGCTCGAAGGGTCACAATTTTCAGTATCTCTGGATCCCAGATTTGTAGATTATAGATGCCACAGAGTTTGTAGTGGTGCGGATGCCCTGTGAGGTTGGATGGTAAATCCTGGCTGGGAGCTTAGAGAGATGCAGCCTCCCTGTTTGGCGGTCATCTTGGATACTTACCGCTATTCTTTAACATCCAGATATAACACATTGCAATACTACATTAATGTGGTTGTGTGACAATCTTAGCACTATGTGCTAGCATTTTTTCTGAGCTCTTCTTCATCAGTACAAGTGCGATTTTACCAAAGGTCAACCCAATTTTTCTTGAGGCAAAAGAAAGTTTAGCCCTGGTCACCCTAATTTACACTAGTGATTCAGGCAATTTCAGATATATGGGTATTGATGTGGATAATGGAAGAAGCACAGTAAAAGACGGCAGTGTTGACTGACCTGGTTCAGCTTTCATTAACAGCAGCATCACCGGCAATTTAATGTGTAATTTTTTGATGATTTGGATTAATATATTTTGGGCAATTTCATTTTTTAATAAAAGAAGCCTGTGACATAGTATATTTATTAAGATATTGTGCTACTGTGGGTGACCTCTGTGCTCCTGTGTTCATTATTTGATCATTAAATATAACTTTATGAATTCATCTACAGAATAGCCGTGTTTTCATTTCCCGGCATGAGCCTGTGCACCTATTTTGCAATGTAGCATTGTGGATTACATTGCATCTTTTTTCAAGGTGGAATAACTTTTAAAAAAAGGAAAAAAGATTAAAGGTTTTATTACTGTTTTAACAGTTGTGTGCTCTAGAACAATTCTGCTAATATTTTTGCAACAAATAACTTTCTATACGTTTACCTACCTAATAACTAGTATTTTAAAGGCAATCAACCACCAGGATTTAACCACCTGTAAATTAGTGCAGCAGGTGATTGATGTGTGGAGCATGAATCACTATTTTTTTTTTATTCCTCCCCTGTGGGCTTGTCCTTCTGCTGTAAGCTGAACCTCCCCTTCCCTGTCATTCAGATTCATTCGAGGGAAGGGGTCCGGCTTACAGCAATAAGACAAGCCCACAGGAGAGAAATACAAAAATTTCAAATAGTGATGTCATGCTGCACACGTCAATCACCTACTGCACTGATTTACAGGTGGTTAAATTTTGGTGGTTCGTCATGTACATTGCATTTTTTTTTGCAACATGAGGGGAATAAATGGAAAAAAATTAAGGTTTTTATTTGTTTTAGTAGTCGAATCTAACAATGAGAGACACAAACAATAACTTATGGGCTTTTGTCGCAAATGTGTGTACCTCTCTAGTAATGTAGTATTTTAAGGTTACAACGAACATTACATTTTTTGCAAGAGGAATGATCATTTTCATTTGGTTTTACATATTAAATTTTTCAAGTTTTTGAAATTATTTTTAAAAAAGTTTAAGGCCTCACTATTGTTTTACTCCTTGTATTTAAAGGGAACCTGTCACCCTCTTTGGGCACTTTAAATTGTGCCCACCAGCTTACACATTATGTAAATGGGTTCTAGTAACCCCTCTATGTGCCCAGACGTGCCCCACATACCTCAGAAAATAACTTTTATTGTGTCCAGCGCTGGCCACTTATTGAGTCTGGGACACTGCTATTTAGTCCAGGTAATAATGTCCTCGCCACCCCCGGCCTGCAAAACCTGCCATGCATTTTTTAATTCCTATGTGATCGATTAGTGCAGCCACACTGCGCATGGCAGTGGAATGGGTGTCGCTTTCCACTGACAGGCAGGTACTCGGAGACTTACAATCTCCGAGAGTTGGCACATGTCCGGACCGCTGCATTGCGCAGGCACAGGTGATGTCAGTGCCGATTCGCGAGATTGTGAATTCGGAGAATCGGCATATGTTCAATGGAGTGTGGACTCCTCTCAATGCTCAGGCAGCGAATGCGCTGTCACCAAGTGCCGACACAGGAGAGGGGATTAAAGTGCAGGGTAGTTGCAGCCATGGGCGTGAGGATGTGGCGCCTCAGGTAAACGCCACAGGTACGCACTTCTGTAGTGGAAGTGAGGGCCTGTTCCCAGTGTTGGAAGGTATGTTGAGCACAAACAACAAATTACACACACACAGTTTACAGCCCTGAGTCAATGGGAGGACCAGGCATAAAGGGGATGGTACGTGTATTTCAGTAGAAGGAGAGAGGAGTAATCAGTGCAGAGGAGTGGTATTGGGAGAGGAGAGGCGGTGTGGTGCCGACTCCTGTGGGTTGGAGCAATGCCACCCCTCGCCCACGGGAGGAAAAGCCTGACTGATGGAGAGAAGAGCCCTAAGGGTGCAGACGAGACATCGACCCCTGTACGCCTGAATCTAACAAGACAGATGTGTTGGTGGAGGACTCAGGGACCAGCCCTGCAGACAGTGCGGAAGCTGCAAGCCCAAGCCGAACCCGTAGGCCTCAGACTTCTAACGGGAGCTGTGACCGAACACCGAACATCTTGGGGAAGGTGGCCGAACTAGGGAGCAGTGCCCAGGAGGGATCCTAATGGTGTTCTGGACACACAGAAGTGCTCCCATAGCTCTGTGTAGCGGACAGCGTAGAGAGCCTGGGGGGCAGAGAGACGACCCGCTCGCCTCAGATGAAAGTTACCCCTTATAACATCGAGAGAAGAGACCCACCAGAGACTGTAACATGTAGAAGGCAGAATAAGGACACCAACCGTGGCTTGACTGTACCGACCTGGCTCTGTAGAAAGAGTAAAGTACGGAGACTGGCAGAGAGCTGTTTAACACCTGAGTAAAAGTAATGGAACTGCAGCTGTGGTGTGAGAGACTTTTATTTGCAGCGACCTATCGGCTGCAGAGGCTGCCTATGACACCGGAGGTACTGCTGACCGAGTGACCAACTTGCCGAGTTATGAGCTGAGGGAAACCACTCCACTGCCCTGGGGAATGCGCTCCGCCTGCAGAAGAAGGGCTATCAAAGCTGCCGGCCATCATCCCCAGAGTCTCTGCACCAGCGACGGCCACACTAGCCGCATACCCAGGTGGTGTCACGAATACCCCTTATCCCCTGAGACTTTCCCTAACATCACCCCTTTATAAAAATGACACCGACAGGGTCAAGGGACCGGGTCTCAGTTCCAGTCTGTCCCCGTGAAAAGAACCGAGAAGTGAAGACGTGGGATAACTAGTAACTGCCCAGGTACGGAGTCTTCCCCGACCCTGGAGTGGGCGTGTCAAGGACTTTATCCACCTGGACTAAATAGCAGCCTCCCAGACTCAGTAGGAGGCCAGCGCTGGACACACTAAAAGTTATTTCCTGAGATACAGTTGTGGCCAAAAGTATTGACACCCCTGCAATTCTGTCAGATAATAGTCAGTTTCTTCCTGAAAATGATTGCAATCACAAATTCTTTGGTATTATTATCTTCATTTAATTTGTCTGAAATGAAAAAACACAAAAGAGAATGAAGCAAAAAGCAAAACATTGATCATTTCACACAAAACTCCAACAATGGGCCAGACAAAAGTATTGGCACCCTCAGCCTAATACTTAGTTGCACAACCTTTAGTCAAAATAACTGCTTCCGGTAACCATCAATGAGTTTCTTACAATGCTCTGCTTGAATTTTAGACCATTCTTCTTTGGCAAACTGCTCCAGGTCCCTGATATTTGAAGGGTGCTTCTCCAAACTGCCATTTTTAGATCTATCCACAGGTGTTCTATGGGATTCAGGTCTGGACTCATTGCTGGCCATCTTAGAAGTCTCCAGTGCTTTCTCTCAAGCCATTTTCTAGTGCTTTTTGAAGTGTGTTTTGGGTCATTGACCTGCTGGAAGACCCATGACCTCTGAGGGAGACCCAACTTTCTCACACTGGGCCCTACATTATGCTGCAAAATTTGTTGGTAGTCTTCAGACTTCATAATGCTATGCACGCGGTCAAGCAGTCCAGTGCCAGAGGCAGCAAAGCAACCCCAAAACATAGGGAACCTCCGCCATGTTTGACTGTAGGGACCGTGTTCTTTTCTTTGAATACTCTTTTTTTCTCCTGTAAACTCTATGTTGATGCCTTTGCCCAAAAAGCTCTACTTTTGTCTCATCTGACCAGAGAACATTCTTCCAAAACGTTTTAGGCTTTCTCAGGTAAGTTTTGGCCAAACTCCAGCATGGATTTTTTATGTCTCGGGGTAAGAAGTGGGGTCTTCTTGGGTATCCTACCATACAGTCCATTGTCATTCAGACGCCGACGGATAGTACGGGTTGACACTGTTGTACCCTCGGACTGCAGGGCAGCTTGAACTTGTTTGGATGTTAGTCGAGATTCTTTATCCCCCATCTGCACAATCTTGCGTTGAAATCTCTCATCAATTTTCTTTTCCGTCCACATCTAGGGAGGTTAGCCACAGTGCCATGGGCTTTAAACGTCTTGATGACACTGCGCACGGTAGACACAGGAACATTCAGGTCTTTGGAGATGGACTTGTAGTCTTGAGATTGCTCATGCTTCCTCATAATTTGGTTTCTCAAGTCCTCAGACAGTTCTTTGGTCTTCTTTCTTTTCTGCATGCTCAATGTGGTACACTCAAGGACACAGGACAGAGGTTGAGTCAACTTTAATCCATGTCAACTGGCTGCAAGTGTGATTTAGTTATTGTCAACACCTGTTAGATGCCACAGATAAGTTACAGGTGCTGTTAAATTACACAAATTAGAGAAGCAAGCGAAAATACTTCAGTAGGAGCCGCCCTGCCAAGCAGCATCACAGAGGATACTGCACCCGTAAAAGAGGTGCAGATACTCCAGCTGCAAGTGGGTCACAGGATGGTGGGTGGAAGCCATTAACCAGCACCCCACACTAGATCACAAGGTGGGAGGTTACCCGGGAGGGAATAAAATCACCTCTAGGGGGGAAAAGGAGTTCTTTTGTCTTTGCCTCCAGGTCATGGAGCAGAATGGTACACTAGGAACAAGGAGAGGGTCTCTTGGCTGAGGGGCCAGGAGAGAGGGCTTGAGGACAGATCCCAGGAGCAGACAGCCAGAAGGGAGTTAGGAAGAACTTGAGGAAGTTCAGCCCCGAAAGCTTACCGGACACTGGAGCCCGCACCTGTGGGATATTTAGGACCACAGAAAATCCGGAGACCCGCAGAGTCTACACTTCTCCCGGGCACCTGAGCGACCAAGAGAGGGTACCAGGCACCGCTTGATGGGTGAGCGGTCGGCCAGCAGAAGGTTATCCGACGGGAGCAAAGGAGAGAGGATGCAGGAGGTCAGGATGACTTTAAGGAACCAGACTTCATGCAACCACTGGGAAGCAGGAAAGACACACACCAAGGGTTCCCCCCCCCATACCACCTAAGATCTGCCTGCAGCCACCCGTTTAGCTACCTGTCCTCACACCATCAGGAATACAGTACTGTAAGTTTGTATACAACTAATACAAATACTAGTAAAGTACCCGAGGAACAGTGACTTTGGTACTCAGCTTGCTTTCTTTGCATGAACTTGTTTCCTTGCAGGAACGCTGACCCGGAGGTCCAGTCCTACCTGTGGAGGACTTTAACAACTCAGCCGTGATACCATCTACCTCCGGCGGACTGTGGCGGTGCTGGTGCAAATCACCAGAAACTACAGGTGGCGTCACGACAACAAACTTTGTAAATACTCCCCTGTAAATATCACCCCCCTTTTAAAAGATACCCCAGGACACGGGGTCAGGCGCGGCCACCATTCCCCATGACACACAGTTAACCCTTTGCCGCCTGACACCCAAGTACCCCAAAGCCTGGGCGCTACACTCGCATAAGTCTCACATGACTCACCTGGAACGACCTTCCCCCTCTGGATGGGAGTGTAGAGCTGCATAGAAACACAAGCAACTGATACATTCCTATTCAGACAGGCAGGGGCCATTCCAGGTGAGCCATGCCAGATTCATGTGAATATCTCACGTGCATCTCTCATAGTGTGTCTCCAGCCTAACAAGTAATGTAGCATTCTGGGCAAGATGTCATGGTAAGAGGAGAAATGGTGCTTTAAGCATTAAAAAAAGATATTTGAAAACATGAAATGCACAATTTACTTTTTTGCATACTTGTTATGCTGTGTGACTCATTGCAGAGCAGAAAGGAGGAGATGTGTGATCTTAGCTGAAGCTCTCAGCTCTTCATGTCATTGTGTGTATGAGGCATGTGTGTAGTGTGTGCAGTCTGAGATATTTGTATGTGATTATAAAAACATTTGATAATTTGCTCAGCAGATGCACACATTACATGTCTGCAGGAAAACCAATGTTTTACAATTGAAATCTCTTAAAAATTGCACACAGTGCAGGACAAAACACCTCCCCCCTCCCCAGCACGGAGCACAGAGGGGAGGGATAGACACAGATTGGGTGGGTGCGGATATTTGAATAACACCTATACAGCAGCCGGACTAATCATCTGTAAAAGTAATGGACAGGACTAATGCACCAGCTCCCTGCAGGGTCTGAAAATGCTCATAGCAAGGAAACTACAAATAGTACAATAATGATTTTACATGTTTTTAAAACGGTCTGCAAAGTCACTATTAAAAGGTATTATTAGTATCATACTGAAAAATGACCTTACAGAGTCCCTTTAACTTAGTGGACATCTGCTGTTCAATTGATTGACAAGCAGATTCCCCTGCTAGACCTAACACTCTACTGTCTGTGCAAGCAGTAGACCTAAATCAAGTTGTTGAGGTAGCAGCAGCAGCCATTGTGATACAGTTATGCACTGCAGGAAAAAGAGACGAACTGGCTAAACAGCAAAGTTCAATCTTACCTAGTCTGCACACTATTCTCACACAGATACCGTATTCTGAACCCTAACTCAATGAACTTTTGAATCGGCAGATTTGACCAGTGGCAAGACCTGACCTAGTTTGCTATCAGCAAATTGACATGTCATTGCTCCAGTCTAATGCTATAGAGGGTGTTCAATGTGGCCAGTGACTCTATCACAACCAATCAGACCAGGTTATTTACCGCAAGGGCATCCACCGCATTTGTGAAAATGAATTAGACATGCATCAATGCCAACTTATTAATGCCAATAATTAAATCGGCCTGACTTTTGTCCATTGTACCAGACATACTTTTTAAGATATTTTTTTTGCACAAGAGAAAAATAGGAGTTTTTAGGCTAAACATTTACAAAACAATGTATTAAATACATAATTTAAAAAGGGTTTTATGTTCTAAGGAAAAACCAGCATCTTACCCATGATATGGAAGTTACCCCACCAAGTGCCCAAAAGTAAAAACGCCACTCCAAAGCAAATTCCGTATGTCTTAAATCACTTCATCAGGGAAAGGTCCAAAGATAGACAAGTTTTGGATTCAGTATTTGTCTTCAGTGGGAAAACTAGGACTAAAGGTACCATCACACGCTAGAATCTCGTTAACGATATTGTTGAAACGTCACAGATTTGTGATCATTCAAACAATATTGTTTGTGTGTCGTTGCGTGTGAACGAACGATGTTGGAAGGATAAATTGTTGGATCCTTCATCAAAAATTTGAGCTCCTAACCTCAAATCTATCGTTCGTCGTCCAATTAACATTCTGGGAAACAGCAACATGGTTCAGTGTGACACCTTTATGAGCGATGTCATTCATAATTCTCCTTTTCCTGCCGCTTTGTAACATTGTTCACTCGTTCTTCTCCAAGTAGCTGGCGCGTTGCCAAATTTAAGATCGTTAACGATATCCTTGCGTGTGACAACGCACTAACGATGTCGAAAGGATCGCGGTCATGTGACATAGCTAATGATATCGTACACCTATATCCTAGCGTGTGACGGTACCTTAATGCGGGCTTAAATTGAGTATATTGAGAAAGGGAAAAAAATGGTGCTCTTAAAGGGAACTTGTCAGCTTGCTTTAGCACCCTGTTCTATCACTACCTGTCCCTGCACCTTGCTAGCTCATCCCTAACCATGCCTCTCTGACCTAAAACTGCACTATAAAGCTTGTATAAAATGATTTAATAACTTACATCCAGTCTAGATCCATAGACTGGAATGGGCAGTCTCCTGGGCTCCAGTGTCCCTCCTCGCAGGCTCTTAGCACACTGGGCGTCATCATTCCTTCTCTTGTCGTCTTCTTTTGAAGTTCCCGCCTCCTCCATGTAGTGTGATGTGTCGGCTGGACATCAGTTCCAGTCCGGTGCATTGTGGGGACAATGTGTAAATTGGTGCCAGACATTTTTTTCAGCTACAAAACAATCACAATTCATTTAAAATTTGCCAGTATCTGCACATTTTAGAAAATTTAACTCAAAGTAGATTTGCAGCATATAGATTTCATCATCTCTAGTTGGATTTTATTGTATGTAACCTGGATAATACAAGGATAGGATTTATATAAGAAAGTGCTATAATAGGATCATAGAACTTCAGTTTACTGTAGGTTTAACATTTTCAGCAGTTATCAAGGCAATGACATTGAACAAATCAAGTCTTTTCAGGTACATTCATCACAGTTGCTACTTCCCACTTATCTAGCTTTCCCTTTGAAGAATGGTTACTGACAATAACTGTGTGCAAAGATTTGTCCTATTCAGTCTTAAAGGTAATCAATCACCATGACTTTGTCAACTAATTTGAGAGCAGCATATTGTAGATGGCTCCAGTGACTTGTCACTTGCTGGGCTACTTGCTGTCAAGTTAATAAAATCACTATTTTATCATCAGGAGATTATCATTAGAGGACTTGTAAACCTGCTGCTGGTTCAGACTGGATTGCAGGTGAATTTCCCCCCACGGGGTCCCTTTGCAGGAATGGGCTTCACACCATTTTACATGAGCAGAAGTTGCTACAATACATTTGACTTAAGGGCCACGTCACACACACAGATATCTGTGCAGATATTGTTTGCAGATCTCTGGTTGCAGTGAAATCATGGACACATTAATCCATTTATATACAGCCACAAAATGGAACAATATGTCCATGATTTCACTGCAACCAGAGGTCTGTGAACAATATCTGCACAATTATCTGTGTGTGTGACGTAGCCCTTACTTAGAACAAACAAAGGCATATGTAATACGTGGTGGGCCATCTATATGGATGCACCTAAATAAAATGGGAATAGTTGGTTGGTGATATCAACTTCCTTTTTGTGGCACATTAGTATATGGGAGGGGGAAAACTTTTCCAGTTGGATGGTGACCATGGCAGCCATTTTGAAGTCTGCCATTTTGGATCCAACTTTATTTTTTTCAATGGAAGATGGTCATGTGGCACAACATTCTTATTGAGAATAATAAAATAAAGTTTGATCCAAAATAGCCGACTTCAAAATGCCCACTCAGGTGGGCATATAATGGTATAATCACCTCTGTACAGCAGCTGCCTCCTGACAGCTGCTGTACAGTTTTATGAATGAAAGCGCCGGGCTCCTCAGATTAGCGCGCATACTATAGCTATTGCTATAGCATGTGCGCCGCTGTCTGAGGTCCTGAAGCCACTTACAGTAAGATCTATGGGCAGTGCTGCCCATAGATCTACTGTATAAGGCTTCAGGACCTCAGACAGCGGCGCACATGCTGCAGCAATAGCTATAGTATGTGCGCTGCTCTGAGGAGCCCGGCGCTTTCATTCATAAAACTGTACAGCAGCTGCCAGGAGGCAGCTGCTGTACAGAGGTGATTATACCATTATATACCCACCTGAGTGGGTGTAAGGTCTCTAGGGGGAGTGGGCACCCCCTAGAGACATTATAGGAACATTTATTAAGCAAATTTACAGTTTAACAAAACACAGAACAGTTTGCTCATCCCTGCAGCAGCAGGGATGAGCAAACTATCCGGGAACCGGATTGCTCAGGATTACACATCCTGAGCAATCCGGTTACCGGATTGCGGCTTCAGCAATCCGGTTCCCGGATGGCTGAATGTCAGAAGACAATTGCGTTCACCGAATCCGGATCTGGATGCAGTGAACGCAATTCTGTATTTAAGTGTGATCCTAGCCATAATGGGGATTAAAACAGGAGCATTATACTTACCAGTCTCCGGCGCTGCGTTCACACTTGCTTCTAGGTCCGCTGTTTAACCTCATGTTTATTCACTGGACTCTAACTCCAACAGCCACTCACAGAGGCCCTCTCTCTGTGAACAGCATCTGTGATTGGCTGATGTTTCCCCACCCATTGTGATGGAGTCTGTGATTGGTTGCCATGTACATTAGTGTAATGGCAACAAACCTCCTATCATAGGTGTCTGCACTGAGACTCAAAAATACGAGGAACCCATTCGCAAATGTTTTAAATGATCTATTTTTACACCCTTATGAAGGCAGGTTCGTTGGGAATACATTAAAGTATATGGCATCCGATCAGAGATGCCAGCACAATGGGTCAGGCCGAAATAACCAACCAATTATTAATATTCCAAGATCTAATGGAATATAATGTAATAATCTAATCTAATGTACCTTATTTTTTGGATTGTAAAATGCACTTTTTTCCCCCCAAATTGGAGTGTGGAGGGTGTGTCTTATAAATCGAATAAAAAATGTTTTTTAAAAATATTACCGAGGGGAAGGAGGGGTTGCGAGCATGGGTTTCGGGGGCAGGTTTAATGGGTCCACAGAGGATGGGGCAGAGCAGCCGGACCAGAGCTTCTGGGGGAAGTCACAGTGGGCACCGCCATGTTCTGTGTGTCTATTCATTTCATTCACAACCCGTTACTGGTTGCAAAAGGTTCAGTCTTCCAGAAAATGGCCGTGGATCTCCATCCGTGGCCATTTTCTTGAAGTTTTGACCTTTTGCAACTAGTAACCGGTTGTGAATGAATAGACACAGAGAACATGGCGGCGCCTACTGTGACTTCTCTCTGTAGCTCCAGACCTACTGCTTTGCCCCCACCCTCTGTGGATCTGTGATACCTGCCACTTTCGCTCCATCACCACAATCGCCCTGACCTTGGTAAGCCATGGTGGGTCTAGGGGAAAGGAGGATATATATACTCACACCAGGATGGGGGGCATATACAAAAGATGGGGACATATATATACCAGGTTCGGGGGCATGTACAAAAGATATGTGATGTATATATAGCAGGATGGGGGCCATGGGCAAAGGATGGGGGACATATACACCAGGATGAGGGATATATATACTAGGATGGGGGGGTCATGTACAAAGGATGGGGGACATATATATCAGGATTGGGGACATATATACTAGGATAGGGGCAATGTACAAAGGATGGGGGACATATGTACTGGGATGGGAGATATATATACCAGGATGTGGGGCTATGTACCAGGATGGGGGACATATATACCAGAATGAGGGACATACATGCTGCTTGTAAGACAACACTGGTTTTATAAGACAGACCCCATTTAATATTAAAAATATTTTTTTTTCTTTTCCTTCACCAAATTTGGGGGTGCGTCTTATAATCCAGTGCATCTTATAAAGCAAAAAATATGGTACTTTGTTCATGGAAATAATTGAAATTAAGAATATTTAAACAAATGAAAACTTTCATTCTGAATTTAGTTTGTAATCTATTCCCATTCTCTCAGTCTTACAAAATAGCTGATTGTTTAGCTTTGACACGTTGACACGGCACAGAGCTTCCTTTCCTCTCTTGATGATGTGGGCACATGGGGCTGGCAATTTGGGTCTGTCTGATAGCTAAGTCAGGCTCTATGCCTATGCTCTTAATTTACTCAAATTCTCATTAAAATATATACGGTAAGTAATTCTACATTTTAGGTAATTAACTATCTTACAATACAAAAAAATGCTGCTAATCTTGAAAACTGATTTTAAAATTAATTTAGAACTTTTTCGGTCTTATTTGATGTAAAATAAGTCTTTTCATGGATTTTATGCTAATAAAACTTTGTCACAATTTAGGTCACACCATTAAAAGTACCTAAAGAAAACATCTACTAGACATCATTACCTTAAGGAACACATAGTAACATAAATTATACTGACAATTGCTTTAGGTAAATCATCCAGTGATCCAGAAACTAAGTTCTATTGTTTTGCATAATTTATAATCACAAAGCATTTTCATTAAAATAGTGTCATTATGGTTATTTAAGTTATTTGTTTAAAAAAGTGTTCTAGTAAATACAATTCTGTTATAACCATAATACCAATCATATGAAAAGTTTACATAATAGCTGTATTTTTACACTAAGTTTTAATGGTTTAAATATATGTAGAAATATCCGTGCTTTGACTGAATAGTTTTCTTTTCCTCATTTTTGCTGAAATCAGACACAAAATGTAAAGAATAAAAAGTTTTAAGTTACTATATTTTTTGCTTTATTTTTTTTTATTACATTTAAAAATACATATTTTATCACCTTAGCCCTATCCCTAACCATAGTCCAAGCTTAACCTTATCCCTAAGTCTAGCCCAATTCTTAAACCTATAACTACCCTACCTCCAATATTATCTCAGCGTAAAGCCTAACAATAGCATTCATTATAACTCTAATGGCCCCGTTACACCTAACGATGTCCCAGCGATTCGACCAACGATATGGATCGCTAGGACATAGTTATCTGATCGCTGGTGAGCTGTCAAACAGGCAGACTCACTAGCGATCAGGACCAGCGAGAACGCTGGTATCCAGGGTAAACAGCGGGTAACTAAGCAGAGAGCTGTGCTTAGTTACCCGATGTTTACCCAGGTTACCATCTCCCAGCGCTTCCTGTGGGACGCTGGGAGATTGTTCATCGTTGGTCTCCCGCTGTCACACCGCCGATGCTGACTGCCCAGCAGGAGACCAACAATAAATTTATGGTCCAGGTCATTTACCAACGACCAACGATCAACAAACTCATTGTTGGTTGTTGGTAAATGTCACACACAACGATGTTGTTACAACATAGCTGCAACATCACCATAACTGGTGAAGTTGCAACGATATCGTTAACGATATTGTCGTGTGTAACGGGGCCTTTACACTAAGCTTAAATTTAAACTAATCCTTAACCTAGTTAGGCTTTGATTAAGTGTAAATATGTTTAGCACTGCAGCCTTGCAATGCTGGGATCAAATCCCACAAAGGACAATATCTGCAAGGAGTTTGTATGTTCTCCCCGTGTTGTGTAGATTTCCCACGCTCCAAAGACATAGTGATAGGGAATTTAGATTGTGAACTTCAATGGGGAGAGTGTTGCTGATGTATGAAAAGCACTGTGGAATAAACCCCTTTAAAACCAAAGACATGTATGTACATTCTTAGCTGTGTTCCCTAACACGTTCTGCTACCATCATCCCCCACACATATCAGCTGATCTGATAGCTGACATTTGAAGCTAACAGGAGAGACTGCATCAGCGATCTGGTCTGCAAGGTTAAACATTTGGATAGCATTATCAATCATTGTCAGCAGGAGCCAAAGCACTACTGCGGTGATGTTATCACATGAGCCTCAATGCATTGCTATGCCAGTGGGGGCTCAGCTGATGACCCTGCATGCTGTCATGTCTCATTTCCTGCCGGCGATGTCTGAGTGACGTCGCCACCAGAAAGTGATAATTTGTGCTGTACAGAGGGATGCTGAAGCATCTCTCTGCATAACACAGGTGATCCCAGACTGCAGTGATGAATCACCATAAGGGGCCATGAAAAAGTAAAAAAAAAGTTTTAAAACTAGGAAAAAAATTTAAATAAAAATTCAATGTGGCAAAATTCTTTTGCCACATTGAAAAAAACTATTACAAAAATACAAATACTGTACTTTGTGTCACCATGTTCAGAAATGCTTAATCTATAAAAATTTAAAATCAATTACCGTATATACTCGTGTATAAGCCGACTTTTTCAGCCCAAAATTTGGGCTGAAAAGTCCCCCCTCGGCTTATACACGAGTATATACTGTGGTGTGGTGGGGGCTGTGTCCGGGCACTGCAGGAGGAGGCGGGGGGAGGCTGCAGAATGAGCGGCACGTCACGTGGTGCCGCTCATTAATTATGCATGGGGAGCAGCGCATAGTATATTGCTGCTCCCCTGCACAGTATAGCCTCCCCCGCTGTCTCCCTGCCCCCCCTATGTATACAGAGGCCCCCCTCCTCAGCATTGATTCATCTCACCCCCTCGGTCTTCACCCGGGTCCTCCAGCTGCTCCGGCTGCGTGTCCCGCGTCTTCTAATACCGGCGTCCTCCCGCTCTTCCTGCTTGAATGTAATCATGTGACCCGGTCACATGATTACAGTCAAACAGGAAGTGCGGGGAGGACGCCGGTATTAGAAGACGCGGGACACACAGCCGGAGCAGCTGGAGGACCCGGGTGAAGACCGAGGGGGTGAGATGAATCAATGCTGAGGAGGGGGGTCCTCTGTATACATGGGGGGGCTGCATTATCACTGCTGGGGGCTGCATTACCACTGCTGGGGGCTGTATACTGCTGGGGGCTGTATCACCACTGCTGGGGGCTGCATTTCCACTGCTGGGGGCTGTATACTGCTGGGGGCTGTATCACCACTGCTGGGGGCTGCATTTCCACTGCTGGGGGCTGCATTTCCACTGCTGGGGGCTGCATTTCCACTGCTGGGGGCTGCATTTCCACTGCTGGGGGCTGTATACTGCTGGGGGCTGTATCACCACTGCTGGGGGCTGCATTTCCACTGCTGGGGGCTGTATACTGCTGGGGGCTGTATCACCACTGCTGGGGGCTGCATCTCCACTGCTGGGGGCTGCATTACCACTGCTGGGGGCTGCATTACCACTGCTGGGGGCTGCATTACCACTGCTGGGGGCTGCATTACCACTGCTGGGGCTGCATTACCGCTGCTGGGGGCTGCATTACCGCTGCTGGGGGCTGTATTACCGCTGCTGGGGGCTGTATTACCACTGCTGGGGGCTGCATTACCACTGCTGGGGGCTGCATTACCATTGCTGGGGGCTGCATTACCACTGCTGGGGGCTGCATTACCACTGCTGGGGGCTGTATTACCACTGCTGGGGGCTGCATTACCACTGCTGGGGGCTGTATTACCACTGCTGGGGGCTGTATTACCACTGCTGGGGGCTGTATTACCACTGCTGGGGGCTGCATTAACACTGCTGGGGGCTACATTACCACTGCTGGGGGCTGTATCACCACTGCTGGGGGCTGTATCACCGCTGCTGGGGGCTGTATCACCACTGCTGGGGGCTGTATCACCACTGCTGGGGGCTGTATTACCGCTGCTGGGGGCTGTATTACCGCTGCTGGGGGCTATATTACCGCTGCTGGGGGCTGTATTACCGCTGCTGGGGGCTGTATACCTGTGCTGGAGTCCACCCTCGGCTTATACGCGAGTCAATAGGTTTTCCCAGTTTTGGGGGGCAAAAGTAGGGGGGTCGGCTTATACACGGGTCGGCTTATACACGAGTATATACGGTACTCAGATTTGTAATCTATGCAATGGAAAAAATAAGTCCAAATGCCACAATTTTTTTTTTTTTTTCCGTAACAATACAATAAAATGCAATAACAGGCGATCAAAATAGTGCATCTACCCAAAGATGGTATAATTAGTAATGTCAGCTCAAGACGCAAAAAATAAGCAATCACACAACCCCACATCCAAAAAGTAAGAACATTATTAGCGCCATGGAAAATGGCACCATGTTCATGTTCTTGAAAAACTGCAGAATTTTTTTTAACCACTTAGATAAATGTGCAAGTATACATGCTTGATATCTACAAACTCATACTAACCAGAGGCATCATACCGTCACAACAGTTTTACCTTGTAGTGAATATGGTACTTGGAGTTTTCTTCCCATTTTCCTGTACACTGTATCGTAAAATAAATTATGTCAGTCAAATGTACCACTTGTCCTGCAAAAATAACAAGCCCTCCTATATTGACAGAAAAAAAAAGTTATCGCTCTTGGAAGAAGTGGAAGGAAAAATGAAAATCGGAAAAAAGAATATTACCCAGGAATTAAGGGGTTAATGGTGCTATGTAAGAGAAAAAATATATATACAGCTCTGGCAAAAATTAAGAGACCACTGCAAAATTTTCAGTTTCTCTGATTCTTCTCTTTATAGATATATTTTGAAGTAAAATGTGCATTGTTTTTTTTATTCTATAAACTACTGACAACATGTCTCCGAAATTCAAAGCTAAAAATTTATTTGCAGGAAATGAGAAATTGTCAAAATAATAAAAAAGAAACAGTGCTTTCAGACCTTAAATAATGCAAAGAAAAACAAGTTCATATTCATTTAGAAACAACAATACTAATGTCTTAACTCAGGAAGAGTTCAGAAATCAATATTTGGTGGAATGACCATGATTTTTCATCACAGCTTTCATGCATCTTGGCCGCTTTCCACCAGTCTTTCACACTGCTTTTGGGTGTCCTTATGCCACTCCTGGCACAAAAATGTAAGTAGTTCTTCTTTGTTTGATGGCTTGGACTATCCATCTTCCTCTTGATTACATTCCAAAGGTTTTCAATAGGGCTCAGGTCTGGAAATTGGGCTGGCCATGTCATGGTCTTGATGTGGTGCTCCTTCATCCACACATTGATTGACCTAGCTGTGTGACATGGGGTATTGTTCTACTGGGAAAACAGTCCTCAGAGTTGGGGAACATTGCCTGAGCAGTAGGAAGCAAGTGTTTTTCAAGAATAACCATGTATGCGCCGTGATTCATATTTCATTTGCAAAGATTAACCTGCCCAATTCCAGCCTTTCTGAAGCATCCCCAGATCATCACCAATCCATCAACAAATTTCACAGTGGGTTTAAGACACTGTGGCTTGTACTCCTCTCCAGGTCTCCATCTAACCATTAGACAACCAGGTGTTGGGCAAAGCTGAAAATTAGACTCATCAGAGAAGATTACCTTACTCCAGTCCTCTATTGTCCAATCCTTATGGTCTTTGGCAAACTTCCGCCTGGCTCTTCTTTGCTTCTCACTGATGAAAGGCATTTTTTCTAGCTTTACGTAACTTGAGCCCTGCCTCTAGGAGCCTGTTAAAAACTGTTCTTGCCGTGCACTTCACCCCAGCTGCCATTTGCCATTCCTTTTGTAGGTCACTTGATGTCATCCTGCAGTTGCTGAGTGACATTCAAATAAGGTGACAGTCATCCCAGTCAGTGGAGAGTCGCTATCACCCTCTGCCGGTCTGTAGTTTTGTTGTCCCTAATGTCTGCTGCTTGACGTTGTTGTAATGGACTTCCATGTTTGAAATTTTAAGGATGGAGGCAACATGACACTCACTTTATCCCTCTGCTAGTAAGGCCAGAATTGACCCTTTTCCTCACTAAATACTTTTCTTTTCACCTCCTTTGGCACGGTTAAAAGTTATTTTTTCATTCAAATTACTTTTGGGCTATTCCTAGCACTTGTTTTGCCATCCAGCTTGTCCTATTGCAAGAGGATTGTGAAGTGCCAGAAGTGTTTTTTTTATACTTTCCCTTGTTAAATAAGATTTGGTTCAGGTGATCCCTTAATCAGCAGCACATTAAGTAGAATGAGGTTTACTTTGGTTGTAATTCAACTGACACTGGAATGGAATGGCTGTCAGACATGTAGAGATGGGGATTTGTAGAAAACTGTGTAGTGGTCACTTAATTTTTGCCACAGCTGTATATTATAATGTAAAATCAGCATTTTGTAATGAGATAAGATGGCATTATCCTATGACAACCAAAAAATATCAACCCATGTTTCCCACAAAATGCTTTAATTACCTGGTTCACTTTTCACTCCTCATTCAGATGACTCTAGTTTTGGAACATGGAGAGATAGGATAATAGTATTTAGGGACCATCCATATTTTGGTACATCTTGATGTGGTTCGATGGCTTTTGCGCTGTTGGATCAAAAAAAACGCTAAGTACCTTACATTTTTAATGTTTATAGCAATTTTGTAATTCATTTATTCGTTAATCATAGTGTGCTGCCAAACCATGTATCTTTATGATGGTATTGACTTATGGGCATTGCACTTACGAGTGGCATGGTAAAGGATGGGAGAAAGTTTGTGCCCCTATAGACTGGAGTGCAACCACTTTCCTGGCTCCCTCCCGTTCTTTGCCACTGTATAGAGGAATAATAAACTTAGGCCTGGTTTGAGGTTATTGTGTTCTTTAGACAACTGTGCAATTTGGTGTGATCATGGACTGCAATGTAATAACTCAGCAGCTTCAAAGGCATTTCATATGAGAGATTACTCAGTTTGGAAACTTGAAGTCAGTCCATTCATTAAAATTTGTGATAGCTAGATCTATATAACCCATAGCTTGTGAAATGTTAAATGATTTTAACAGATATTCATTATTATTAAGTCCTGGGCACAGGTACTGGTCACTGTGACGACCATCCTATGCAAATCTGTGACGACTATCCTATGCAACTGGCAGAGCTGCTGGTAAATCAGAATCCCAAGAAACTTCAAGACCCTTTACAGGGGTACAGGGATCTGGACTTACAGCAGAGCCCAGGAAGTTACTGCCAATGGAGGAGCAGTAGGCAAGAGCAGGGAGGTAGTCAGACAGGGAAGCCAGGAAAAATGCCTAGGGCAGAAAAACTGAATAGTAGCAATGTCAGAAATTAGAGTCAAAACCGAGGGGAACAGCGAGGTACAAAATCGTCAGGAGAAAACAGAGTCAACGAACAAAGTCATGGTCGAACAAATGTCATAGTAAACAAGATCTAGATAAAATGGGGAACCAATAATACAACTTGCAACTTGTGAGAACAGTCCAAAGGAATTATAAGGGTGTGGTACCTCCCATAGGCAGAATCTCAGAAACCCATGACCCCATCTGGACTTCCTACATACTAATACTATCAGACCGTGAAACACAACAGGTCCCAGCTACACTAACCCCAGAGGACGAGCAAGGCCTGTGCATGGACTTCTCCCCCAACACCAGCATCACCTGCAGTGTGAACATGGTGATGCCTGGTGAAAGGGGCAGAAGCCGTAGAAGGAAACTCTAGCAGAGGTGCAATGCCTTTATCGTCAGTGCCATTTATATGGTGAACAAGGTGGTACCTAGTGACTGGGGCAGGAATTACAAGAGCAGATCCAGGTGGAAATGTGACAGTCACACTCAATTCTATACTATGGCTAGCCAGGCTGCCTTTCAGTGTAAATGTTAGTTTGTCGACAGTAGAGATGAGTGATGTTCAATTCGAAATGTTCGCCAATCTCAAATTTGAGCCGTTTTGGGCCGTGTTCGATTTGCTTAAAATTCGGCAGTTCGAGGTTATGTTCAATAATGCTTAACCCTAACCGTAATACTGTTAATGAATGTTAATATCCAATTTAAGTGTATAGTGTGTGTGGGGGGAAGCCGGGGTTTAGATCAGTGCTGCAGAAATAATGCCGATCTCCATTTTTTTTCTCCTACCTGCATATACAGTGGGGCGGTGAAGGCTGTCAGCCAATCACACACACAGCAAAGTGCATTTTGTGCAGACCAGCAAGGGCATATGTCATTGGCTGTGTATGTCACATGTCCTTGTCCTATAAGACCCGGCCATTTTCCCCATCACCACCATTACGTCAGTGCTGCAGTTGTGTGTCAGTCAGGCACCGCTACGGCTGCTGTGGGCGCTATAAAGTGTTAGTTAGATAGCTAGAGAGCAAATCTCAAGTTAGATAGACAGATTGGTTTAGGGAGTAGGGACTAGTTAAAATCTCAGCCCTTCTGAGGGCTACATCAGACAAGTAGCGAGTAGGGATTAGTTGTAAATATCAACCCTTTTGAGGGCTAGGTTAGAGCAGTTTCTATTAGTTTTTGCCAGGCAGGTGTGTGCCAGTGCTGTGCAAGTGTTTTTTCACAGCATCTGGGAAATCTATGTCAGGCAATCATTTAGGGTAGCACTGCTGTGAAGAAAGCTACACCACCTGTCTTTAGTAGCCAATTTTTTACTGCAGCCAGTTCAGGCAATTTTTTTGGGCTAGTAGCAGTGTCCGGTAGTCAGCGGTGTAGCCCAGCTGTAAAGTAACTCACGTTTTGAAGAGAAGTCTGGGCCAGCACCAACCTTTCCAGCGTTCCCCTTTTTACTTTCGGGATCTCACTGCAGCGTTAGCTGATCATGAATTCACGACCTGGAGGGGTGGAGGATGAGCTTCCTGTTGTAACACTTGCCTCGTCTCAGTGCTTGCTGTCAGCAGGTGCGTCACAGCGTATTCAATCAAATAGAGAAGAAATGGAGCCGCACTCAAGGCTTCTGGCAGTGGATATTTATTGAATCTTCATACAACAGGTTGTGCACAGCGGGTGGGAGGACGGGGGGGTACTACGTCGTTTCGCGCCCTGTCTTGGCGCTTCAGCGGGTACAACCCTGTTGTATGAAGATTCAATAAATATCCACTGCCAGAAGCCTTGAGTGCGGCTCAATTTCTTCTCTATTTGATTGAACCAGCTGTAAAGTAAGCTACACTGCCTGTCTATCCATTAGCCAATTTTTTACTGCAGCTAATCCAGGCAATTTTTTTGGGCTAGTAGCAGTGTCTGGTAGACAGTGGTGTAGCCCACTTGTGAAACACACTATACCGCCTGTCTAGTTCAGACTAATTTTTAACTGCACATAGCCCAGGTAATAGTTTGGGCCTAGTAGCAGTATCATTTAGATATTGGTGTGTAGCCCACTTGTGAACCAAGCTACACCGCTTGTCTAGTTCAGACTAATTTTTAACTGCACCTAGCCCAGGTAATAGTTTGGACCTAGTAGCAGTGTCATTTAGACAGTGGTCTGTAGCCCACTTGTGAACCAAGCTACACCACTTGTCTAGTTCAGACTAATTTTTACCTGCACCTAGCCCAGGTAATAGTTTGGGCCTAGTAGCAGTGTCATTTAGACAGTGGCCTAGTACCACTCTTTGGCTCTGCTCGATTTCCATCCTAATTTTTTTTCCTAACAACTGCAGAGTTGCCAATTTGGTCACATACAAAATGAGTGGAAAAAGGCCTGCTGCTGGTGGAAAGGGGAATCGGTGTGGTGAAAAGGGTAAAAAAGTTTGTGTCCGTGGGGTAGGTGGCAAAGCAACAGTAACATCTGCTTAAGAAAGACCATCTTCCAGCCGAAGTAAGATGTCTACTTATTTCTGTGGACAATCTGATATGAACCCTGTCTTACGGACATGATCATCGATACCTATTGTAGATGAGGCACAAAAACAGCAGGTGCTTGAATGGATCTCAAGTGCTCCATCAAGTGGCCTCTCCTCCACCTCAACTTCAACACCCCAAACCCTCCAGTCCTCTGAGGTGTCACCCCTATGGCACTTGCTTCATACCAGCTCCCAAGGCTCCAGCCGCCCTACTGAGTATGGGGTAACAGAGATGGTTGAGTCTGCAGAGATGTTCAGTCACACTATAGCCTGGGAATCAGAGGTCTTCTCAAAAGATGCAGTGAGTCCAGACGAGGAAATGATCTGCACTGATGTCCAGAAGCTTTGTGAGTCAGATCCAGGCTCAGATGAAGAAGGTTCTGAGCATAATGTAGACCTTCATTCCCAAACTGTAACTCCTCTTGGTGGAGACGATGAGGAAGATGCTGATGAGACTCAGATACCTTATTGGACCGACAACTTAACTTTTCAGTCAGGGCAGGAAGAGGTTTTCTCTGAGGATGAGTGGTGTGATAACACACAGGGTGATGATGAGGTTGGAGATCCTGTCAACCCACAGTGAGCCAGTCGATGAGGTCAGCAGAGGAGGTGGAGGAAGATGCTAGTGACGACGAGGTTAGGTTGCACCTTCCTAGACAGAGACGGAGTACTGGAAGCATGTCAACAACAGCATCCGCAGCCACAACTCTGCCTTTGAGCAGACGTTGTGGTGGCTCTGCAGGTCGCATGGGCTCTAAGCCTTGCCTAGCCTGGGCCTTTTTTGACATTACCAAGGATCACCCAACTCATGTTATCTGTAAGATTTGTCACCAATCTCTGAGTAGAGGCCAAAAACTCAATAGTTTGAGTACTTCATGCATGAACCGTCACATGGATAAGAAGCACAAGTCGCAGTGGGAAGCTCACTGTACTACAATGCGGGCTAGTGGGGCGGGCCAACCACCGTCTGCCCCATCAAGTGCATCCTCGTGCTTTTCATCCTCTGTGACTGTGAGGCAGCTCTCATTCATGCTTTCGGACGCAGAACTTCCACCTGCAACAGGCAGTGTGATTGCAAGGTTGTCACTTGTTTTTGAAGTGGAAAATGCTGCTGGTGTTGAGCTCTCTCTGACATTGAGAGCACCACCTTTGGATGAAGGCAACATTATATCTGCGCCTGCACCTCCCTCACAGACCAGCAGTTTCCTGGGTACACCCTAATCAACCCCATCTCAGCACAGCAGCCAGCCCCCCATCCCTCAGATGTGGACAAGTAAAAGACCATTTCCTCCTAGCCATGACAAAGCTAAGCGGTTGAATTTCACCATCTGCAAGCTGTTGGCTACAGAAATGCTGCCTTTCCGCTTGGTGGACACAGAGGATTTTGAAACCTTATGTCCGTTGCAGTGCCCCAGTACCAGATACCCAGTCACCACTACTTCTCCAAGAAGGGCGTGCCTGCGCTACACCAGCATGTCACAGACAACATCACCGCTTCCTTGAGAAACTCTGTGTGTGACAGGGTGCATTTCACCACAGACACTTGGACCAGTAAGCATGGACTGTGGCATTACATGTCGCTGACTGGGCACTGGGTAACTATGGTGAGAGCTGGAGAAGGGTCTGCTGTACAAGTCTATGAGTTGAGCGTCAATCCTCAGTACGTAGCAGTTCCTCTACTGCTTCTGCTTCCTCAACCTTGTCTCGGTCCTCCACCTGCACCCAAAGTCTGTCTGGTAATACCACCTGCGTTGTAACTGTGCACAAGGAATCCAGCACACCTCCTTACTATGCTGGCAGCAGGGCAAAAAGCCATCAGGCAGTGTTTACCTTGAAATGTCTGGGAAATGTGAGTCACACAGCTGAGGAGTTCTGGTCAGCTCTGGAGACCGAGTTTCAGCAATGGTTGTCTCCACTTAACCTGCAGCCAGGGAAGGCCGTGTGCAACATGCAACAAACCTGGGTGCGGCTCTTCGCCGGGGCAATGTGACACACGTACCTTGTTTTGAAATGGCGACGAAGTTTAGCGCTGATGATGCCATTGTCAGCATGACTATTCCGGTTATCTACATGCTGGAGCACACTCTAAACAGTATTCGGAGTCAGGTGGTGGGACAAGAGGAGTAGGAGGAAGTACAGGAGGAGTCCTATGCGGAAGGGATAACAAGATCACCAAGGTCCTCACGGTCAGCAGCACCAACAGGGCAGGCATGTTGGGTGGGGGAGACAGATTAACGAGAGCGCATGGTAGCAGCCAAACTGTTGAGGAAGGTGCAGAAGCGCTGGAAGAAATGGAGGACAAACTGACGATGGGCATGGAAGACTCAGCAGATGAGGGAGACCTTGATGACATTTCTGTTGTGCGAGGTTGGTGGCAGAGGAAGGAAGCATGATTCTCACCCGCCGCCACCAACACAACAAGGACTTGGTCCTCCTGGATGCACAAGACACATGAGTGCCTTCTTGCTGCACTACCTGCAACACGACCCTCGGATTGTTTGAATTAAAAGTAATGCCAACTACTTGGTTGCCACACTCTTAGATCCCCGATACAAGACAAAATTTGGCGAAATAATTCCTGCCACACATGCAGCAGTATCAGCAGAAGCTGTTACACAATCTTAGATCGTTTTTTCCACAAAACACCAGTAGTACACAGAGTGAATGTCACAGTTCTAACTTGCCACCCATGGGAATGTTGACTCATCACTCACACAATACCAGTAACACCATATCTGGTGGTAACAGCAATTTTGTGGCATCGTTTCACAAATTTTTTAGACCATCGTCTGCAAGACCAGAAGGCACAAGAAGTCTGACACATAGTCAACGCCTGGAGAGGATGGTACACAAGTATCTCCAAGTGAACATCGATACCATGACTGTGGAACTGGACCCTTGCTCATTTTGGGCTTCTAATCTGGAAAAATTTGGCCTGAGCTCGCCACTCACACCTTGGAGATCCTGTCGTGCTCCGCAGCCAGCGTTTTCTCTGAACGTGTCTTCAGCCTGCTGGTGGTGTGCTGACAGATAAGCACACGCGTCTGTACAGCCACAATGTAGACAGACTAACGTTCATCAAGATGAACAAGTCATGGATCCGCAAGGACTTTTCTACCCCTGTGTCATCCTGGGGAGACTATAGGCTTGTGGATTTTTGAATGTGCTGCATGACAGTCACCAAAAATTTTAAGCTTGCAACTCTGGTGCAATTGATGCCACTTAAGTGGTGTCTGTGCCCTAATTTTTGGAAAAAATGGAGACTCTTGTTGGAGACCCCTTGCTGTGTTTTACATGATTTTAGAAGGGAATGACATGCCTATATCTGTGTCTCCTCCTCCTTTTACTCATCCAGCTCTTTTCTTTTCACATTTTTATATGTACTTGTCACTTTTCCATGTGTTTGTTGTGTCTTCTGAGTAGTTTGTCACCTTTTGGACACCTTAGAAGGTGTTTTCTATGTGTTTGTATGTGTTTGTGTTTGCCTGCCATTGTTTTCAATGGTATTCAACGGTGTTCGACGAACATTCCACGAACATTCGATGAACACCCCCTCAATTCGACGAATCGAATTCGAAACACTACGGTGGTGGCTCATCTCTAGTCGATAGATCCTCAACTCATACAGTCATATTTTTTATGTTTGAAGTCTCAGCCAATGTTGACTTTATCTAAGTTTTAGGGTCTGAAGAGCAGCAAAATCTAAATAAAAATTATGCCTTAAGGTACCTTTACACGCCGCTACAGAAGGTTAGAAACCAACGGGTGTCTCACGTGCACGTGCATGTTTCAACGGTTCCTGATATCGCATTTACATGCCGCTACAAGGTGCTCCACAGTAGGTTTTTTCTATCCCTGGATGCAGCGTCGGGTGCCGCAGGCTACCTTCTGTAGAACACCTTCCCTCATTTACACGCCGCTACCACAAGGGAATATGGGCGGACCTGGGGCAGCAGGGACAACACATAGGCGTGCCAGAGTTGTGGATTACGAGACGCTCGTACGGTGATTGGACAAAGCAATAGCATAATGATTGGCTAGCCAGCGCAATTGCAATTGTGTAGTGTGACTGGTCAGCTCCTTAAATATGCTGCCCTACGCAGGGACAACCAATTGTAATGCAGGATCTTCCACCAATGATCGCTGATGGGGCGTGTTATCCCGGAGGCTGTGTCAAGCCCCAGGGAGTTCACTAGGTGACGAAAATACCTTCCTGTTCCTCGATTACACGCCGCTACCATAGAGTTTAAACCTACCTGTTTTTGAACACGGTTGAAAGACAGGTGTCGACAGTGACCGGTGGCAACAACCTGAATTACACGCCGCTACCTCGCAGTGTTTTGGCGTTACAAGATACAATTGTCTCTGACACCGGTGGTTTCTAACCTTCTGTAGCGGCGTGTAAAGGTACCTTTAGAGTTTAAATGTTTGATCAAGTCCTTAATAGTTCTTTTCAAACATGGTGCCTATTGAAGCTCATTGTGTTTTTGGTATTTGCCCAGTTTTGCCAGAAACTGAGACAATCCAGATTCTTAGCGCAATAAGCCTTTCAGTGGTGGCCTGGCCTATAATATGGTTATTCTAGTATAATTTATAATTTGCCAGGAGATTTTTGACCAACAGGCTCTTTAGATAAGGAGTTGTAATGCCCATCGACACACAAAGCTATACTCTGTGAGAATCAGTACTCGTGGTACGTAGGCCATAGCACTCAAACTACTTGGATGTGAAGAGCTGTATTATTTTGTTAGATTACAGATAAACCACAACTTCATAATTCTGGTTCTATCAAATACTAAGATTATAGAAACTGATATTTCCACCAAACCGATAGTTACTGTATGTGTCCTGATATTCTGAACGAGTGTAATAGGACCATCACAGATATTTTTCTTCCCTTTACACTGTAATTTTCATCTCTACTTGATGGCTTCACTTCTATTCCTCCAGAAATGGAAAAGAACTTGCCTTTGATAGTCTGTATATGATGCTCAAGTTTCAGATATTCGGAAACACAGCTCAATTTTTTTCATGTGTTCTTTACAAAAGTGACCTAAAATAATCTTATCTTAAAAAGTTCCTCAGAGCTAAATTTTGATGTTATTAATATACCGTATACCATTTTGACGATGTGTTTGCGCTATTTTCCAATTTCAAGAGAGTTATCTATTATACGGTGGCCTTTCTGAGCGAAAGAGAGCAATTTTACATTCTGATTTTTTTTTCTTCAGGAATAACACCCATTATAGTTGTTACTTTGATCAAACAGTCATTTCATATCCTACATTTTATCAAGACATTGAGCTGTAAAGTGCATTGGATTTCTTAGCTGTAAATGCTAACAAAAAAGTAATAATGGAGTCAAAATCCTGTGCTGGAATGTCATCTGTAACCCGCTACCTGCCGACTGACATAATTATGGATCTTGGTGGGTGGGTCACTCTGACAAACTGAAGTATGACCATGTCATGTCAATGACAAGCACAGGAGCTCTGACCATGCCATCACCTGCCGATGGCAGAGTTCACCTTCACCCCATGGTGCATTGTCTAAGTTCTTGAGTCAAATTTCATGCTGAGACTAAAAACAGTAATAATAAAAGTTTATTTGCAAAGAAAAAAGGGTTTAAGACTAAAAAAAACCACACAACTAAGAATATACTTTCTAATGCAAAACTAGTGAAACATAAACTATAGGCATCCTGAAGATATAGGGATTATGTGGGCTAAACTGCTGATTCTACAGTCACTCTGTGTGACTGCAGATTTATCAATCCTCCCAGCGCCCAGTGAGGATTTGCGGGTTTCTAAGCAGGGAACGGATTACAATTATGTGGTATACATGTACCTGGCAACAAGTCGACTAATGGACTCGCCCTCCCACAATACAAATGTATGGAGCGGGTGTGTACGACTATTGGCAGAAGCTGTCTAGCGGGTGAAGGGGGGGTGCTGGCAGCGTCAGGTGAGGTACTGCTGGTCTGGTGAGAAGCTGGCAGGGGGGGCAGGGGGAGCGTGCGGCTCTTACCTGCGCCGCATTGTAGATCTGGTGCCGGGGCTGGAGAGGAGGGGCGGGATCAGCCGAGGGAAGCAGGAAGCTTCCCTCAGTTAACCCCCTCTCCTCTGACTCAGGGATATGGGGGTCTTGAGGGGCCCCCTACCCGGTCGGGGCCCTGGTGCAGCTGAACCATCTGCACCACGGTAGGTCCGCCCCTGATGTATACCGGATAGTTGCGACCCATTCCAGGTGTAGAAACTGTGTTATAACATAAAAAAAATTCCACTAAACCATAGTAGAATTGCTGTTTTTTTTACACTCACCCATAAAGAAAACAAGACTAGTTAAAACTACAAAATAAAAACTTGTCAAAAATATGTATAAATTTAGATATTCACACACGCTGTTTTTTCTTTTCCTGACTGAATTTGAAAAAACTGAACTTTTGCATTGCATTTTCACAGCTAGAAAGGAATAATACAACGAATATGCTGCAAAAACCACATCAAACATTTTTGGAGCATTTTGCAGCATTTTTCCCAGCACTTTTTATGCAACTAAAATTAGTTTCAATTAAACATGGGAAGTAGTAAAAGCATATATATTATCTGCACCAAAAATACTGCAAAATATTCTGCAAAACTGACCAAAAAATTGGCCCTTTTTAGCACAATGATTTTACTGACAAAATAGAGGGATTTAGCTGCAGAAAAAGATCACAGAAAACACACTGCATGCGAACATAGCCTAGGGCTTGTTTTATATGTTATTTAATTTTATAATGTTCAAGCTACAGTTAGGATCATAAATATTTGGACAGTGACACAAGTTTTGCCACTTTATCTGTTTATCAAACCATATTAAATACACAGTTATATATTCAATATGGACTTCAAAAGCAGACTCTCCACTTTTTTTTTAGAGTAGTCACATCCTAATAGGAGTAAGGGTTTAGGAATTACAGCTCTGAGTATATAGAGCTGTCTCTTTGTCAAGGAACCAAAGGTGATTGGACAATTATGTCAAAACCTCTTTATTGGGCTGCATGAGCTAAATACACAATATTTTGTTATAAATTAAGCAGGTAAAATGTCTTGAGCTGATTCCAGGTGTGGTATTTGCATTAGGAAACTGTTGTTGTGAATCCACAACATGTGGTCAAAGGAGCTCTCAATGTAAGAGAAACAGACCATCATTAGGTTAAAAAAAACATCAGAGAGATAGCATGAATGTTATGTGTGGCAGGATCAATAGTTTGGTACATTCTGAAAAAAAGAGTGCACTGGTGAACTCAAAAAGGCCTGGAAGTCTACGGAATTCTACAGTAGACAACAGTGATGAATAATCACAGAATATTTCAATGATGAAGAAAAATCCCTTCAACCTTCACAATATCCACCCAAGTGAAAAACACTATCCAGTAAGTAGTTGCTTCAGTATCTAAAGGTACCGTTACACGCTACAACATCGCTGCGATATTGCTCACGATTTCACATGAGCGTGCACGTTTTTGGCACTTTGCCAAGATCACTTTGGAGATGTTACATGTAGCGATGTTGCGTGCAACCTCCGGCGATCTGGCGTTCCGGAAATCACCTGAACAAGACCGGAAGCGATTTTGACTTTCCACATCGCCGCGTCACACAGCACAACCACATCAGCGATGTTTGACGCCGGCGAAGAGCTAGGCATGCCAGAGTGTTTCACCGTGCCCCTACTACTGCGATTGGCCGACCCAACTGCGTTACCATTGGTCAGCCTTGTCTGGCAAGATGGCCACTACATTACGCATTTGCCCTTTGTACTATCTCGCTATTCAAATATGGGGCCTTGGCCACGGGCAGCCAATGGGAACGCAGTAGCATCCACCAATCGTCACCGATGGGGCGTGGAAAACACTACACTCAGGCACGCCTACGGGATTGATTTCAGGATCTCTGAATTTGCGCACAACATTGTTATCACTCTGTCACGCGGCACAATACTGCAAAATCACGAGGTTGATATCGCCTGGTTTTAGAGCAGTGTTGTAAAACCTGTCAACTCACAACCAGAAATTTATCGCTGTCGAATCGCCCTGCCACACGCCACAACGCACTTGCGATGTGGTTTCAACATCGCTGAACTCGTGAGTTGTTTGCAATGTTGCAGGCGATATCGTGGCGTGTAACGGTACCTTAAGTCTACCATACAGATAACATATTAAAACCAAACCAGAAAACAAGTGGTAATTCCTGGGCGCTGCCACAGAGTTAGGACAAGGGTGTATGCTCTCTGGATCTTTACTCATATAAATTTCAAAGTAAAGCAGACTCCTTAATGAGGTACCTAGTGAGTGAGTCAGCCGGGCTTTGAAACGTGTTGCATGACTAAAGATCCAGAGTACATACACCCTTGTGATAAATCTGTGGCAGCACCCGGTAATCACCACTTTCTTTTATGTTTGGTTTGAATCCATTATTTCCCACCAGCATGTGGGTCAGAGGGAGAAGCAGCAGCCATTCATTCTTACAAGTACGGAGTTGTGCTGATAAAATATAGATTCCCATGCTTGCTGTCATATATTGGAAGTAACACACTTGGAGCACCTTTTCTCTTGGGTCACTTGTGTTTATTGATAATTTGACTGACAGAAGCATTCCAGATTTATTCTGAAGTACACAGGGCTATACTTCCTAGATTCAAGAAAATGTAGCAAGATTGATTGGACAGCGCTTCACAGTACAGATGGACAACGTCCCAAAACATCAACACAGGACTTATTTAAAGCAAATAAGATGAATATTCAAGTCAATCACCTGATCTCAACCACATTGAGCTGCATTGCACATGCTTAAGACAAATCTTAAGGCAGAAAGACTCACAAAGGGGGCCGTCACACGGAACGATATCTTGCCCGATATCGTTTAAGCGATCTCCTTTTTGATCGCTTAAGCGATATCGGGCAAGATATCGTTGCATGTAATCAAGCGATTTACGATGGTAAATCGCTTGATCGTGACATCGCTGATCTGAGGTTCGGTTCTCAGATCTAGCGATGAACGATGCAACGATCTGCATCATCGTGGTGTATGACACCACGATGATCCATCTCCCAGCGACCGTGCCTATGCTGGGAGATGGTAACTATGGTACACGTCGGGTAACTAAGTGACGCGCGGCGCCTAGTAACCCGATGTGTACCATAGTTACCAGCGATCTCGCTGCTCCACATCGCTGGTGAGTCTGTCTGTGTGACAGCTCACCAGCGATGTGAGCGATATTGTAAGCGATTGCGCGTGCACGTGATCGCTTACAATATCGCTAAAGATATCTGTGCGTGTGACGGCCGCCAAACAAGCATCAACTGGAGTCAGCTGTTTTACACTCCTGTCCTAGTTTTGCCCCCTGCTCCTCATCAGGCTTTGCGAGTAGTGTGCCTCAATATGATGAACTATCTTGGCCTGTTTAAGGGCTTTTTGAACTCACACCTCGGCCTGGTATTGGTTTTGACATCCTTCCTGATTGGATACAAAATGCAGATTGAATTCCTTACCTCAGCTTTTATACAAGCACAAGGATTGTCTCTCCTGAATGACTGTGTTTTACTTTGTGATGTGTTAGTGGCAAATCCTTATGTGGAAGACCCCCTGACCATGCCTTGCCCTAGGACAAGTGATTCTTCTATGATGACGTCTTCTGCGGGATTAATATTGTATTTTTGTACCATTATTTGAATATTGTTTTATTTTGTGCTGCGTTTGTACTACATTTTTTAGCTGTACAAACGTACCTGTCTAATAACAAAAGCAGCCCAAACCTATTACATTTGTGCTCCGTTTGTGCACATACAAACTCAGCACAAATAAGGGGACACACAAACAGACAGAGATAGACACACAGAGAAACACAGACACTTTCTCACCCTCCCCAGCGATCCCCATTGACTCTTACTCCATGCAGCGGAGGGAGATGTCTTTATCTATCTGCCAGATACTGCGTACCATGTGACAGGCTGAGTCATATGGTGCAAAGGTACTGGAAGATAGATAAAGACATCTCACTCCGATGCACAGTGAAAGGAGCACTGGGGATCACCATAGGACGGCTAGGTAGGGTGAGTATTGGAGCATTTTAGTTTTGGAAATTGCAGGAAAAAAGCATCACTAAAGGGCCCTTTACACGCCGCGACGGCAGGCTGGATACATCCCGCTACAGGCTACAAATGTAGCTTGTAACGCCAATGTAGCCCGTCGTAGCGGCGTCTGAAGACGTGACGCTACAGCCGGCAACAGATACATCTGTTTCCTAGCTCTGCTCGAAAACTGATGGCTACAACGCCGATGGTAGCGAGCTGTATCGGCGTGTAAAGAAGCAACGGAAGGGAACTCTGGACAGCCTGCGATGTAGCTGCAATGTAGCTAAGGCGTGACCCTGGCTCCGTGTTACCGCGCCCCATGTGCGATCATTGGTGGAAGCTGCTGCATGACGATTGGTAGTCGCTGCATAGGGAGGCATATTTAAGGAGCTGACGAGTCACACTACACAATCGCTCGAGCGTGCTGTATTACTCAGCCTCCTGCGTTGCCTGCCCAATCAGGATGTTATTGCTTCGTCCTATCAGCGTACGGACGGCTCGTAATCCACAATTGTGGCACGCCTATGTGCTGTCCCTGCTGCACCAGGTACGCCCATAGTAGCTGGTTATAGCGTTGTGTAAATGAGCTAAGATGAGCTACAGATGGCTACTTGAGACACCCGGCGATGTAGCTAGCTATAGATGTAGCGTGGCGTAGCGCACCTTGTGGCGGCGTGTAAAGAGGGTGCGTTGACCGTTTGTAACCGTTTGAGCGTGCTCGTGCACGTGAAGTAGCGGGATGTATCCAGCCTGCCGTCGCGGCGTGTAAAGGTACCTTAACAGATGGGTATTCCCACAGTTCATTTGTGGTGCTTTTTTCCTGCAATTTCCAAAACAAAAACGCTCTAATACTCACCCTTCCCAGCAATCCCATGGGGATCCTCAGTGTTTCTTCCACCATGCAGGGGAGAGAGATGTCTTTATCTATCTGCCAGATCCTGTGCACCATGTGACAGGCTGAGTCACATGGTGCAAAGGTACTGGAAGATAGATAAAAACATCTCTCTCTGCTGCTCGGTGGAAGAAACACTGGGGATCACCATGGGATCGGTGGAAGGGTGAGTATTAGAGCATTTGTGTTTTGGAAATTGCAGGAAAAAAGCACCACAAGCGGACTGTGGGAATACCCATCTGTTTGTGGTGCTTTTTTGGAGGGTTAGAATAGAATTTATGGGAAAAACACAGCTCAAAAACAAATAGGTTAATTGTAGGGACAAAAAAGCAGCAGCCAAAAACGCACCGGTGGGCACAGCATTTGTAACATCACATTGACATTCATTACAAAACTGTGGGCGCTACGTTTTGGGTGCAGAAACGCAGCATAAAAATGCAGCAAAAATGCACAGTGGGAACGAAGCCTTACTTTATGGACTGCCTTTCCCATTTTCTGCCTCTTTATATTTCTTCCGTGCTTAGCTCCGATTGTTTAGCTTCTAATCAGGTTATTGTAATTGACCGAGACAGGAAGGTTTGTGCCATTTCAGACTTGGCTCAATTTCTTGACACTTATAGGAGGAAAATAAATGGCGAGAGGAAAAAAACCACAATAATCCATCACATTTTAAGTACATAAAGTAACTGCATTGTAACATCCTATTTATATTAAGCAAGGCAGCCACTGTGCACATTGTGACAAATTTGCTCTGTAATTTATTGTATCTATATCTACTGGAGCAATAAACCTTGATACATGAGTGTTTACACACACTTATTAGTTGTGCAGCTAGAGTTTCACTGCAGAAATTCTTCTTCCAGAGTGGTTCGGGCTGATGTAGTGATGCATAACATCCAGCAAATGGCAGCTCGCTAACACATGTGCCACATACTGCACTTCACAATGGAAAAATGCAACATTGATTTTGCTATTGTTTAAGCAGACACCTACATTGTTTAAACTGTAAAGTTAGTAATTGGTGAGGGACCGTTTCTCTCAAACACGAAAAAAATCTGTAAATTTTAATTAATAACATTTTCCCTTTTTTTAGTAAAGCTGGTTAGCCCCATATTGGACTGCCATTAAAGCTTCCATAATGGTTGTTACCAAGAGAGTGAGGAAAAGATGCAAACACTTTGTTACTGTTCAGGCTGAAATGCAGAGGTTTACAAGAACAAATGTTCATGACGTTGCACTTTTTAGAAAGTTAAGCTAAAGCTTTCGTTCATGTTATTGCCTCAAAGAAAGACAATTAATAGAATCATAGAATGGTGGAGTTCTGAAGGACCTCCTGGGTCATCTGGTTCAACCCCCTGCTCCAGCGGCATATCTAGGGGGGTGCAGCCGGATCCTTTGCCCCGGGCGCAACTCAGAGGGGGCGCCAGCACGCCGCTGCGTGCCTGCGCCGGCTCCTCCGCTCCGCCCTGCAAATTGTGCACAGCCGGCGCCGCGCGAGTGCACAATTGAACCCCTGCTGGACCGCCCCTGGCATCAGTTCCCAACCCCGGGTCACGTCACGCTGCGGCTGACGTCACCGGCTCATTATCTCACAAGCCGGGAACAGCTGAGGACTCCGCTGCCGATACACAGCCGTCATGACCGGACACTGCGGGAAGAGCGCCTCGGTGCTGCTGAGAGCCCTGCTGGAAGGGGAGAGCCGGCCGTGCTAGGCGGCACTGAGGAGAGGCAGCAAGAGGCCGGGACACGGGTGAGAGCGAGGCCCCGGGCGGAGGGCTGGAGGGGGCCACTATGACTATTGTACTTTACCCTCCATTGTAACTATTATTATACTATAACCATAGTGCTACTGCTGTTACTACTGTCCTACTGACGGGGGGGGCGCCAAAATAGATCTTTGCCCCGGGTGCCTGAAAACCTAGTTACACTGCTGCCCTGCTCAAAGCAGGATTCACTAAATCATCCCAGACAAATGTCTGTCCAGCCTCTGTGTGAAGACTTCCATTGAAGGAGAACCCGCCACCTCTCATGGCCGCTTGTTCCACTCGTTGATCACCCTCACTGTCAAAAAGTTTTTTCTATTATCTAATCTGTGTCTCCTCCCATTCAGTTTCATCCCATTGCTTGTAGTCTTTTCCAATGAGAATAAAGTTGATTCCTTTACGGTGTGACAGCCCTTGAGATATTTGTGGACAGCTATTAAGTCCCCTCACTGTTTTCTCTTTTGCAAGCTAAACATTCCCAAATCCTGTAACCGTTCCTCATAGAACATGGGTTTGTAGACCCTGATGAAGACAGACTAGTTGTGTCAAAACGCGTTGTGGAGCTGTAGAGGGGAAGAAATAAAGGTTTGCTAAACACTAATTATAAATTGTGTTGTATATGTACCTAAAGCGCTTCTACCAGACCGCTACAATTTTTCCTGTGTGGTTTGCAGACCCGTCACCAATCTGGTCGCTCTTCTCTGAACTTGTTGCAGTTTCTCAATGTCTTTTGTAAAATGTGGACTCCAGAACTGGACACAGTATTCCAGATGAGGTCTGACCAAAGAGGCGTAGAGGGCAGGGTGATAATGACTTCACGTGATCTAGACAGTATGCTTTTCTTAATACATCCCAGGATTGTGTTTGCCTTTTTTGCTGGCTAAGTCTACATTTCTGTTTTTTTCAGTCAAGATGGGGTGCAGACTGTACATTAATGAGAAAAAAAATAAACTTTTTGAATTTACCAAATGGCTGCAATGAAACAAAGAGTGAAAAATTTAAAGGGGTCTGAATACTTTCCATACCCACTGTATACCCAGCTTCAGAGACTCACTTTCTCTGCTCCAGTTCTGGGTCATGCTCCCTTCCCCAATATTCATCACCCTTTGATGACCTCTTACTACTACATTATTATAGATGTCCATTCCTGTCATTTAAATCTAAGCAATAAACAAAACTTAATGAATTTCCCTTCATTGGCTGTATGCATAACACTCTGCTTTGAAACTGTTTACATTACGAAGGCTGCTGCAAGACACTATTTTTTCTGTAAACTTCTTTGCCTGCCCTTCACTCAGGGGCGGAACTACCGTGGTGCAGCTGGTGCAGCTGCACCAGGGCCCCAGCCAGCTAGGGGGCCCCTGAAGGCTCCAGCAGCGGTCCGTTCCGCTCCCTGACAGGCAGCCCAGGGCCGCCGGAGGACCGAGAGTGATTTTTAATACAAAGCGGTCACATCTTCCCAGGGGCCCGCAGCCCTTCATGCAGCAGCATGTGATGAGGTCATGACGCGATCTCCTCTCACACGCTGCTGCTGGTGACTCAGAGCCCAGGAGGCCAGAACGATGTGGCCAGCGGGAGTGGTAAGCAGAGCTCCAAATAGGAGCAGAAGATGACATGTCCTGAGCTGAGGAGTGAGTGAGTATGGGTGTGAGTGTCAGTATGAGTGTGTGTATGTGTGTGTTCATTGTTGTGTGCAGCTTCCCTCCTTCTAGTACGGTAGCTGGCAGCAGATCAGTTTCACTTTCATTTTCTCCTGATATGCTGCCGGCTAAATGTAGAAGCAGTCGGACAGGAGGGAGAAGGTTGCACACAACACAGCACTGAGGGAGGTAACAGACAGCGCTGGGGGGGGAAGAGATTTGTAGTGAGAGAAAGCGCTGAGGGGCCCCCAGGATAAGTGGGGTGAGGAGACATAGATCATAGGAAGATGTGGAGACACAGGGGCCCCTGTGAGGGAGAGGGGGAGAGGAGACACAGGGCCCCCCTGTGAGTGTGAGGGAGAGGTGGAGACATAGGGGCCCCTGTGAGGGAGAGGGGGAGAGGAGACACAGGGCCCCCCTGTGAGTGTGAGGGAGAGGTGGAGACATAGGGGCCCCTGTGAGGGAGAGGGGGAGAGAAGACACAGGGCCCCCCTGTGAGGGAGAGGTGGAGACACAGGGGCCCCTGTGAGGGAGAGGTGGAGAGGAGACACAGGGCCCCACTGTGAGGGAGAGGTGGAGAGGAGACACAGGGCCCCCCTGTGAGGGAGAGGTGGAGACACAGGGGCCCCTGTGAGGGAGAGGGGGAGAGGAGACACAGGGCCCCCCTGTGAGGGAGAGGTGGAGACACAGGGGCCCCTGTGAGGCAGAGGTGGAGAGGAGACACAGGGCCCCACTGTGAGGGAGAGGTGGAGAGGAGACACAGGGCCCCCCTGTGAGGGAGAGGTGGAGACACAGGGGCCCCTGTGAGGGAGAGGGGGAGAGGAGACACAGGGCCCCCCTGTGAGTGTGAGGGAGAGGTGGAGACATAGGGGCCCCTGTGAGGGAGAGGGGGAGAGAAGACACAGGGCCCCCCTGTGAGGGAGAGGTGGAGACACAGGGGCCCCTGTGAGGGAGAGGTGGAGAGGAGACACAGGGCCCCACTGTGAGGGAGAGGTGGAGAGGAGACACAGGGCCCCCCTGTGAGGGAGAGGTGGAGACACAGGGGCCCCTGTGAGGGAGAGGGGGAGAGGAGACACAGGGCCCCCCTGTGAGTGTGAGGGAGAGGTGGAGACATAGGGGCCCCTGTGAGGGAGAGGGGGAGAGGAGACACAGGGCCCCCCTGTGAGTGTGAGGGAGAGGTGGAGACATAGGGGCCCCTGTGAGGGAGAGGGGGAGAGAAGACACAGGGCCCCCCTGTGAGGGAGAGGTGGAGACACAGGGGCCCCTGTGAGGGAGAGGTGGAGAGGAGACACAGGGCCCCACTGTGAGGGAGAGGTGGAGAGGAGACACAGGGCCCCCCTGTGAGGGAGAGGTGGAGACACAGGGGCCCCTGTGAGGGAGAGGGGGAGAGGAGACACAGGGCCCCCCTGTGAGTGTGAGGGAGAGGTGGAGACACAGGGGCCCCTGTGAGGGAGAGGTGGAGAGGAGACACAGGGCCCCACTGTGAGGGAGAGGTGGAGAGGAGACACAGGGCCCCCCTGTGAGGGAGAGGTGGAGACACAGGGGCCTCTGTGAGGGGGAGAGAAGACACAGGGGCCCCTTTGAGGGAGAGGGGTAGTGGAGACACAGGGGCCCCTGTGAGAGAGAGGGGGAGTGGAGACACGGGTCCGTGTGAGGGAGAGGGGGGCAGGAGACAGGTCAGGGAGGTGCGGAGAAGAGACACCGGGCACACCTACAGGGGGGAGAGGCACAGCACCCAGTGGAAGGAGGCACAGCGACCAGGGGAGAGAGGCACAAGGGAGAGAGCCACAGCAGGGAGACAGCCCCCAAGGGAGAGAGCCACAGCGCACGGAGAGAGAGGCACAGCACACGGGGAGAGACACACAGCGTACAGGGGGGAGAGGCACAACACACGGAGCAGAGGACAGAGGGGGAAAGGTACAGCGCATGGGGAGACACAGCCCGAAGCCTATATATTATATATCTATACATAAAAGCATGTAGCCTTTATAGTACACATATATTCAGCCCCCAGCCTCTATATTATATATACGCAGCCTCTATATTATATATACTCCTGTCACAAGTCCATATGCCAGTATGGGGCCCACTGAGATGCTTTTGCCTGGGGCCAACAAAAACCTGGGATCAGAGGTGTATGTTTGTTATACAGTGACGCTGTGTGTGTGTTATACAGTGGTGCTGTGTGTGTGTGTGTTAAACAGTGGTCCTGTGTGTGTTATAAAGTGGTGCTGTGTGTGTATTATACAATGGGGCAATATGTGTGTGGGGGGGCTTTGTATATTTCTGGGGCAGTATAGTGATTCTTTTGTTTTTAAGGATATCGTGTCGGAAAGTGCTGCTGAAGATGGAGAAGAAGGAAGTCTGGAGAGACGAACTGTGGATGTCAAATCTCATCATGTGCTACAACGAAAGAAAAGAAATGGGAACGACTCCAATCAGAGAAGATGTCATCTACAGTATAAGGTAAAAAGATGTAAACGTTTGTGATCCTACCTGCATCTCATCAGTGCTGTGATTCCTGTATGGTACGCAGCCTGATGACTGGTAACAACAACTCCCAGCACTCCTTACCATCTACATATGCATGTGTGTGTATATATACTGTATATGTGTACATATGGATGTGTGTGTGGTCAGGGGTGAATCAAGCCTCTCTGCAGCCTGAGCCGAGGGGTGGGAGGGTTTGGGAGGTGCTAGTGGAGCCGCCACGACCGGGAGGGGGGTGCTAGTGGAGCCACCGCGACAAAGAAGCAGAGGAGGGGGTTGCTACTGGAGCCGCCGCAAGCGGGGGGATTGCTAGCAGAGCCGCCACTGTAGTATACCTGGTCGCCACCACGCTGGTTATGGCGGGCGGCATGCGGTGGGCGGCACCAAACTGCGGGACGCTAACTGTTTCCGCCCTCTGCCTTGGCGCCGCGCACCTATTTTCCTGCCGCCTGAGCTTAGTGCTCAAGCTGTCCAATGGATGGTTCGGCCCTCTATGTGGTACTATTCAGACACTGTGTTGGTATTGCTGAGAAACATTATTATGGTATTAATAAAGCATTTTACATTGGTCTTAGTGAGGCAGTATATTGTTCTGTTGAGAAACTGTATGGTGGATAAGGTGTAAGGCCTGTTTTACACATCTGTGCAAAACATGTGCATGTGAGACTGGCCGTTTTTGAGGGGGCGTGTGTCACGCATGGTGGTGTCTTTGTGCTATCCATGTGACATCACATGGACCACGTCTTTGCATACACACCCATCTCCGGTGCTACCTGTCCCTCTCTCTTCTGGGGCCAGACGTGTGAGGAACAGGCAGCGCTGGAGATAAGCAAATGAAATTTATTTTTTAACTTTTAACTCTTTCCTCATGTATGTGCACATCGATGTCACACAGATGACATCCGTGTGTGGGACGTTTTTAGCATGAACCCATTGACCTGAATGAGTCCGTGTTGCCGGCCAAAAAAATGAATATGTCTCCGTGTGGAGCACACGGACACATGTCTGCTCCACATGGAGACACATATTACCTGGAGGCTGTGCTGGACTGTATATATTACCTGGTGGCTGTGCTGGGCTGTATATATTACCTTGCGGCTGTGCTGGGCTGTATATATTACCTGGCAGCTGTGCTGGGCTGTATATATTACCTGGAGGCTGTGCTGGGCTGTATATATTACCTGGAGGCTGTGCTGGGCTGTATATATTACCTGGCGGCTGTGCTGGGCTGTATATATCACCTGGCGGCTGTGCTGGGCTGTATATATCACCTGGAAGCTGTGCTGGACTGTATATATTACCTGGAGGCTGTGCTGGGCTGTATATATCACCTGGCGGCTGTGCTGGACTGTATATATCACCTGGAGGCTGTGCTGGACTGTATATATTACCTGGCGGCTGTGCTGGGCTGTATATATTACCTGGCGGCTGTGCTGGGCTGTATATATTACCTGGCGGCTGTGCTGGGCTGTATCTATCACCTGGCGGCTGGGCTGGGCTGTATGTTTACATTACTTTGTCGCCACTATGAGGGGCGGGGGGGGGGCCCCGAAAAATTTCTTGCACCGGGGCCCACTACAGTCTGGGTCCGCCCCTGCCTTCACTACTGCTGCCAGCAGCTATCCATTTGTTTGCTTATTAACCCATAGTCTGCTGTAAGTCTAAGGAACTTTGTACTGGA
The DNA here is from genome assembly GCA_033576535.1 of Allobates femoralis. NCBI lineage: Eukaryota > Metazoa > Chordata > Amphibia > Anura > Aromobatidae > Allobates > Allobates femoralis. The sequence continues at coordinate 86,739,585 of JARQOC010000004.1, forward strand.
GCTGTTTACTCATCAAATATTTCTAAAAGTCCTGGACTGACTATACAGCTATGTGCCGAAGGACTAAAAAGAGATACAGAATTTTCTGCATCAAATCTGAATTCACTTTTAGCAGCTATTATGTAGCAAAAGTTACACAATAGCTGCTTTTATTATGCAGAAAATTCTACATCTGTCCCTGAGCACCCGCCTTGTAGTGCACTGCTTACCTTGCATACTGGCAGGCACTCCCTGGTTTTGGCCGCGTCACACACAACGTGGGTCAAACGTCCCATACCCACATGATATGTGACACAGCTGAAACCAAGAAGTGCCAGCCAGTATAAAAGGTAAGCGGCGTAATTTTATTAACATGCTGCAGATTCTTATGAATCAAAGATCCATAAAAATCTGCAGCTATTACGTGGCGCAACAATGTGCCGGCGTTGGCGCAGCACAGCCAAAGTCCCATTGACTCTGCTGGCTGCCTATATACCATGCACATTTGCTGCACATTTTCACAATATGCACCCTCACTGGCACAGGGCCTACATCTTCAGTTCCTGTGAATGTCTACTGTCATTTTACCACTCACAGTGTCCCAGGGACTCAGTGATTGACAGCTCAGGCATCCTATTGAATCAGGGCCATGATAGGCTGCCTTTTTTGCTAGTGACAGCTCTGCTGCCGCCCAATCAATGGAAGGGTGTGTTGGACTGCTAGTATTGTGGGTGACAGCCCAGCAGCCCAATTTGGCTAGGTCTGCTGGCTATACTCTGAGTGTCAGCTGTTTAGGATGCTGACCGGATGTAGGAATTTGACTACACTCTTGGTTTCCCTTCTTGTCTGTGACACACTATGATCTGTACTCTGACCCTGCACTTGATCTTTGACTATCCATTTTGTCTAATCCCTCATACTCTCCTGGATTGACCTCAGGCTCCTTGACTTCCAGCCTTACAGGTTATCTGTAAGAAGTGATTTAGTGTAACATCTATAATCTTTGATCGGAGTCTTCTGGTGCTTTCTGCTCTGCCTGTCTGCTTGCTGTATTGGTCTTCGATGTTAAATGTGCCATCAGGTGGATCCTACATGCAGCGCCATCACCTTCAGTCCATGTTGTCCACTTTGACCTCCGGTATAAAGAATCCACCTCACCATGAGTTCATAACAGTCAAACAATATCATTATTTAAAGGACCATGGCTCTCTCTCCTCTGCCCGATATGTATTTTTGGAGCAATGACAATCCCTCCAGTACATAGATTTGCACAAATATATTTGCTACTAATTTTTTGGGGGGGAAATTTGGTGAAGTCGTTGAATTTAAAAAATATCATAAACTTTTTTTTTTTTTACTTCTATCCCAATCTGACCTCGATGTCACCTAATAAATTGTATTCTCATGTTTGTCAAACAGTTCATTTCTTCCCAAACTACAATCTTTTCCAGCAAGGAGCCGGATTTGTTCAGAGTTAGGGAGGTTTGTCTCCAAAAGTCAACCATGTTTCCTTCGTGAGCAAAGTATTCAGCTGCACAAATTGCTTCTTCCCATGCTTGCTTATTGTCTTTGTTCCTCCTGAATGCCAAACACACAATACACTTGTCTCCATGAACACAGTAATAATTGCACAGCTATGACAGAAAGCACTCAGAAGAACGAGTGATGAGCATCCATGATAATTACAAGAGACAGGATAACCTGCAAAATTAGTAATTAAAAGAGAATGGGAAAGGTGTTTCTATGTCATTTGTAAGATTGCAAGAAAAGTTTTCTACAAACATTAACTTTCAACTGTTTTTCTTCTCAATTTGCTTGTTTCACTGCATGATGAATAACAGGTTTTTCTATGTGTAAAAACATATAGAGATATCGATTTCAGTCATTACATGACAGAACGTACAAAGACTTGTTACTTCTGTAATAATTTACAAGTCTTATTTAATTACACGCTGTGGAGTCGGTAAATCAAACTTCCCACTGTCACTCTGACTCCCTCAATTTCCCTGAATCTGACTCCGACTTCATCAAAATGGACACTGACTCCGACTCCACAACCATGGCTGTTAAATCAGTAAGCCAAACATCCGACTCCTCAATTTCCCTGAATCCGACTCCACCAAAATGGACACTCCACGACCCTGACTCCACAACCCCATGGCTGTGAAGTAAATAAGACAAACATCCAACTCTTACTCCTCAATTTCCATGAATCTGACTCTGACTCAAACTCCACCAAAATGGACACTAACTCTGACTCCCGACTCCACAAGCATGGCTGTGGAGTCGGTCAGCCAAACATCCAACTCCAATTCCTCAATGTCCCTGAATCCAACTCCTACTGCACCAAAATGGACACCGACTCTGACTCCACAGCTCAGTTTGTTTACCAAACAAAGATGTTTGTACCTGCCCCGCAGGGAACCATACCACCCAAGCTGCAATACCATGGTCCCCGGCGGTCTGACAATGGCGCTGGTGAACATCACCAGAATCTGCAGGTGCTGTCACAAGACTTTTATTTTCTTTTATTCCCTTTTTACTTTTCCCCAAAATTTTTGAGCCGACCACCAGGCCTACGGGTTCAGGCGGGCCACCAGTGACATCCCTCCAACTCCACGCCTGGGTTCCGAGTTCCCATAGATCCCTGGGTGAATCATATTTTATATCTATAGATATGTGTAAATATTGGGAATGGCATTGAATCTAAAGAATTCCTGCTTTATCAACAGTAGGAATGAATGAATATACTCATGCAAGGATGGATTTATACAAAGTTTGCAATGGTAAAGTTGTTTGTAAAGTGTGAGGTGACTTTTATATATTTTCGATCACTGAAGTTACAATTTTGAATAAATTCCAAAGTACAGTTATTTCACAAACACTGACTCCATAGGCCATTTTTGCACCATACTTTGATCCCTTTGTGTGACCTTGGCTGGATGATTTTGGTATCATGAGAACACAAGACCTATTTCATTACAAATTTATACAGGCGCAATGATAGAAATAATACCAGATGTTGATTGACTTAAAGGGAACCTGTCACCTCCATAAAGCCCCCCTGGCTATCACCACCTGTCCCTGCACCTTCCTATTACTACTGTAACTATCCCTGTGCTAAATGTGCCCTGCGACTGTGTAATAAAAGCTTTTTATCATTTACTTATTTCTATGTTAATGATCCAGGGGGCTACCATTGCTAGCCCCCTGAGCATCCTCTCTGTGTCCCGTGACCACCTCTTGTGTAGTTTATCACGCCCCGATGGGCATGAAATTGACATCCAAATGCGCGCCCCCCAGCCTGGCTCACTCTTCTCTACACAAAGCCGGGTATGACGCTGAACGCGTCATTTCCGGTACTCTGCAGCTTATCCATAGATATAATTCCAATCAAAAACCTCAGGAGTAAAACTATCAAACTTTCCAAGTTTAATATAGTCAATTTTTATTTGAAACACCAAACACAATAAAAATGACAGATGTTAATCCAGAACAGGTGACCACATGATATATTAACAATATGCTCCAAGACTATTAGCATGATTGATAATATACCGCCCAATGAATAGGCAGATAAACATCAATCCCTTATACCTCACTGTTGGGCACAACCTAGAGGCTCCAGGTATAGAATTATATACACAAGTGTCAGCTCATGGGTCAAAAGTATGTTACCTGTCTGTGACTGCCCCCTAACACACGTTTCGCTTAGGCTTTTTCTGAGGAGGGCTTGGAGGGCCTTGTAAAATAGGGATGAATTTTTGAAGCTTATCCATAGAGCTGCGCATTGCGCATGCTCTGTGGAGCACATTACTTCAGCTCATCACAGATGAGCTGATGTAATGTGCTGACGTAATGTGCTCCATATTACATGCGTACTGCGCAGCCTGAAGTCCGTCTGCAGAGTACGGGAAATGACTCATTCGGCACATACCTAGCTTTCTGCAGAGCGAAGCGAGCCAGGCAGGGGGGTGCGCATTTAGATGTCAATATGACGCCCACCAGGGCATGATGAAGGAGGCGGCGAAAGGGACACAGAGAGGATGCCCAGGGGGGCTAGCAATGGTAGCCCCCCGGATCATAAACTTACTAATGAGTGAGTGATAACAGCATTTTATTACACAGTCACAGGGCACACTTAGTACAGAAAGGGATAGTTAGAGTCAGTGGCGTAACTTCAGACCCAGGGGCCCCGATGCGAAAGCTCCAACGGGGCCCCCAATTATTGCAAATCTTTAATAGTATTAGTCTTTTTCTATAGGCCAACCAAAGGGACTTTTGGGGCCCCCCTAGGCTGCAGGGCCCGGGTGCGATCGCAACCCCTGCACCTGTGGTAGTTACACCCCTGGTTAGAGTAGTAATATGAAGATGCAGGGACAGGTAGTGATAACCTGCGGGGTTTTATGAAGGTGACAGGTTCCCTTTAAATAGCCGTGAGGCTTTAATCAGGGCCACCGATTAGTACAAGTGATAATAAAATAACAGTAAAATGAATAAATAACAAAACTTGTACAATCACCACATCAAATGCCCAAATCCTTTGGGTTAAAATGTTTGCCCCGACAAAGCCTCATGACAGTTTCTGGTCCTCTGTTGAGTAGAAAGCCTTCAAAATGGGCGACGGGTGGGTGTCTTGTTGTCAATTCTGACAGGAAAGCTACTCCACCTCCCAATGAGGAGAACATGTAAAGTCCTCATATTCTCGCACTTTACTGACCAATAGGGTCACGACCACCACAAGGTAGCAGGAGTCAATCACAATTCTCCCGCTCCCTGTTACCATACAAACAGTTACCAGGAGAACTGATCACCTTATGAGGATACCTCATGATTACCCAGCAGGAGCCTGAGAAACATACATCACTGACACAAAGTTAAATAATAATAGTGACCCCAAAAAAAACTAAACTACACCAATCCATACCCCATAACTATGACAGGGTCCTTGAACCCATGCAGAACCCTCTGTTATGCCATACAGGATCTGAGTCATTAGATTGGTTAGAAATAGTGATGAGTGAGTAGTGAAATATTCGCACTCGTTATACTCGTAACGAGTAATTTTTAATACTCACATATTCGTCAATAGCAAGTCTAATGTTAATCAATTAGTGATTGGCTCTGCCCACACACTTTTGGCTATAAAGTGAGTCTTTCCGGGACTGGGCTGTAGGGTGGGCTTTTTTACAATTTCAATGACTAAAACACCTTGCTATGTCCCCCAGAGTGACCCTAACATTCAATCTGCTCTCACTGGGGTGCCAGCTCACTTTGTGCACTGAAGGGAGCTGACAATTTGTGTCAGATCAATAATGATCAACACATCACTCACGAGCACCAGCGATACTCGTCGAGTAACAAGTATCACAAATACTGTACTATTCATGTGAGTAGTGAATAGTAACAGTTACACTCGCTCATCACTAGTTAGAAGTTAATGGAGTTTGTGCTGTGAATGGCTTCTGTGAGCAGAGAAGATTTTTTGGTTAACCCTGCTTCCAAAGAGTATGGTGGTGTCCATAGCATCCAATGCGAGCATATACTTTATATTCCATCAGCAGTATAGGAAATAAAAGCTGCGCTGGATGTTATAGGTAGCAAAGAGAGATTTTTTTAGTCACAATTCATAACAGTGCAGTGGTTCCCATAGCAACCAATCAAAGCACAGTTTTCATTTTACCTCAGCAGTATTATAATTGAAAGCTGTGCTGTGATTGGATGTTATGGGCAGTAAAGACAGATAATTTTTTTAGTTACACTTCATAACAGTGTAGTTGGGTCCATATCAACCAATCAAAGCACAGCTTTCATTTTACCTCAGCAGCTACTGACAGAATTAAAAGCTGCACTGTGATTGGTGAACAAAGGCAGATTTTCTTTTAAACAGAGTTCCTAATGGTGCCGTCACACGCATCAATTTACTGAACGATATTGTTAGCAATCACATGCACACGCGATCGCTAACAATATCGTTCAGATCGCTGGTGAGCTGTCACACAGGCAGACTCACCAGCGATCAATGGACCAGAGACATCATGGAAACGATTTAAATATCATTTCCATGATGTCTTGCTCCCGCTGCCATGGCAGGCTGGTCTCCAAGGTAAACTGCGGGTAACGAGGCAGCGCGCGCTGCCTAGTTACCCCATGTATACCTTGGTTACCAGCCTTCTCTGCTCACCGGCTGGTATCCAAGGTACACAGCGGGTAACTAGGGTTCCAAGTTACCCGCTGTGTACCTTGGATACCAGCCGGTGAGCGGAGAAGGCTGGTAACCAAGGTAAACTTTGGGTAGCTAGGTAGCGCGCGCTGCCTAGTTACCCGCAGTTTACCTTGGATACCAGCTCCCAGCGCTTGCAGAGAGGCGCTGGGAGCTGGCTTATCGGTCGTCTTCCGGTGTCACACGCAGCAATGCTGCGTGTCCACCGGGCGACCAATGATAGATTTGAGGACCTGTCCTCAAAACAAATGATGAACGATCAGCCGACTGATCGTTCATCGTTTGTAGTGTCCACACGCAACAATGTTTTTTTTGACATCGTTCAAGCGTCACAGAACTTTTGAACGATATCGGCAACGATATCATTACGTGTGACGTGGCCTTAAAAGTGTGATGCTGCACTTACCATGATTTCATTCAGTATATAGTAATTGGGAAGGATTGTGATTCTGTTTTCAACAACATGATCAAAATGGCTACAAGAGGCATTGTAATTCATTTGACAACTTTTGCCTCATTTGTATTTGTTTTGTAGTGAAGAAACAATGACTATAACAAAAAAAGTCTCAGCTCACCCCTCTGCCCCCCGGGAAAGCACAAACCACACTGTGGCTCTTAGTCGTCCTGGTCCCGGCGGTCAAGCATCCAGCAAAGGCACATAAATAACTCAGGAAGGCAGATAAATATAAAAAATAATCTTTTATTTTTCCTTATAAAAATTTCATGTTACAGGCAATGGATACCCCGACACGTAGGAGAGAATCGCCGTGTTATGACTTGACAGGTTTTGCACTTCTTCACGCCTCAAATGGCTATGGCAAAGCTGCTATTCAAGCTCCATATGAATCAAAGACTGGTATCGTGGTGAACTGGACTCTACAAATTGAGTTAATGAAGTACTTTATTCTCATTGGGAGAATGTTTTCCCCTCATTTAGATTTAGTTTTCCAGATTTTTAAGGCACTACTTATATCACAGTGGGAATAGCCTTGAAATCCATTAAACATTTATGGGATTTCTCCTCAACGGAGCTGACCCTCTTTATCCAAAGACTAAATGTTGGTTTTGGGTCACCATCTACTTACGGCCGGGTGTCATTGCTCTATTAGCCAAGTGTTCAAAGTCTTATTTGTAGAGTAAATTACAGCCATTAATTGGGTCACGCTGCCTTAATAGAAACAGATGCTTCACGCTAAGTACCTCTAAACATATCTCCTGACAAAAAAGATTATTTTTTGTAATTTTCTAGTGAATTAAAAGCATTTTGGCAATATGTCATTAATAAAACTAGTACATAGCGCTACAGAGATACTTCCCCTCAATGTGAACCTGCAGCAATTTTATATTTGAATGGCAGTAAAATGGAAGTCTGGATTACAAAAGATTGGTGACTAATTTTATTTTATGGGGCTTTAGGCTGTGGTCACAGTACCATTTTTCACATGCATTTTTGGAGACCTGCGTTTTCAAAAACGCATGTAAAAAACGCACCCATAGGCCCCCATGTTAAAAAACGCATGCCCTAATAGCCAAAAAGCATGTGTGACTGTCCCATGCGTTTTTGGAGCATATCCAAAAACGCATGCATTTTTTAATAAGGGGCCTTATGGAAAACGCATGCAAAAACGCATGTACAATTAGTGCCATTCAAAAACGCATGCGTTTCCCATAGGAGCCCATGTTAAAAAAAACGCATGCGTTTCCGGAAACGCATGCTTTTTTTTTAACATGGGCTCCTATGGGAAACGCATGCGTTTTTGAATGGCACTAATTGTACATGCGTTTTTGCATGCGTTTCCCATAGGAACCCATGTTATAAAAACGCATGCGTTTTCTACAAAAACGCATGCGTTTTTCAAAACGCTCAAAAAAATACTACAAGCACTATTTTTATGTGCAGATTCAAAAACGCAGCCAAAAACGCAGGGAGCCATCAGAGACCTTAAAAAACTCATGCTGACATGAAAAACGCATGTAAAAAAGCATGCATTTTTAAAAGGCACTAAAAAAACTGTGACCACAGCCTTACAAATGAATGGTTGGCATTGGAGTCTCATCATTTGGATGACTGATATACCTTATGTCTATATTTGTAGCTTTCAGGTCAATCATTACAGTACAGACAAAGAACTTGTTAGGATAGATCAAGTATGAATAAGTAATTTTTCCTGATTGCGCTTTACTATGTTAGTTTTCAAGAAAGGAGTGCAGAATAGGGTTGGCAAGGAGACATTTCATGTGTCTTTGTGCATCCCCTGTGGCCCCCCTTCTGTGAAACGGAAATAAGAAAGCCTTGCTGCTCTGTAACCTCTCGATTCTTCTCCCTTCCCAATTAAAATAATGGGACTGTGTTTTCTTAATAACTGCATGCTGATCACGACAGGGAAGGCTATTAGCTCCCAATGCAGAACACATCTGCCTACCTAGAATAGCCAATTATATCAACCTGAATGGTGAAACAGGGCTAGAGGATGCTGTTTCTAGAATGACAAAGTAATGCTAATTTATTCTAAAAAGATTATCATAAATGCACTGCTGCTGAATGGGTTAAAACAGAGTTTTAACATTCTCACAAGTAGATATATTTAATTCAAAATGATCATATGTTTGAGTGTAGACTTGTCTTCTACGGATGAGATGAACTATTGCTGCTCTGAAAATTTCTTATGAGACGCCCTTTTATATCCACTCTACACCTACAGATGTTTCCACTCTTTACTAAAGTTTAATTATGGATTCCAATTTCTAAAGAAACTAATTCAAGACATTATATACATACTAACAATCTACTGTAGAACTAGTACTTACTTTGGGTTTGGAAGAACAGGAAAATCCTTTTTGGTCCACTAACTTGTCTTGAAAGTTTGGACAACTCTTGGAGATTCTTCAGAGAATGTTATTGTGTTGAACGTCAGGAGTTTATATACTACAAAAACTGTTTCCAGCTTCAGCCTGTACCTTCCCCTGGCACCTGTCCTGAGGATATTATCATCATGTCACATCATCATGGCAAATCCTATTAGATTCAATGTATTAGAGCTAAGGCCCCTTTCACATCAGCATTTTTCGTTGATTGTGGCTGATTTACGTCATCTGCCGCCTACCGGTCGCACTTGCTGCACACTTGCAGCACACTTACGGCAAGCCCCGCGCATTGTCTATGGGGCTTGCAGCAGGTGCAGGTGCAGCAAGTGCAGTATAGCGGTGGTTCAGACACTTACAGCAGTTGCGGCCACGAAAAAAACGCTGCTGACCCCGGGTTTTTTTGCGTCCACAACTGCCGTAAGTGCCAGAACCACGGCTATACCGCACTTACGGCACCTGCTGCAAGTCCCATAGACAATGCATGGGGCTTGTTGCAAGTGTGCTACAAGTGTAGTCGTTAGGCGGCAGATGCACCAGATGGGGTGAATCTGCTGCATCTGCCGCAATCAGCGAAAAATGCTAATGTGAAAGGAGCCTTAGGCCTTTGTGGTATGTGATGTTGTTAAGGAGAGCCTTTACAATGTGATATATCACAGAATGTAAAATCACATCAGTTGGGGGTCAGTAGTAAATTGAACATTAAAAATCTGTTTAATAATTTAAAGTATATTTGATATATTGCCTTTGTTTAAATCCAATACATTAACCCCTTCATCCACTGGCAATTTTCCGTTTTCCGTTTTTACTCCCATTCTTCCAAGAGCCATAACTTTTTTATTTTTCCGTCAATATAGACATACTAGATGTGGTCCCGATTATGATGCATTGGGTATTCTAGAATATGTATGTAGTGGACATACTGTGACTGACAGAACTTGTTCAGTCAACGTGAGTGAACTACATACATATATGTATATACAGTCATATGAAAAAGTTTGGGCACCCCTCTTAATCTTACTCTTTTTTTTTTGTTTAAAATTGTTTTTTTGCAACAGCTATTTCAGTGTGATATACTGTATGTAATAACTGATGGACACAGGATTGAAATGAGGTTTATTGTACTAACCGAAAATGTGAAATATGCATTATTTCAAAATTTATGGGCACCTCAACAGAAAAGTGACATTAATATTTAGTAGATCCACCTTTTGCAAAAATAACAGCCTCTAGTCGCTTTCTGTAGCTGTTAATGAGTTCCTGGATCCTGGATGAAGGTATTTTTGACCATTCCTCTGTACAAAACAATTCCAGTTCAGTTACGTTTGATGATCGCCGAGCATGGACAGCCCGCTTCAAAACATCCCACAGATGTTCAATGATATTCAGGTCTGGGGATTGGGATGGCCATTCCAGAACATTGTAATTGTTCCTCTGCATGAATGCCTGAGTATATTTGGAGCGGTGTTTTGGATCATTGTCTTGCTGAAAGATCCATCTCCGGCGTAACTTCAACTTTGACACTGATTCTTCAACATTATTCTCAAGAATCTGCTGATACTGAGTGGAATCCATGCTACCCTCAACATTAACAAGATTCCCGATGCCGTCATTGGCCACACAGCCCAAAGCATGATGGACCCTCCCCCTAATTTGACAGTGGGTAGCAAGTGTTTTTCTTGGAATGCTGTGTTTTTGTGGCACCATGCATAACGCCTTATTGTATGTCCAAACAACTCAACCTTTGCTTCATCAGTCCACAGGACCTTCTTCCAAAATGAAACTGGCTTGTCCAAATGTGCTTTTGCATACCTCAGGCGACTCTGTTTGTGGCATGCATGCAGAAACGGCATCTTTCGCATCACTCTCCCATACAGCTTCTCCTTGTGCAGTGTGCGCTGTATTGTTGACCGATGTACAGTGACACCATCTGCAGCAAGATGATGCTGCAGGTCTTTGGAGGTGGTCTGTGGATTGTTCTTGACTGTTCTCACCATTCTTCTTCTCTGCCTTTCTGATATTTGTGTTAGCCTGCCACTTCTGGCCTTTACAAGAACAGTCCCTGTTGTCTTCCATTTCCTTACTATGTCACAGTGTAAACTGACAGGTTAAATCTCTGAGACAACTGTTTGTATCCTTCCCCTGAACAACTATGTTGAACAGTCTTTTTTTTCAGATCATTTGAGAGCTGTTTTGAGGAGCCCATGATGCCACTCCTCAGAGAAGATGCAAGTAGGAGAACAACTTGCAAGTGGACACCTGAAATAGCTTTTCTCATGATTGGAAACACCGGGCTATGAAGTACAAAGCTCAATGAGGTTACCAAACCAACTTAGTGCTTCAGTAAGTCAGTGAAAAGTAGTTAGGAGTATTCAAATCATGAAAATCAGAAGGGTGCCCATACTTTGGCACCTGTCAAATTTTGATATAATGCATATTTCACATTTTCGGTTAGTACAATAAACCTCATTTCAATCCTGAAATATTACTGTGCACATCAGTTATTACATATATCACACTGAAATAGCTGTTGCAAAAAAACAATTTTAAACAAAAAAAAAAAAGAGTAAGATTAAGAGGGGTGCCCAAACTTTTTCATATGACTGCAGTAGTGCTATGGTAAATGGTGGTACATTACAGTACATGTATAGCAGCACTATAGTATATGGCGGTACATTATAGTACATGAATAGCAGCCCTATGGTATATGGCGGTACATTATAGTACATGTATAGCAGCACTATAGTATATGGCGGTATATTACAGTACATATACAGGTGCACTATGGTATATGGTGGTACTTTATAGTACATGTAGAGCAGCGCTATAGTATATGGCGGTATATTACAGTACATACACAGGAGCAATATGGTATATGGTGGTACTTTATAGCACATGTATAGCAGCGCTATGGTATATGGCGGTACATTACAGTACATGTATAGCAGCACTATAGTATATGGTGGTACATTACAGTACATGTATAGCAGCGCTATGGTATATGGCGGTACATTACAGTACATGTATAGCAGCACTATAGTATATGATGGTGCATTACAGTACATGTATAGCAGCGCTATGGTATATGGCGGTACATTACAGTACATGTATAGCAGCGCTTTGGTAAATGGCAATACTCCGCTCCCCACAGCCCCCCGCTCCACCTGGCCCGCGCTCCTCCACAGTAAAAGTAAAAATAAAAAAAATTCTCAGTGAGGATATCCACCTGTCCGCCGGCTCGCTCCACCTTTGTCTTCTAGGTCCTACAGGCCTTTAGGACCTGTCATTGCCTGGGAAACCGATCAGCTAATTGGTCACATGACCACTAACTGCCAGGTGGGGCAGAATGGAGCAGGGGGGCAGGATTGAGCAGGGGGGCAGGATGGTGATGGGGATGGGGCAGGATGGTGACAGGGGGCAAGATGGAGTCGGGGGGGCAGGATGAAGCGAGCAGGGCAGCATGGAGCGAGTGGGGCAGCATGGAGCAAGCATGGAGCTGGGGGGAACAGGATGGAGGCGGGGGGCAGGATGGAGGCAGGGGGCAGGATGGAGCAAGCGGGGCAGGATGGAGCCGGGGGAGCAGGATGGATGCGGGAGGGGAAGGCAGGATGGATGCGAGGGGGGCAGGATGGAGCCGGGAGGCAGAATAGAGCCAAGGGGGGGGAACAGCATGGAGCCGGGGGAGCATGGGGGAGCAGGATGGAGGCGGGGAAGGCAGGATGGAGCCGGCAGGGCATGGAGTCAGCAGGGCAGGATGGAGGCGGGGGGCAGGATGGAGGCGGCAGGGCATGGAGTCAGGGCGTCAGGATGGATGCGGGGGCAGCATGGAGCCGGGGGGGGGCAGGATGGATGTGAGGGGGAAAGATGGATGCAGGGGGCAGGATGGAGCCGGGGGGAGCAGGATGGAGCTGGAGGAAAAGAGCAGGATGGAGCTGGGGGGGCAGGATGGAGCCGGGGGGGCTGGATGGATGAGGGGGGCAGGATGGATTTGGGGGGCAGGATGGAGCCGGGGGCAGGATGGAGCCGGGGGGTTAGTATGAATGCGAGGGCAGCATGAAGCCAGGGGGCAGGATGGATGCGGGGGAGCAGGATGGATGCGGGGGGCAGGATGGAGCCGGGGAGAGCAGGATGGATCTGGGGGGGGAGAAGGATGGAGCTGGGGGAGCAGGATGGAGCCGGGGGGGCAGGATGGAGCCAGGGGGGGTGCAGGATGGAGCTGGGGGCAGGATGGATGCGGGGGCAGTATGGATGTGGGGGGCAGAATGGAGCCGGGGGGGGGGCAGGATGGAGTCGAGGGGGCAGGATGAATGCGGGGGGCAGCATGGAGCCAGGGGGCAGGATGGATGCGGGGGGCTGGATGGATGCAGGGGGGGCAGGATGGAGCCAGGGGGGCAGGATGGATGTGGGGGGGCAGGATGGAGGCAGGGGGGCAGGATTTCCCTCACCCCCCTCTGTTCTCACCCGGCGTCTTCTGAAGATACTGTGTACAGCGGTCATGTGACAGGGCAGGCTGTGTGTTGTCACATCAGCCCGCCCTGTCACATGACTTCTGTATAGAGAGAGAAGACGGGTGACAGGTGAGAACAGTGGGAGGCAAGGGGGAGGCGAGGTGGGGGCGGCGGGTACCAGTGTCGGGGGTCACCGTGGCTGTACATGTAGCCTGGCGACAGCAACACTATGCATCGCTGTCACCAGGTTACACCTACTATATAATCGTCTAATTTAAATGTGCGCGGCTTTTTGTATACATGGCGCTCATTGGTTGCTGCGGCTGGCAGCAGCCAATGAGCGCTGGCGCGTGATTTCCATGACAGACAGAGAACATTAGACGATTATATAGTAGATGAGGGCTCTTTTTTTTGCAGGGCGAGTTGTACTTTCAGGTGAAATCATTTATTGTACCATAAAGTGTACTGGTAAACGGGAAAACAATTCAAAGTGCGGTGAAATTGCAAAAAAAGTGCAATTACATGTTAATTTTTGTTTTTTTTTATTCACTATGTTCACTATGGTAACTGACGTGTCGGTGTGATGCCTTGGATCTGTAAAGGTACCTTTACACGCCGCGACGGCAGGCTGGATACATCGCGCTACTTCGCGTGCACGAGCACGCTCAAACGGCTACAAACGGTCAACGCACCCTCTTTACACGCCGCGACAAGGTGCGCTACGCCACGCTACATCTATAGCTAGCTACATCGCCGGGTGTCTCAAGTAGCCAGCTGTAGCGTAGCGTACCATGTTTACACACCGCTCCAACAAGCTACTATGGGCGGACCCGGTGCAGCAGGGATAGCACATAGGCGTGCAACAATCTTGGATTACGAGCCGTCCGTATGATGATAGGACAGCGCAATATCATCAGGATTGGCCAGGCATCGCAGGAGGCTGGTTAATAGAGCACGCTCGAGTAATTGTGTAGTGTGACTGGTCAGCTCCTTAAATATCCCGCCCTATGCTGCGACTACCAATCATAAAGCAGGAGCGACCTCCAATGATTGCAGATGGGGCGCGGTAACATGGCGACTGTGTCACGCCTTAGATACATGGCAGCCACATCGCCGGGTGTCCAGAGTTGCCTTCCGTTGCTTCTTTACACGCCGATACAGCTCGCTACAATCGGCGATGTTGCCTTAAGTTTATGAGCAGAGCCCATAAACAGATGTATCTGTCGCCGGCTGTAGCGTCGCCTCTTCAGACGCCGCTACTACAGGCGATATGGACGCTACAAGCTACAATTGTAGCTTGTAGCGCGATGTATCCAGCCTGCCGTCGCGGCGTGTAAAGGTACCTTAACAGTTTGTAGATACCAAACATGTATATTTTTACTGTTATGTAAGTGGTAAAAAAAATCTGAGTTTTTTAAAGAAAAATTGCACTTTTGCCACCATTTTCTTTGACTCATAGCGTCCTCATTTTTCCAGATCTGGGTTGTGTGACAGCTTATTTTTTGTGGCATGAGCTGACGTTTCTAATGCTACTATTTGTGGATACATGTGATGTTTTGGTCACCCATTACAGGTTTAATTGCAATGTTGTGGTGACCAAAAAAATGAAATTTTGGCGTTTGGACTTTTTTTCCATTACATAGTTTACCGATCTGGCTTATTTGCTTCTGATTGTATGTGCTAAGTCTTTAAGAATTTATTTTACATGTTAAGAGACAGACTTGTGTCGCAGCTGCCAGGCTGGGGTTCTTAACCATCCGGGTCAGACTGATGGATGTCACGGTGGCAGTCCTGGAGGTCGTGGCTAGGGATGAGCGAGTCCTAAATTACTCGGAATCGCTAGACCCGCACGAGTCCGAGCCCAGGACTCGCTACTCGTTGCGAGTCTAGCGAGTCCAATGTTAATGAATAGGGAACCGAGTAATAGCGAATAATGACATTTACAACTCGCTGATGTGTCTCTGAAAGTGTGCGAGTCCAAACTCGCTGGTTTTTCTCTTATTTTGAGGCTTGGAGCCGATGTTGCGAGGGAAGCGATTCGCCAGCACACCCCATGCTTTAAGGAAACAGGAAACGAGTCGTGCTGACAGGCGCACACACAGAGCGATCCATTCATCAGTGCAATCATGGCAGCAGGCCGTGGCACGGTGAACACACTGCGTCTTATTGCACTTGTGGAGGCTCGTCCATTTCTATGGCTCCCTACAGATCCTGACTATGGGGATACGACCCAAATTAATACAGCCTGGAGAGAGATCGCCCAAGAGATGTTCCCTGCGTTCCATCGGAGTGACCATGAGGAACAGAGCAATCTAAGTAAGTTAAATGAGTTCACACGTTATATATTGCATTTACTGTATATATACTCGTGTATAAGCCGACCCGTGTATAAGCCGACCCCCCTATTTTTGCCCCCAAAAACTGTGAAAACATATTGACCGCCATCCTGGTATACAGCGGCTATCACTGGTAGACAGCCCCCCAGCAGAGTATACACCTCCCCCTGCAGAGTATACAGGCCCCCAGAAGGGTATACATGCCCCCATATTGTGGTATACAGGCAGGGGCGGACTGGCCCAGGTGCCACGGGTCATGCGGCTGCAGGAGCCTGAATAATCCGCATGTCCCTGAAGCAGCAGGCGGAAACGGAAGCTCCTGGCCGCGCGATAACGTCATCAGCGCGCGGCTGCGTCCGGGAGTGAGCGTCTGTGAGTGGCGTGCGGCTGCGACTGTTAGCGAGCGGCTGTGAGGAGCGCGAGGCTGCGGCTGGGAGCGAGCCATAGGAGAAGGCGGGAGCTGCGGTGACTGTGAGGCGGCCGCCAGTCATCACCCCCCACCCCCCGTCCTCACCTGTGTCGGGCCGGTGAGGGAGGGTTGCGACCCAAACTGTAGGGTGCCAGTCAGTCCATGTATACAGGGCCCTCAGTGTGTGTACAGGCCCCCCCAGCAGTGGGTATACAGGGCCCCCAGCAGTGGGTAGACAGTGGCCCAGTGGGTTTACAGGGCCCCCAGCAGTGTGAATACAGGGCCCCCATAGCAGGGTATACAGGACCCTGAATGTGTTATCATGCTCCACCGCATAGTTGCCTATATTTGGATGGGGTCACAACAGTACACTTAGTTTAAGGTCTGATCCTACTGGCTCTTTCGGCCAAGGGGTTGGGTGTATATAAATACCACTAATGACCAGAGTCTGGTGCCCGCACTATTACATTCTCTATGCGTTGACATGTGTCCTGCTTCATTTGTGATTGTGGCCACGTGAGCTCAATGTCCGTAATGCTGTTGATGATGTTCCACACTGTCGTGTCACTGTGCCTTGTATACACATTACACACACAAAATGAATAAAATGTTATTGTTGATTTGTACACATACTTTTGTTGTTTCAAATATTACATATCTCTAAACCCGGTTTGAAATCATTTCACAGTTGACCATCTTAAAAAACGGTGGAGGAGCTGCCGGGACCAGCATAAGAAGCAGTACCGGCAGTACTCAGAGAGAGAACCGGGAGCCGCTCCATTGCTGAACCACTACCACTTTTACGACCGGCTGTCCTTCCTTCACCCGGTGGCCCGTATGCCAAGGTATGTGTCTGCAGCACTGTTGTGTACATTTAGTATTATTTATTAATATATACATTAGGTTCCAATTCGGCTCTGTGGGTAGCAGAGTATACACGTGGCTCTGTGGGTAGCAGAGTATACAGGCGGCTCTGTGGGTAGCAGAGTATACAGGCGGCTCTGTGGGTAGCAGAGTATACAGGCGGCTCTGTGGGTAGCAGAGTATACAGGCGGGTCTGTGGGTAGCAGAGTATACAGGCGGGTCTGAGGTAGCAGAGTATAAAGACGGCTCTGTGGGTAGCAGAGTATACAGGCGGGTCTGAGGTAGCAGAGTATACAGGCGTCTCTGTGGGTAGCAGAGTATACAGGCGGGTCTGTGGGTAGCAGAGTATACGCGGTGAGGTAGCAGATTAAAGACGGCTCTGTGGGTAGCAGAGTATACAGGCGGGTCTGAGGTAGCAGAGTATACAGGCGTCTCTGTGGTAGCAGAGTAAAGGCGTCTGTTTAGCAGAGTATAAGTTCTGGGTAGCAGAGTATACAGGCGGTCTGTGGGTAGCAGAGTATACAGGCGGGTCTGAGGTAGCAGAGTATACAGGCGTCTCTGTGGGTAGCAGAGTATACAGGCGGGTCTGTGGGAAGCAGAGTATACAGGCGTCTCTGTGGGTAGCAGAGTATACAGGCGGGTCTGGGTAGCAGAGTATCAGCGGTCTGAGTAGCAAGTATAAAGACGGCTCTGTGGGTAGCAGAGTATACAGGCGGGTCTGTGGGTAGCAGAGTATACAGGCGTCTCTGTGGGTAGCAGAGTATACAGGCGGGTCTGTGGGTAGCAGAGTATACAGGCGGGTCTGAGGTAGCAGAGTATAAAGACGGCTCTGTGGGTAGCAGAGTATACAGGCGGGTCTGTGGGTAGCAGAGTATACAGACGGCTCTGTGGGTAGCAGAGTATACAGGCGGTCTGTGGGTAGCAGAGTATACAGGCGGCTCTGTGGGTAGCAGAGTATACAGGCGGGTCTGTGGGTAGCAGAGTATACAGGCGGGTCTGAGGTAGCAGAGTATAAAGACGGCTCTGTGGGTAGCAGAGTATACAGGCGGGTCTGTGGGTAGAAGAGTATACAGGCGGGTCTGTGGGTAGCAGAGTATACAGGCGTCTCTGTGGGTAGCAGAGTATACAGGCGGTCTGTGGGTAGCAGAGTATACAGGCGGGTCTGAGGTAGCAGAGTATAAAGACGGCTCTGTGGGTAGCAGAGTATACAGGCGGGTCTGTGGGTAGCAGAGTATACAGATGGCTCTGTGGGTAGCAGAGTATACAGGCGGGTCTGTGGGTAGCAGAGTATACAGGCGGCTCTGTGGGTAGCAGAGTATACAGGCGGGTCTGTGGGTAGCAGAGTATACAGGCGGGTCTGAGGTAGCAGAGTATAAAGACGGCTCTGTGGGTAGCAGAGTATACAGGCGGGTCTGAGGTAGCAGAGTATACAGGCGTCTCTGTGGGTAGCAGAGTATACAGGCTGGGTCTGTGGGTAGCAGAGTATACAGGCGTCTCTGTGGGTAGCAGAGTATACAGGCAGGTCTGTGGTAGCAGAGTATACAGGCGGGTCTGAGGTAGCAGAGTATAAAAGGCGTCTCTGTGGGTAGCAGAGTATACAGGCGGGTCTTGGGTAGCAGAGTATACAGGCGTCTCTGTGGGTAGCAGAGTATACAGGCGGTCTGTGGGTAGCAGAGTATACAGGCGGGTCTGAGGTAGCAGAGTATAAAGACGGCTCTGTGGGTAGCAGAGTATACAGGCGGGTCTGTGGGTAGCAGAGTATACAGGCGTCTCTGTGGGTAGCAGAGTATACAGGGGTCTGTGGGTAGCAGAGTATACAGGCGGGTCTGAGGTAGCAGAGTATAAAGACGGCTCTTGGTAGCAAGTATACAGGCGGGTCTGTGGTAGCAGAGTATACAGCGGCTCTGTGGGTAGCAAGTATACAGGCGGGTCTGTGGGTACAGAGTATACAGGCGGCTCTGTGGTAGCAGAGTATACAGGCGGGTCTGTGGTAGCAGAGTATACAGGGGTCTGAGGTAGCAGAGTATAAAGACGGCTCTGTGGGTAGCAGAGTATACAGGCGGGTCTGTGGTAGCAGAGTATACAGGCTGCGAGCTGGGTAGCAGAGTATCAGCGTCTCTGTGGGTAGCAGAGTATACGGCGGTCTGTGGTAGCAGAGTATACAGCGGTCTGAGGTAGCAGAGTATAAAGACGCTCTGTGGTAGCAGAGTATACAGCGGTCTGGGTAGCAGAGTATACACGGCTCTGTGGTAGCAGAGTAACAGGCGGTCTGTGGTAGCAGAGTATCAGCGGCTCTGTGGGTAGCAATATAAGCGGCTCTGTGGGTAGCAGAGTATACAGGCGGTCTGTGTAGCAGAGTAAGACGCTCTGTGGTAGCAGAGTATACAGGGTCTGTGGTAGCAGAGTATACAGGCGCTCTGTGGGTACAGAGTATAGGGTCTGTGGTACAGAGTATACAGGCGGTCTGAGTAGCAGAGTATAAAGACGCCTGTGGTAGCAGAGTAACAGGGTCTGTGGTAGCAAGTATACAGGCGTCTCTGTGGTAGCAGAGTATATAGTGATGAAAAGGGTTAATAGATGTGCTACAGTGTTGGGCGTGCTAGAGAGCAGATCCGATTACTGCCATCATTACGACCTATTAAAGATAGCGGCCGCACTAAAGACATCAGGCAAAGGAAACATGGTGTGGTTAGCTGCAGGAGTTAGTGAGAGTGTGGTTGTTTGGCAAGGGCGTGGTGTGGCGTGGTGACGCGCTCCGCGTCAGATACGCTGCGAGCGCGACCCGCGGCACATCTCCAGGAGCAGAGGACGTGTCCGGTACGTCCGTAGCCCCCGGCCTCCCCGTTGTCCGCACACACAGCCCCGCTGTGACCTCTGCAGTGTCACAGGCCCCGGCGGGCGGCTGTAATCTCCTCCTGACACTGACCTCCTCCTGATTTGATTGTCTGTGTTGTCCCCCCCCGCTGTCAGCATCAGTGATCTGCTAAGACCTGTGGGTGCACAGACGGGGGAAGTACAAATGCCAGCATGCCGGGGCGGATGGGGCGCTGTGAGGGGCGCAGGTCTTGCTGTGAGCGGAGGGCGCGAGGCCGCTTGAGAAAACGCTATAGCGGCTGTGTGAGTTAAGCGTCTGCGGCTCGCGAAGGCGCATACGCGTCTCCGCTCGCAGTGACGCTAAGGAGTTTGGGATTCGGCTACAGTGCCGGAATTTCAAACTCCCGATTATATAAATAGATTATATATATATATATTGTATACCTTTCAACCCCTTCCCTGCTTTATATAGATGATATAACCTAAAAGTTTTGTGAATTAAGTATGTCAAGTTAAAAGTGAAGTCAGGGGGACTTTTTTTTTTCATGTGAACCATTGGTGTTATTGATCGTCTAGATTAGATGGGATGGGGGGGGGGGTGGGTGGTAATCAGGGGGTGAAAAATTATGTATTAGTATGGAATTAGCAAAGAAAGTCACGTATTCCTTTATGTTATGTACAGTTGGTTATTCTTTCATAATAATAACAAATATCTGATTAAGAATACACAGATACACAGAGTCTAAAAAGCGTGCAACTTAATGTTTGACCTATGTTTTTGTTTCCAAATGCAATGCATTCACCAAATTTTTTTTTACTTTACCCACAGAGAAGCTTACTACAGAGGGCGGCGTGCTGTTAACCCTCCACCGCCAAACAGAAGGCGGCGTGGAGAAAATCGACCACCACCACCACGGCCGGCGCCACCACCACCACCGCCATCCCGCCGCCACCACCACCACCAGCATCGCCGCCAGCAGCGCCAGGGCCAGCACCACCACCGCCGCCACCAGCGGCCGGGCCAGCACCACCACCGCCACCACCAGCGGCAGGGCCATCAACACCACCACCGCCGTCGCCGCCACCACCACCGCCACCAGCGGCAGGGTCAGCACCACCACCGCCCCCACCAGCGGCAGGGCCAGCACCACCACCCACCACCAGCCAGCCGCACCACACGCCCACGGCAGGGCCAGCACCACCACCACTGCCCCCACCAGCGGCAGGCCCAGGTTATGGTCCGATCCCGGGGTCAGCACATTTAAGTGTTCAACAGAGTAATGCTGACTTTGCCCGCAGTATTATACCATGGATAATATTCCATTTGACAGGCTACTGCGGGCAAGGTCAGCATTACAGATAGTGCTGGAAGCCTGTCAGCCAAATAACGACCCAGGTGATGTGTTCCAATATTTGGATGGGTGGAAAATATCGGCCTCTAACAGGCTAGGCAGGCCCACAACACGGGACAGCCAGGTGCCACCCCACAGGGCTTTGCCTCACTGCCAGTGGCCAGCTAACAGGGACCTACCACCATTCCCTACACCTGTTCAGAGGATCCACCCTGAAGGGTTCGGCCAGGCCATACGTGGGGCCCTTGACCTTTTGCAAGACGGACAGCCCACCTACCAGGACCTGTAGGGCTCCATTTGTTGGGTAATACCTTAATTGTAAAAGGTAGTATTTTTTGGAATGTCCAAACAGTGCTGCCATTTTGTTTTTGAAACACAGTTTTAAAAACCAGCTTTGTGTCTGTCTTTTTTCAAGGAATGAATGTGTAGTTTTTTTTGTGGTTGGGCTTCAAGTCATCATAATTATTATAATTATTTATTTATATAGCGCCCATAGGTTCCATGGCGCTTTACATGAGGAAAAGGTAGACAAGGACAAGTACAATAAACATAGACAATAAGGTAATACAGGTACAATAGTAGAGGACCCTGTACGCGTGGGCTCACATTCTACGAGGGGTGGGTGGGGATACAATAGGGTGGGGAAGGTGTCGGTCCTGGGGCGTGTAGCGGGGTCTCATGGCAGGTTGTAGGCCTGTCGGAAGAGGTGAGTCTTTAGAAGTATCTTTAAGGTTCAGAGGGTAGGCGACTGACTGATGAGGTGGGGCAGGGAGTTCCATAGCATGGCGGATGACCGGGAGAAATCCTGTATGCGGTTGTGGGAAGAGGAGATGAGGGTGGACTGTAGGACAAGTTCTTGGGATGAACGCAGGTTGCGTGAGGGATGGTATCGGTAGATCATGTCGGAGATGTATGGTGGGGATAGGTTGTGTAAGGCTTTGAATGTCATGGTCATTGTTTTAAAGTGAGCTCTCTGTGGGCCGGAGGGGCCAGTGAACGGCTTGGCAGAGGGGGTAGGCAGGGGAGTAGCGTGAGGACAGATGGATTAGTCGGGCAGCAGAGTTTAGTATAGATTGGAGAGGTGCAAGAGAGTTGGCAGGGAGACCTATGCGAAGGAGGTTGCAGTAGTCAAGGCGGGAGATGATGAGGGCATTTATGAGTGTTTCAGCAGTGTCAGGATTGAGGAACGACCGAATTGGTTAAATATTTTTGAGTTGGAGTCACAGGGACTTGGTTAGGGACTACAGGTGGGGCTTGAAGGAGAGGGAGGAGTCAAGGATTACCCCGAGACATTTGGCGTGGGGGACAGGGGAGAGAGCATCATTAGCAAGTACTTTACGGCCCGCATGGCGCATGAAGTCACCTTGGTTACTAAGTGTCAAATCATGACTCCACATACAACTGTTGCTGACAAACAGTGCCTGTGTTTGGGGGGTTACTTTATGCCTCGCTATGGCAACAAGACTATGAACACACATGTGAGAGGCTGGGACGTCTACATGCTACACATCGCGTCTACGCGTTTTGTATGGAGCGTACAGTGGGACCCTTCAACAGGCTACAGCAGGATGATAGTCCAAGCAACGCCCACGATGCAGGCATAGGATTGGTGCCTGGAAAAATTAGCCCAAGGGGCTGTTTGCCATTTTTGGTATAAATGTAGGCCTAAGGGCCATGAAAAGCTTGTTAGCCAGGGTGTCTCCCAAACCATGATAAGCTTGTTGTTAGGCCATGGGTGGCTCCAAAAATTAGCCCAAGGGGCTGTTTGGCATTTTGAGTGTAAATGCAGGCCTAAGGGCCATGATAAGCCACTTAGGCTGGGTGTCTCCAAAAATTAGCCCAAGGGGCTGTTTTGCATTTTGGGTATAAATGCAGGCCTAAGGGCCATGATCAGCTTGTTAGCCATGGTGGCTCAAAAAATTTGCCCAAGGGGCTGTTTGGAAATTTGGGTATAATTGCAGGCTTAAGGGCCATGATAAGCCTCTTAGGCTGGGTGTTTCCAAAAATTAGCCCAAGGGGCTGTTTGCCATTTTGGGTATAAATGATAGGCAGCTGGCCATGATAAGCCTCTTAAGGCTGGGTGTTGGCTCCAAAAATTAGCCCAAGGGGCTGTTTGGCATTTTGGGTGTAAATGCAGGCCTAAGGGCCATGATAAGCCTCTTAGCTGGGTGTCTCCAAAAATTAGCCCAAGGGGCTGTTTTGCATTTTGGGTATAAATGCAGGCCTAAGGGCCATGATCAGCTTGTTAGCCTGGGTGGCTCCAAAAATTAGCCCAAGGGGCTGTTTTGCATATTGGTATAAATGCAGGCTAAGGCATGATAAGTTGTTACAGGTGGTTCCAAATTAGCCAAGGGGCTTTTAAATGTTATGTAACAGAAAATAAGGTTGTTTCTGTCAAGTGTGTGATGGTTAATGAAACCGCATTAAGGTATAGTGTTGGTTTAAAGATGAAGCACTCTTACAGGTCTGAGATACATGGTTTACGCAAATCGTACGGTCATGTACATACTGCTGTACAAAAGACACAATATACAATGATTAATTATATCATATTGATGTTGAACGTGGCACTTCAGCTCTGAGTACTGTCGTCTTCAGGGCTCAAGAAGTCTTGTGAAATCCAGTTCCTATTAAACTTAATTAGAGTAAGCCTGTCTGCATTCTCTGGAGTAAGACGTGTCCTGGTATCAGTTATGATACCCCCAGCGGCACTGAAAACCCGCTCTGATGTCACACTAGCTGCAGGGCATGCCAGCACCTCCAAGGCATACAACGAGAGCTCTGTCCAAGTGTGGAGCTTGGAGACCCAGTAATTAAACGGGACTGCGGCATCAGTCAGGAAGCAGGTACTGTCACTTAAGTATTCTTGTACCATGTTGGTAAGTTTCTGTCTCCGAGAGATGGTTACTGGAGCAACATGGCGCTGCAGGTTCGATGGCTTATTGAACATAGCCCACTTTGCGGACATCTTTCCAGCTTCTCTTCTGGACAGCGTGGATGATTGTGCCCGACCAAAGGCTGCTGTTGCACAGAGTTGCTAACTATGGGCAGAGTGTTGTCTGACAGTGATATTAGAAGCATATTATCCACAAGAACCCTCTTGAAATAGTCAATTGTCAAGCCACGTGGTGACTGAAACAGCAGCGAGGTGAATTTATCTTTATAACGTGGGTCCAGAAAGGTGGCCAACCAGTAGAGGTCGTTGTGCAATATGTTAATCACTCGTGGGTCTTCTAGCAGACAAGTCAACATGAAGTCAGCCATGTGTCCTAAGCTGCATAGAGTCATGTCTTCAGTGTCCTCAGAACGATGTTCAATACCCATTGTATCCGCAAAGTCTGTCTCCGCCTCCTCCTCTCCAGGCCACCCATGGTGGACAGACACAAAGCTGGGGTTGTGAGTACCATCTGGGTTGACATCGGCACCAACAAAAAATAAATCCTCTTCATCGTCTTGCTCCTGTTCCTCTTCAGGAGCCAATGTTGCCTGGTCATACTGGCTTTGCTGGCTAGGTACTGCGCTGTTTAAATCTGGCTCCATAGCCATCTGCTGGGCTCTCAATGCTTCATTTTTCTGATTAATGAGGGATTCTTTCAGCAGACACAGCATGGGTATAGTGACACTGATGATGGACTGATCACCGCTCACCAGTTTTGTGCAGTAGTCAAAATTATCAAGAACCTCAGATGTGTCAGCGATCCACACCCACTCCATTGTACTAATATGTCATGGCTGACTGCCGGTCTGACGGGCATGTTGCAACTGATACTCGGATATTGCCCTCTGCTGCTCATTGATCCTCGATAACATATGGAATGTAGAGTTCCATCGTGTCGGCAAGTCACAAATGAGTCTGTGGTTGGGCAAATTCAATTGCTTTTGAAGCAATGAAAGTTTTCCAACCGCTGTTGACGAATGACGAAAATGTGCACAAACTCGACGCACCTTCTCCAGTAGGTCAGATAGCTCTGGGTATGTACGCAGGAATTTCTGCACTACTAGATTCAGCACGTGAGCCATGCAAGGCACGTGCACAAGGTTTCCGAGCTTTAGTGCAGCCACTAGGTTACGACCATTGTCGCTCACCACGAGACCGGTCTGGAGTTGGAGTGGGGATAGCCACTCATCTGTCTGTTGCTTCAGACCTTTCAACAGCTCTACTGCAGTGTGCGGTGTGTGACCTAAACAGATCAGCTTCAGCAGAGCCTGTTGGCGTCTTGCTGAAGCACTGCAGCAAACCTCCCAACTTGGCCGTGATGTTGAGGGCAATTGAGGATTGGTCGAGGAAGCGGAAGATGGTGTAGTGGACATATAGGATGATGCAGAGACCCTGAATGAGGTTGTGCCAGCTATCCGTGGCGTGGGTAGGATGTTTGATGTAACACTAACATCGTTTGGCACACTCTCCACAACGTTGATCCAATGCGCGGTGAGCGAGATGTACCGGCCCTGTCCTGAACTGCTTGTCCACGTGTCCGTAGTAAGGTGTACTTTCCCGGTTACAGCGTTGGTGAGGGCACGCTTGAGGTTGTTAATGACATGCTCATGTAACGCGGGGACGGCACAACGTGAAAAGTAGTGGCGGCTTGGAACCGAGTAGCGTGGTACTGCCACAGCCAAAAGCTCACGGAAAGAGGCTGTACCCACAAGCCTAAACGGCAACATCTCGACTGCTAACAACTTAGCTATCTGGGCATTTATTTTTTTGGCTAATGGGTGGGAAGAGTGGTATTTCTGCTTCCTTTCGTACAGCTGTGTCACTGATAACTGTAAGGATGTTGCTGACCGAGAACTGTCTGCACTCATGTTCAGTCTCTCTGCAACCGCTGCTTGTGATGAGTACATATGAGCTGGACCAGCTTCAGCAACACTTGATTGTGACGGACGGATCTGAGTTACCGTGGCAGTCTTTGGGTCAGATGACACTGTTGTGGAAGGCTGCACTTTTGACCACTGAATAGGGTGCTGACCAGCCATGTGCTTCCGCATACTGCTGGTGCTCTGGTTTCCTTTCCCGTGGCCTCTGCTTAGCCTTGCATGGCAGATGGTACAGATGACCACATTTTCTTGAGAAGGCCCATCTTTAAAAAATTTCCACACAGTGGCTGACCGACCTCTAGGCTTGACTGTACTCCCTGAGGGATTACTCAGGCCCACATTTGAGACATTTTGTCCAACAGTTGACAAATTTTGAGCCACAGTGGACACATTTTGGGCAACAGTGGTGACTCTTTCAGTTCTGGTGGGAGGAGTAGGCCTTGGTGCCTTTGTTGGTGGGACATACACACTTTCTTCCTCCGTGCTGCTCTGCTGGCTCTGCATCGCAACATTCCACGTGCTATCAGTTGTCTCATCATCAACCACTTCCTCTTCTAAATCTTCCCGATAACAAGATTGATTTTGCTCCCCAGATGACAAGTGTGTCACTGTCTCATCATCATCATCCTCCAACTCCTGAGACGGTCTAAGACTTTGCTGAAAGACACGTTCATGTGGCCGGGGTGTCTCTAAAACTTGTCCATGATTGGACAATTCTTCATCAAGTATCTCATCTACTACGGAGTCTGGCAAACCGGATTCATGTAAAGGATTATATGTACCAAATAAGTCATCTGAGTGACCCATGTCTGTGTCAACATTTTCATGGGGCTGCTGTTGGTCTGAGGAACTGTGAAGAGGTTGTGGATTAGATGACCCAGCATGGTATGTACCAACAGTAGACACAGTGCTCAAGGAACCTTGAGTGCTGCAAGAACCTGTTGTTGAGGTCTTGTCTGCCAGCCAAGACGTTAGATGGTGTTCGTCTTCCGGCCTCAATACTCGTTTACTTTCCTGACGGGGAAAGTTAGACAGGAGGAACGATCGATCAATCCTCGTCTGTCTGCCCGAACTGGTGGATAGTTGGCCACGACTACCAATGCCTGTACCTCGTCCCTGTCCCTTAGCAACACTTTTTTTGGGATTTGGTTTTTTGGGTGACATTTTATAATTTCTGGTGGCTTTCTGGGGGCTTGTAAAACAAGTAGCAGGTACTATTTCGTGAAAGGTACACACTAGAGGCTAAGATATTTTAAGACAGATGGAAGGTACCGTGCGAGCTTCAGGCAGGACACCGTACAGCAACGCACTGGCACAGGAAAAAATTGTTTAGTACGCAGAACCAGGCACTGTTAGGCTGCGGTGCTGGCTGCGTGCAAGTTTACAAGTACCGTGCGAGCTGCAGGCAGGACACCGTACAGCAACGCACTGGCACAGGAAAAAATTGTTTAGTACGCAGAACCAGGCACTGTTAGGCTGCGGTGCTGGCTGCGTGCAAGTTTACAAGTACCGTGCGAGCTTCAGGCAGGACACCGTACAGCAACGCACTGGCACAGGAAAAAATTGTTTAGTACGCAGAACCAGGCACTGTTAGGCTGCGGTGCTGGCTGCGTGCAAGTTTACAAGTACCGTGCGAGCTGCAGGCAGGACACCGTACAGCAACGCACTGGCACAGGAAAAAATTGTTTAGTACGCAGAACCAGGCACTGTTAGGCTGCGGTGCTGGCTGCGTGCAAGTTTACAAGTACCGTGCGAGCTTCAGGCAGGACACCGTACAGCAACGCACTGGCACAGGAAAAAATTGTTTAGTACGCAGAACCAGGCACTGTTAGGCTGCGGTGCTGGCTGCGTGCAAGTTTACAAGTACCGTGCGAGCTGCAGGCAGGACACCGTACAGCAACGCACTGGCACAGGAAAAAATTGTTTAGTACGCAGAACCAGGCACTGTTAGGCTGCGGTGCTGGCTGCGTGCAAGTTTACAAGTACCGTGCGAGCTGCAGGCAGGACACCGTACAGCAACGCACTGGCACAGGAAAAAATTGTTTAGTACGCAGAACCAGGCACTGTTAGGCTGCGGTGCTGGCTGCGTGCAAGTTTACAAGTACCGTGCGAGCTGCAGGCAGGACACCGTACAGCAACGCACTGGCACAGGAAAAAATTGTTTAGTACGCAGAACCAGGCACTATTAGGCTGCGTGCGGTGCTGGCTGCGTAAAATGTTACAAGTACCGTGCGAGCTGCAGGCAGGACACCGTACAGCAACGCACTGGCACAGGAAAAAATTGTTTAGTACGCAGAACCAGGCACTATTAGGCTGCGGTGCTGGCTGCGTAAAATGTTACAAGTACCGTGTGAGCTGCAGGCAGGACACCGTACAGCAACGCACTGGCACAGGAAAAAATTGTTTAGTACGCAGAACCAGGCACTATTAGGCTGCGGTGCTGGCTGCGTGCAAGTTTACAAGTAACGTGCGAGCTGCAGGCTGGACACCGTACAGCAACGCACTGGCACAGGAAGTTTTTTGTGGAAAAATGGCACCAAAATTATTTGGTAGACTAGTGCCAAAAATAAGAAAAAGCTTAGGATTACAGCTCTGCGGAAAGCTGGGTGAACTAAGCTCTGAGGATGGTGCTGGATTCACTGTAAGGCTGCTCCTATCTCCCCTTCCTTACAGTCCTGTACAGCAATCCTCCGTCCTGGTAGTTCTGAAAAGAACTTTTGGGTTATGTGTGAGGAATCTTGACTCCTACACTCCGTCCTGTTAGTTCTGAAAAGAACTTTTGGGTTATATGTGACTCCTACACTGCCTAACTGTCCCTAGATCTGCTCCAAGTCTCCCTGCACTAGGTCAGCTCTTCTCAGGAATGTGCCCAAAATGGCGGGGGCAAGCCTTATATACTGCCTTGCCTGTCATAGATGACATAGGCATCACGATGGACAGCAGCCAATCATAGTCCTGACACAACCAAAGCTGCTATGGCATTACTGACTATGATTGGCTAAGATGCTTGTCCTTCTTCACAAGTTTTCTGACCTAACACGCAATGCTGACTAGTAACATAAAAGATTCTGGATTCGCGAGTCCCGAATAGAGAATACAGGACTCGGAATCGCAGACTCGCTAGGATTCGGACTCGTAGACTCGCTCAGACTCGCTGCTGTTTGGGGAGATTCAAGCTATATAGCGATGTGATAGAGCGAGTCTAGCGAGTCTAGCGAGTGAGAGAAAGTAAACTCTGACAAAACTAAGATTGCCATTGACTTGCATTGGACTCGTTACTGAGCGAGTATTCGCTAAAAGACTCGCCGATTACCGAGTCCAGCGAGTCCCTTAAGAATCGCCGAGTAACGAGTCCTAGCGAGTAGACTCGCTCATCCCTAGTCGTGGCCCATACCGCACATCTTAAAGGGGGATTTAAAAAGGAAAAATTTGTCGTAAAGCCATCTGAGGTTTCTGTAAAGAATTGTGTGCTGCACAGCAAATTATTACTGAATGATAGTTAGGGATGCAACTGATGTATGTGACAATACATTGGTTAATTAAAAGAAAAATATCATACATCATTTATGCACACCACAGTAATATGAAAATCAAACTTTATTAGTAAAAACCACATACTGGTACAGACAAAATTTAAAATCAATTAAAACCAGAGTAGGTTCCATGACCCCGACTGCAATATAATAGCCGTATTAAATATATGCATAAAGGAACAGCTGAAAGCTGGATATCAGGAAACCCCTATTGGTGACAGTTAGTTAACAAATATAGAAACATAAATCATGTGCTCAATTTACCAAGGTACAACCTGTGCCCAATGTCCTCATGTTGTATTCTAGCATAGAAAATGAGCTAATAACTAGGTGAAGGAGACCTCACAGCATACAACATCCATACCTATTACCGGTATGTCAGCTGCAACCTGGTGGTTTGGGGGCCCCACGCATTCCGCCGCACTGGGAAGCTTCCTCAGGGGATGAGGGTATTGAGCAACTGCACTCAGTTATATGTGGCTCTAATTATGTGATAAAGGATGGCAGGTGTGGGGTAGGAATCTCAACTGATAGCCATGTAAATGAGGTGGAAGCGGATGCAGTATCACCACCCCAGTGTCGTGGCAACCCAACAATATCCGGGTGTATCAATCTAGTGCGCATATACAAGCAGGAGAGCGTAACTCCCCATACGGACGTCGCCTGCAACACCATTACGACGAGACAACACCTCCGGTGTAAACCGGAAATTACATCGGCCCCCTGGTGTCATGGCAACACTCGCGACTAGTGTCGTGCAATGCAATAACCAACGGCCATCGTTCACATGAGCATTAGGTGGTTAGTAACCTCCTCGCACAGACACTGCCTATGGCACCATGGCGACGAGACCACACCTCCTGCCGAAGCCAGGAAGTGAGGATGCGTTACCCGACAACGCCCGTAGCCAAGGTTCGGTATCAGTGTGCTTGCGCATCAGAGCAAGGCTGAGGGTTTTAATAGCCTGGTCTTCTATAAAATCATAGTCATAGTGCATTTCCAGCACTAGTTATGTCTGTGCATATGCAATAATTCGGAGTTAAGGTTTTACGCTCTACTTGTAATCCAATATATGTTTGAATATCCACTCCTGCAAAAAGAAAACATGTAGTTGACCTGAAACAACAACATTAAATATAAGGTTAAGCAATGATGTATAATATTAACCATTAAGGTACCTTTACACGCCGCTACAGAAGGTTAGGAACAACCGGGTACTTCACGTGCATGAGCACGCACGAGCACGCACCAACGGTTGCAAACGGTATCCGATACCGCCTTTACACGCCGCTACAAGGTGCTCTACAGAAGGTTTAATCCATCCCTGGATGCACCGCCGGGTGCCTCAAGTTACCTTCTGTAGAGCACCGTCCCTCATTTACATGCCGTGACAGAAGGTAATATGGGAGGACCTGGGGCAGCAGGGACAACAGAATTGTGGATTACTAGACGTTTGTACGCTGATAGGACAAAGCAAAAGCATCATGATTGGCCAGCCAGCGCAGGAGGCTGACTAATACATGACGCTCGAGCAATTGTGTAGTGTGACTGGTCAGCTCCTTAAATATGCCGCCCTATGCAGCGACAACCAATCGCAACGCATGAGCTTCCACCAATGATCGCTGAAGGGTGGCGTTTTCCCGGAGGCTGTGTCACGCCCCGGGGAGTTATCTAGGTGGCGAAAAAACCTTATCCTACCGTATTCAGATGCCGTTACCATCGGGTTGAAATCAACCTGTTTTAGAGCACTGCTCTGAAACAGGTGCCGAAAGTGACGGCTGGCAACAAGCTACTTTACACGCCGCTACCTCGGGTTGATTTGACGGTTGTTTTCTACCTTCTGTAGCGGCGTGTACAGGTACCATAATGGATAGGAAAGACAGTAGTCAATAATATCATAGGAGGACAGAAAAAGAAACTGTTTTTGAGGGGGAACGGTCTAGTCTAGTTTACCATCTAGTTCACCATCTTGCTGTTTTCAAATTCCCAGCCACACCCACACATGCACATATACATCCTCACATGCGTTTTGTACCGCAGACAGAGGCACAAGGTCAGGGACCTGATAGATATGGGAGCACCTTGACGGGGTTATCGGGCTCACATGCAATGGCCAGTGCATCAGCTAAGATTCTCATTTTCCTTTGTATTCTGAAGCAGTTTCTGCAATGTCATTTTTCCTCAACCAAATTTGCATTAGCTTCATATATGCTAGCCGTTCATTCTTTAGCCATTATGCTGTACCTAGTTTTAATGGGTAGTGTGCAGTGGATAACCGTATATTATATTAGGCTCCAGATTATGTCACTCTTGGACTAAGCAGATGTCCAGCAACCATGTGTGACAGTGGCGCATGGACCAACGATGTCCGGTGCCCAACAACAAAAAAACAACAGACAGGTAAACACCAAAGGGAATAAATACAATGGAGGGCCCTGCTCAAACGGAATGGGGGAGAGGTGACCTCCTGCACTCACCTGCGGCTGCCCTGATTTCCCTACCGTCTTTCACCTCGTCGTCGAGCAGGAAACCTAAGTGTTCCGCTGGCCCTGATGTTAACCCTCACTAGGGAAGGCCAGCAGGAGCACTAGCCCCATGAGGGTAGGGTAAAACAGATAAAGAACAACAGGACAGCTATTTCACATTTGCTGACACTTCATCAGACAGCAGACAGGCTTGACAGCAAATGGTTCTCCACAGAGCTCCTTTCACCTCAGGAGCTTGGCCAGGAATGAAGTTCAATATCCAGCAAAGCATGCTGGAACCCTGTGATCCTATAAAGGCAGAGATAATCATAGATTGTCTACACCAGGACAGGCCCAGCTAGCTTGCTTAACTCCTCCAGTGCCAAAGGAAAAGGACATGTTTAATAAGAAGTCTCAATTCATACATGAGACTTAGGTTCAAAGCAGTCACAAGTCTCCTAGGAAAGGGAGACCATCGTGACAGCTATGTGCTGATACGTGGTTTATCACTGATAACAAACCATATAGACTATTTTTATAGAAAAACAATGCTGTGTTTCTGAATTGGGCAGCTAAAGTAAGCGCTACCTCCCAGGTCATTAAATCCCATATTATGGAACATATTAGGACAACATAGTAGTTTCATTTTCCATGTTTATGTTATTATACTAAAATTTTTAAATCATCTTTAATACCTGAGATGAGACTAATTTTGTGTTTGGTCTGCACTGTCCATATAGTAATAATAAAACCGATAATTAGTATGCCTCTTTAATCACAGAATCCACAACTGCTAATGACTAGCTAATGACTAATCTACACATATAATAAAGTACGCACCAAAACCAAGCAGATTGTTTGGAAACTGGGTACAAGTGACCTGTAATTGCTGACAATACCTGTGTTTCCATGACAAAAATAATAAGAGACTTTTCTTGAAAAAGCTTCGTTCCACTCCCATTCCATCCTTGGAGTCATTTGTTACTCAGCAATCAACCATGTCCTTCATTACCCAGTGCATTATTATGCTGATTGCATTTCTCTGAAGTGTTTGTTTGCTACAGAGGAAAGATGATAAATGTAACCGTGATGGCAATGATTGTGAATAAATGGACTAGCAGGACATGGAATTATGAAGGGAATTTTAATTGGTGTGTTTATGCAGACATTTCAGAATGAAATTTTAAGATATAGTCCTGGAGTGGCCTTTCATCACATGAATTTTGGCAGTTATTTATTATCCTCAGCTTATATAAAGATATTGTGTTTACAATTAAATGAATGAAATTAACATTAGCGCTACTCTTTTTCAACGTTGCCTATAAAAGGAGCCAGGTAGCAGGTGATTGAGGTGATTGATGTGTGCAGTATGACATCACTATTTGAGTTTCTTTTTATTATTCCCCTGTGGGCTTGTCTTTTGACTGTAAGCCGGAGCCCTCCCCCCTTCTTCTCATCCAGTGAACACAAGCCCTCACGGGAGTGAAGAAAAAAATAGTAATGTCATGTTGCACACATTGATCACCTGCTGAATAGCACTAAATCGGGTGGTTGGTTCCCTATAAATGTGTTACCTGGGAAGTTGGAAAAACTTGCCTATACAATGCCCTTTAAAGGAAAACTGTAAGGTCAAAATCCATATGAAACTCATATCATTTTCTAATTCCTCACTTTAAACTCTCTCTATTGGTGTATTTCTTTAATTTATACTTCTCTCCTATCTTCTGTAAACTTCAAATAAAGAGAACCATTCCATCTGTCACTCACAGTGAATTATCCACTTAGTTCTCTGCTGAACACTCCCAATAAGCATGAATATGCATGTCACATACTCACACTACATCACTGCTCCGGAGATCACTGGGGGAGGGGCTGTATTCTCCTCTTTGCCCTCTGTGTCTGCAGCCAAGAGAGAGGTGAAATACAACACAGAAACTGTCACAGCAGGATATCTGCTTACAGAAGCAGATGGAGTCTCAATAAGTCAGATCGGCAATAGCTCTCTCCCTCCTTGTCATCAGACCAGAAGCTACTGAAACCTCATACTGCACTGTTAGCAAAGAGGGGAAAGGAGTAGGGAGGAGAAAGCTGCTGAGACGGAGTGCATAATTACATGACAGTTTATAGAGCAGCCGTACTATTCCTGTTTGGGTATAAAGGAAAGGACTAATCAAGGAGTTTACTGCAGGATCTGACACTGCTGATAACATGGAAACTACGAATGGTACAATAATGATTTTACATATTTTTAAAAAGTCTTCCCAGGCACTATTCAAGGGTAAAATTAGTATTATACTGAAAAATGACAATATCACTTTAACAAAAAAAAGGAAATATGTTTTAAAATAAGTAAAAAGGTAACTGTGGTTAAAACAAACTTTGCACAAAACAATTGTAAAATAAATTAAATAAATATTGTATGATATCTTATGAGACAAATATGCTTTTTCAATTTATGAGCCACTATTTGTCATCGCTATTCCTCCTAAACTCATCATTCACTTGACAAAACAGCTTAATTCCATCTTGAACAAGACAAGTCTTCCACCTCATTGTGAGAGAGATTGAGGAGGAGTTCGAAGTTTATGGCTTTATTGAGCATTTCACCCCACTTACATGGCTCAGTACTGCTATATAATGTCATTGACACTGATAGGGATTCAGATATTAAGCTCCATATAGGTATGAGAGCAGAAATTCCTCATGCATCTGTGTGTATAGGAGACATAATTACAGATAGTCTTTACCCACTAGCTCAGAAGCAACTGAAAATTAAAGATAGAGTGTTCAGAAGGGAAAGTAATGAAGAATGCAGGATGGGAGTGATATCATATCTAGAAATAGTGTTCCTCATACACACACTCATGACAGTGTATTCTGAAAAGTCACTTGAAACTACTGGTAAGCTTTAATAAACAAGTTCCCTCCATTATAATGTCTTTCTGGAGGAGCACAAATTTATTTTATGACTCCTTTATATCAATACATTAACAATTTCAAAAGTATTGAAAAAAATGGCCAGATGAGGACACATCACTGACCTTTATTGTTTTAGAGAAGGAAGACATGACCATGACCAGGCTATTAATCTATGCATAAAGCTCTGGTTAGCTTTTGCAGATAACATTTTGATTTCCTTTTTTTTTTGCCATTTATTAAGTTGTTTAGTTATTTTAAGAAAATCAATTGAAACCAGATAATTGCTACAGGAAGTTGTGACTTCTGTTATTACTTGGAATTTTAGTGACATAAAGAGAATCTGATAGCAAGTTTTTGCAGCATAGTCTGTGGACAACATGATGTATGTCCTGAGACACAGAATTCAGGGATGTGTGAATTATTAGCATGCATGCTGTTTGTTTACTTACAATGATTGTTTTATCACCAGGAGATCATCACTTTTTTTTAAAAACTAGCTCCCTTGTGCAGAGTGGTCTGACCATGCTGCATCCTATGGTTATCAGCTCACTGTTAATATACAATGTACCTGGTGTGGACAGAATCAGCTTTCTCATCTCTGCTACATGCTACATTTAAAAACTCTGCTTGTGTCTCAACTGCTGCCCTCCATAAACTAAATAAATTAAGGGAGAAAAGAAGCGCACATAGAGTAGTACCTCTTATACACAGGTCCCACAGACCCCAAATGGTTAAACTCACCTGATGTAGTTGTGAGTGTCACAACTACAGTAAAATCACACAAAAGGTCACTGCAGGCTACCAGTTGGGAATTGAAGAATCCAGATAAGGGTCATGCCCTGATGAAGTGGTGTTTGCCATGAAACACGTAGGCTTAAATAAACAAAGTGTGTGATTAACTCTGTGTTTATCTTTGTAGTCAGCTCTTTGTATCCCAGCGCTTTTCACCCTTATCTGGATTCTCCATAAACTAAGTAATACATCATTGGAATTAGGGTCTGTTTTTTTAAGTAATGCTGTTGGCTGATTACCGTATATACTCGTGTATAAGCCGAGTTTTTCAGCACAAAAATTGTGCTGAAAAGTGCCCCCCTCGGCTTATACACGAGTCACTATACAGCTGAGTGGGGGGGGGCCGGTGTCCGGGGGCTGGAGGAGGCAGGGGGAGGCTGCACTATGAGCGGCCGGTCACGTGGGGCCGCTCATTAGTGCAATGCAATATGCACGGCATCCCCCTGTCCATCAGCGGCAGGGGGAGCCGTGCATATTACATTGCTCTCCCCCAGTAGTTTATACAGGCCCCCCGATCCCCCCCCCCCCGTAGTTTATACAGGCCCCCCGATCCCCCCCCGCCCCGTAGTATATACAGGCCCCCCGTAGTTTATGCAGGCCACCCGATCCCCCCCCCCCGTAGTATATACAGGCCCCCCGATTCCCACCCTCTATGTAGTATATACAGGCCCCCCGCGCTCTATATACAGGCCCCCGGTTGCAGCCACAGACCTGTAAGAGAATCGCTTTCATACTTACCCTCCTCGCTGTTACCCGCGCTCCTCCGGTCTCCTTCCCGCTTGTACCCGGCGCGTCCACAATGACGTCATTGTGGATGCGCCGGGAAGAAGCTGGAAGGAGACGAGGACGCGCGATGACAGTGAGGAGGGTAAGTATGAAAGCGATTCTCTTACAGGTCTGTGGCTGCAACCGGGGGCCTGTATATAGAGCGCGGGGGGCCTGTATATACTACAGGGAGGGTGGGAATCGGGGGGCCTGTATATACTACGGGGGGGGGGGATCGGGTGGCCTGCATAAACTACGGGGGTGGGTAATCGGGGGGCCTGTATATACCACACTGCTGGGGGCTGCTGCCTGTATATACCACACTGCTGGGGGCTGCTGCCTGTATATACCACACTGCTGGGGGCTGCTGCCTGTATATACCACACTGCTGGGGGCTGCTGCCTGTATATACCTCACTGCTGGGGGCTGCTGCCTGTATATACCTCACTGCTGGGGGCTGCTGCCTGTATATACCACACTGCTGGGGGCTGCTGCCTGTATATACCACACTGCTGGGGGCTGCTGCCTGTATATACCACACTGCTGGGGGCTGCTGCCTGTATATACCACACTGCTGGGGGCTGCTGCCTGTATATACCACACTGCTGGGGGCTGCTGCCTGTATATACCTCACTGCTGGGGGCTGCTGCCTGTATATACCACACTGCTGGGGGCTGCTGCCTGTATATACCACACTGCTGGGGGCTGCTGCCTGTATATACCACACTGCTGGGGGCTGCTGCCTGTATATACCACACTGCTGGGGGCTGCTGCCTGTATATACCACACTGCTGGGGGCTGCTGCCTGTATATACCTCACTGCTGGGGGCTGCTGCCTGTATATACCACACTGCTGGGGGCTGCTGCCTGTATATACCACACTGCTGGGGGCTGTATACCTGTGCTGGAGTCCACCCTCGGCTTATACACGAGTCAATAGGTTTTCCCAGGTTTTGGGGGCAAAAGTAGGGGGGTCGGCTTATACACGGGTCGGCTTATACACGAGTATATACGGTAAGTAGAAAAAAACTGGTGACAAGACTCCCTTTAGGGTTCGCTCACATCTGTGGATATCAACTTGCTGAGATTCTCAGCCAGAAAAGTTGGGGAATGTCAGGAGAGTGTAATGCATTTTTTTTCCTCACCTAGCATCTGTATGACATGCGTATGCAATGCATTTTTATCATCAACATCTGACAATACACAGTATACATTAGGTAGTTTGACACAATAATAAAGCAAGCAGATACGGATACAGTCATATGAAAACTGACAGGTTAAATCTCTGAGACAACTGTTTGTATCCTTCCCCTGAACAACTATGTTGAACAATCTTTTTTTTTCAGATCATTTGAGAGCTGTTTTGAGGAGCCCATGATGCCACTCCTCAGAGAAGATGCAAGTAGGAGAACAACTTGCAAGTGGACACCTGAAATAGCTTTTTTCATGATTGGATACACCGGGCTATGAAGTACAAAGCTCAATGAGGTTACCAAACCAATTTAGTGCTTCAGTGAGTCAGTAAAAAGTAGTTAGGAGTATTCAAATCATTAAAGACAAACTTGTGAATGAATTCAAGAGAAAAACACAGAATGTAAGTTGCAGTAATGAATCCAGAGCAGAAACAGCATTAAAAACACAGGACTTCCATAAATAAAAGAACAATGTAAGAGAAACTCGTGAATATTTTATCTGTAAAAAGCCCGGCCACCTTAAAACAGAATGCTGAACTTGAATAGCAAGAATGAGTGATCTTAAACAGAAGAACAGTTATCAAAGGGTTAAAACAGCTGTGAAGAAAGATTCTGCATGTGTCGAAACTGCATTTAATATCAGTACAGGCCCATCTGCAAAGCATATAGGCAGTATAGACTCTGGTGCTAGCAGTCATTTAACAAATACCAAGCATTTCTTCACTAACCTTGGTGAAAGCAAGTCTGAAAAGATCATCTTAGTTTATGGGAAAGGAAGGTGTGTCACAGTCCGCGCTGCCAAGAAATCCGCTCGTAAATGACGCTAGTAATCGGTGTTCAAATCAATCCTTTTTATTCATCCAACACACCTTCCTTTCCCAGAGCTTCTATTTCGTCTACCCGAGTGGAGACCGGTGGAAGTCCAGCAGCAGCCATCAGGACACTTATTCTATCAGGCCTTTTAACCAGTTGTGGGTGGCACAACTGGACTAGGTGAGTGGACCTTTTCTCACCTATTTGTTTTGTTTTAGTGTCTAGTGATAAGGGCACTATTGCGCCTCTTGTCCCCCCCCCCCTCTCTTTTCTTGGCATCTTAGCTTATGGTCAATATATGACTTCAGAGGGAGTAGGAGATAGCTACCCCCACTGTCTAGTTTCCACAGCACAAAGCAGAAAGATCCCAGTAAAGGATGTTCTCTATGTTCCCAGTCCTGAAAGCAATCTTCTGTCAATAAAGAAGCTTAGGCAAAAGGGGAATGTAGTCACTTTTCCCTTGCAGAAAGAAAAATCAAAATGAACTCTATCAGCTAAACTGCAAAGAAAGAGTGTAAAGTGCTAGACAAGATCTGCATAAGAACTGTATCCATGTATGGCTCCCCACCCTGAGAATATCAGACCCCAGCTGTCAACTTCACCTTAGCTGGTGATCCAATTTGGGGGGACTCCATGATTTTTATCTATAATAATTGTAAAAACTGCATGGAGTGTCCTATGTTTTGGATTACCAGACACGGTAAAGCTGCCAGCTGCGACCTTCAGGCTGCAGCTGTCTGCTTTACCCTAGCTGACTATCAAAAACAATGGGGTCTCCACGTCATATTTTTTAAAAATTATTAGCTTAAACAAGCAAAATCACCATGTATTGCCACATAAAAGTCACTAAATGGTGAAACCTAAATTCTATAGGCAGGTGGGACATTATATTGCTGTTCTACATCTATCTATCTATCTAGCTATCTATCTATCTCTTTACATAACATTGCTTTTTAAAATTTTACAACAAGCCTGAAATTTACATAGAGTTATTGGGGTATATAAAAGATGATGTTAAAATGCTGTGCATATGCATGCAATATACACGTCCGTTTTTTTCTTGCACCCATTGACTTACATTGGTGAGTTTCCAGGGATATATTTAGCTATGAATAGCATATTGCGATTTTTTTCTTCAGTCCATTTGCAGCTTAGGAAGAACTTACAGATGAACACTGCTTATTGTTTAACATTGTTGTGAGTGCAACCTCATTTTTTATCAGATTGCATTTTCCAAATTTATATGCAGATGTGATGAACCTTAAAGGTACCGTCACACGCCGCAATCTCGCCTGGAGATCTGAAAGGCGAAGTGTCGCCCCGGCGAAGTCGCCGTGAAATTGCCTCATGGTTGCGGCGTGTGATTGGGTGATTTCGCGGCGATAAATTGCTCATCGGCCGTCGCTTGATTCCTGAACAGTGCTCAGTAATCAGGCGCAATCGGCAAGGCGATATTTTTGTGTTTTGGCATTTGACAAGGTGATAGTGATGGAAAGAGCACTTTCTGTGATTTCCTGCAGGCGTGCCTCAGCGTGCTGTAGTCCGCGACCTGTCTGAGATGATTGGTGTGGGCTACTATGTTCCCATTGGCTGTCAGTTGACACCGTGCCATATTTGAAGAGCTGTCTGTTCAGCACCACACACATCTTCAGCTACACAACCATCCGCAAACTCAGTGCAATTTTGCGCGCCATTGAATAGCGCAAGCTATGTTGTCAGCGAGTATTAAGTTGCGCTGTGTGGAGTATAGTGCCACACATGACAGCTCAGATGTTGGGCTACACATCGTAGATGGGTGCCATGGGCCACGCACTACAATCACCCTACGTGTGTGAGTTTGGTGACACTGCTGGGTACATTCTTCTGCTCCCACTTCACGGACTTCTACCTTGTTAGCGCCGTGAAACTTGTTTGGCGGTGCCAGTGTGCGTGGTGACGTCATCACGTGTCTGCTCATTGTTCCCTGCCTGCCAGGTGCCTGCCCCTCACCTGCACATGGTACAAGAGTCATGGCGGCCACACAGCACGCTGCCACATGGGGTGTGGCAGAACTTGCGATCCTCATCGACCTGTGTGACCGGCATGACTACTGGTGCCACCAGGGTCAACGTCATCCACGGCTGTGCAAATAGAACATCCTGCGCAAAATCTAGCAGGCCCTGCTCCAGAAAGTGGATGTGGAGAGAACCCGCAAACAAATCCAGAAAAAGGTGGCGGACCTGAAGCACAAGTCCCCAGGGCGGATTGTGGAAATTTGTGCCCGGATTGCCAGGCCGTGTGGTGAGTATGTGGCAATGCCAAACACACACATGCCAATCATCCTACTCCAAACACTACCCAACCATTATGTGGTATTGTGCCATGGCAGTTAGTGTGACATAAACCAGCATGTGGACCTGTCACCAATGTGCATCTGCATGTTGGTCACACAACAACATGAAGGTGCAGAATACACTCATATGTTTTGTTAATGCTGACGGCTATAGTGTTCCTTGACCTGTGTGTGGCCGAACATAGGTGTGTAATGACAGAAAAGTTGACCACAACATATTAATGCTAATTTGAAGGGCCACATCACACCTGGCAGCACATATGTGCACCCTCTGACACATAGCATTTCACAAGACATTGATCACAATCCGGAAAAGTGACTACATGCTGAATGCTGTGTTTGCCCCCATGGTTGCACCACCCGATGCTTGCTGTCTGCACTTGTGTTTTATGTAGAAATCCATCCTCTGCTAATCCAAGGGTGTTTTACATCCCAAATATGTGGTCACTGGTGTTGTGGTCATGTCGAAAAACAGACTGGCCCCTAACAATAGGGTCACTCCAGACCCAAACCTTTTAGGCTAGCCTTCACGCACTAATGACATTGTTACACATACAGTACGTGTTTGCCCTTTGTTGTGTTCCTTTTGTCATTTTTAATATTACAGATGAGGAGAACTTCCTGACTGAGGAGGGCCAACGGTCCCCTACACCATCAGGGACCCCCCCTCCCCCGGAGGGCCCAGGAAGTCCCTCACCACCCGGGATTCGACCCTCACCTTCTCCGGAGGGCCCAGGAAGTCCTTCACCACCAGGGACCCCACCCTCGGGAGCAGTCAGCCCAGGACCCGTGGGACCAGGAAGCCCAGTCCTAGGCCACCAAGTCGATACCCCAAGCCCAGGCTCAATCCCCCCACTCCCCCCAAGCATGTCCAGCGCCCAGCCCATCCCTGCTGTGTTGTGGTCCCCACACAGTGACCTTGAACCTGCTGGAGTTATGACTGGTGGTAAGTGTTGGAAAAGGGCTGCAAGCTTTGTAATATACATGTTGGTGTGTGTCCCTGACATCAGTATGTGAGTCATAATGTTTTTTTTTTCTTTCTTTGTGAAGGGGCAAGTGCTCGCGCTGCAGGCTGGGTTGTCAGCACATCACCATCTCCTCAAGATGGGGATATGCTACGTAAGTGAAATCCTAACCAATGATGTCACCTACCCACACCTACAAATGTCACTCACTAATGTCCTTATTTCCCATACAGGCGTACCAACTATTGATGACCTGCTGCAGGCACACAGGGAGGCACAGAAGCACATGGACCGTGCCCACCGAGAAGGGCAGCAACATCTGGTCCGGTTGGGTGCAATGATACTGTGCCTCCAGGCAGCCCGGTCCGCCATTGCCTCAACTCCTGCATATCCCCCCCAATAATGTGGCCAATGGCCCTTGTATGTAGTTGTCCATGTTGGACATATTGTTTGTTTGTGTTTCCATGTTGGCACCCTTCTTTTTTAGGCCCCATTGGCCTTTTTTCTTATAGTATCCCACATTGGGAAAGTGGGTAGTATGGTTTGCCTACAATTAATCTGAAAAAACATCATTTACAAAAAAAGATAAGGAAACAATAAATGTGAGTGCAAACCAAAATACTGTGTGATCCCTTGTCTCAGCACACACAGGAACACCTTTGGGAGGTGACATTTTTAAAACACAACACATGGCTAATGAATTTGCGTAGGTGTGCAGTGTGACATGATACAGACCTGAACATACTGTACCATTTCAACACGGATGAAGCCATAATTGACATCAATGTCTCCAATATCACACCCACATTAACAAACACACACACACACACAAATATACTCGCCAATGTCGGCCAGAGAAGACTCATAATTTCTCAGTACTCACACATGTCACCTAGGGATAGGTTCCTGTCTGCTACAATGACCCAACTATGTAATTGTGGACATGAGGCCTCTCTTTCTGCCACACAAACATCACCATTATACCCACAACACACTACACACACAACCATACTGCTGAACCTGACACATATGTGGACGTAGGTATGGGAAATCAAAGTCTGGTTTATTACCCCAAAATAAAAATACAAACACACTTCGCTTTAGATAAAAAAAAGTCCAGTACGCAATGTAGTGCTTTGCCTAGTAACGTCTTACTTCTTCATCCTCTGCTGGATCAGACAATGGCTTCTTCCCCTCATCCCCGTACTCCCACACATTGGGGGCCCTTCTGTGCTGGAGTCTTTGAGGGGGACATGGAGGATCCTGATTTTGGCGAGATCTAGCCATGGGTTGTTGGGGCACAGGGGGCACTGGGGGTGTTTTCTTGGGGATGGCGATGTTACCACCCCAACTTAGTGCCCCATCAACACCCACTTCCAGGACCCGAATGATGGCCCTCTCGGCGATGGCACATTGTCCTGGCTCCATGTGGCACACCCACTCACTGGCCATGTGCCCGATTGAAGTGGCGGGGGTCCTCTCTCTGTCCAATAGAACCCGTTTTGCCCAGGTACCTAGCTCAGTGTTGGGTGGGGCAGGTGTATGATGCCGTAGTATGCCTGAGCTGGGCCCTGGGCACGGACCCCACCCTCCACCAAAAATGATGAGGGTGGAGCCTGGCCAGTGGCTGGGTCCTCTGCACTGGAGCCAGACTCACGAGAGGCCTGTAAACCAAACATAGAAAAAAACAAGCTAACAAGAGTAGCAATGTACTGACATCAATTACCACAACCAACCACCGAGCACCAGATGGCGCATATCTGAGCATGCCAAACACCAAAATCAGCAGTAGCTGGGTTAGAAACAGAGATGAAGAAAGAAGTAGACCAGTGCTCTGTACTCACCTTAGGCTCCAAATTGATATGCCAAGTGCCCCAACATAACACAGCACAATCTGTGCCAACAGCCAACACACAGCAGAACACACACAGAAGAATGGTGAAAGTCCAACACGATTGTGCCTTCTACATGTCCACCAACCCACACATCAGTGCAACCACCAAGGTGTGGACATTGGTAGCAAAACAACAATTACGCACCTCCTGTGACGGGGCAGGCTCTTGGCTTGTGGCCAAAGATGGTTGGGCAAGGCTGCTGCTGCACCATGTTGGGCGATAAGCCTCCTGGCCCAGGGTGAAGGTGAGGAGGTCATAATACCACAGACGTAGCTTAGGGACCTTCTCAGCTCCAGCCCTGGACCGAGCCGTCAACACTTTCTTATGTTATTTGGTGAACACGGTGCGCAGCCGCTTGATTTTTTCCACAACCATCGGCAGCTTCCAGGTCTTAGTTTGTTTGAGCCGGTTTGCCAGCTCGACAAGAT
Source organism: Allobates femoralis (assembly GCA_033576535.1). Classification (NCBI taxonomy): domain Eukaryota; kingdom Metazoa; phylum Chordata; class Amphibia; order Anura; family Aromobatidae; genus Allobates; species Allobates femoralis. The sequence goes on from JARQOC010000004.1 coordinate 86,783,790, forward strand.
GCCTATTCTTGTAGTCGGGTGACTCAACCCGCCACAAGCATTCATGGTCCTGGTACATGGCTAGGAGTTCACGCACAAAATCAGGACTCTCAGCCATCTGCCAAAAAAAAACATAGTGTGTTACCAAAACACATACATGTACATATCAGGTCACACCCTACTCTGTGTGGCCAATCCATGTCCAGCACTAACAATGACATGTGGTCTGGTAGTTAGCTTGTGTATGCAGAAGCATTAATGGCCTTTATATGTGTACACAGATGTGACATGCTGCACATGACATGGGGCATATGTGGTTTGGGCCTGGGCAGGCAAAGTTACAAAGCTGTATCATGTTGAAATGGCACACATGGTGTACCACAAAAAGTGTATACACAGGAATGACTTTAGCACATATTTATGGAACAATGTAGTGCTGTATGACACATTGTCATGTCATTGGTGGCAAGGATCATTATGTGTAAAACAGGACACAGAGGGGGTTAACGATGCATAGGCGTCGGAAACCACACATCTACATGACGCTACATGAAGCTGTACATAACCCGCCCATACGTCTCGCAAAATATGGCTTGGAAGATGAAAATAAGATACCATACATGAAAAGCACAATAGCATATCCACCAACTTACCATCTGTCCAACAGAGTTCTGGGGATGAGATGCTACTTGAACAATGCACATTGAAGTAGGAGCATGGGTGACGGACCAGCTGGCCACAATTTTAAACATAACATGACCAATCACAAAGCAGCACAGGTGCCTAATCAGTAGTCGTACGTGGCAACGCTCAGGCGGCTACATGAATTAGACGACGCAGATGCTCTGTGATTGGATGGTTACCACATAAAAACCGCTAACGACCAAGGTACGGCATGCTTGCTGCCCAGAGTCATTAAGTAAGTACTGATGTTCACACATGATTTGGGATATGGCTGTGTATAGTGTTTGATACATCTTTGCATTACAGATCGTTATTGTATACTGTAGCAGACGCCCAAGTCCTGGTGTATGTAGTTTGTAATGATGATGTGTTTGATTGATCTATTGTGTGCCGCAAAATGGATGGATGGCTTTCCTTGCCACAAAACACCCTCCTCATTGACAATCCATTTTGCTTTCGCCATACAGGATCATGTACCAAGGAGGCCTCTCTGATTAGTTTAGTGGAACATATGAAAGGTGGGCACATAGTACTGACCTTAAGCAGACAGAATGCTGGTATTCTGGCAATACTGAGATGCGGAGAGGCTCATGTGGCTTGGGAATGTCTGCCTGTGAAGATCCGGCCTTATCAACACAACAGGGATGTGTGTTGGACATGATGAATGTCAGCTGCGTGGGATGATGATTTGTCAGTAGCACATGGCTCTGGTACATTTGGCATGTTCTTGAATTTAATTGTTAACAAGCATCTGTCTGTGTGGTTGAGCTTTGTATTTTCCTAGGCCTTGTGGTAGTACATATACATTATGGGCAGCTGTATGGGGTTATGGTAATGATTTCACAATTTGAACGACGGAGATATAGTTGTAGAGGAGGTCCATGGGTGTAGTGATAACAGGTGTTGTTGTGAGGCAGTGTAATGTTGTTTGTGACCGTTCAATGGTGCAAAATATCTATGTGGGTGGCCATATGAGCAGAGTCTGCTAGGATGTGGGTAGGCTAGGAGATGTGTAGGGAAGGAGGTAGTGGTTATTTTTGATGCCTGATAACGTGTTCTTTTGATGCTAGGCTTTTTTGTTCCTTTTGCAGGGGTTGGTACGTGAGATCATCATGGACCCTGATGGAGATGTTATCGCTCTTGCCATGGTGGAAGAGGACTTGTGGCTGGAGGAGAGAGCTGGAAGATTGCGGGCTCGCAGACCACGGCGTGTGTTGGTTCAGGATTGGCTTCAGCAACGGGACAACCAGAGTCACATGTGCCTGCTGCATCAGCTGGAGAATAGTAGTCCGCATGATTTCAGGAAATCTCTCCATATGTCCAAGGACTCTTTCACATTCCTCTTGGAACGCAAAAAGCCATTGATAGCCAGACAGGACACTTTGATGCATTGAGCTGTGCCACCTGAGGATCGTTTGGCTGTAACTTTGAGATTCCTGGCAACAGGTCGTTCGAGGACAGACCTGCAATACTCTGCAGCAGTCTCACTGCCACTGCTGAGCCGCCTGATACCCGAGACGTGTGAGACCATCATGAGTTGTCTGCTGCCATCCTACATGCAGTTACCAACAACCCCCACTGAATGGATGGATGTTGCCAGACGATCAATGGCAATTTCCAAACTGCGGAGGTGCATTGGATGGTAAGCACGTGAGGATCACGTAACCTCCCAACACAGGGTCCTTGTATTTTAATTATAAAGGATATTTTGTCATGGTCCTGATGGCCCTGGTGGATGCTCACTATGAGTTCCTCTGTGTGGACGTTGGCATGAACGGCCGTGTCTCAGATGGGAGTGTGTTTGCATATAGCTCCTTGGCCGAAGACCTAAGGAGAGGTGCTCTGAACTTACCAAAATCAAATGATGTCACGAACGGTCATCTAAACTTTGCGTTTGTGGGGGATATAGCCTTCCCACATCAGGCTCACCTACTACGGCCATATCCCCAGAGGACGGTTACTTCTGAGCAGCGCATTTTCAATTTCCAGCTATCCCAGGCTCGCCGTTTGGTTGAATATGCATTCGGGATCATGGCCAATACATTCCGCGTGTTTCATACACCTTTGCATATGAAACTGGAATCTATCGATGTGGTAGTGCTGGCCTGTTGTGTGCTGCATAACTTCCTGCATCGTAGGGATCGGTCATCATACACGCCGGCAAGTTATATGGATTCTGTGGACCCCACAACAGGGGAGGTCCGTTCCAGGGATTGGCGTGCTGCCGACCATGGTGTGACGACACTCCAGCCACTGAGCTATGGTCTGAGTCAGCAGGATGCCAGGAGCAGCAGAGACGCATACTGCTCCTAATTTAATGACCCTCGGGCAGTGGCCTGGCAGCACCAGCAGGGGTAGGGTGGCTGGTGTTGTGAGGCAACAACATGAGGAGGAGGGTGGAGTCACCAGGGTGGCTGCACCAGGAGGATTATGGTGGTGTTTTGTTTATTTTGGGTGCTTAAACAGTTAGTTAGTTAGTTGTTTTTTTTTCTGTAGTCTGAAATGTTTGGGTATGGCCATTGTTTATCATCATTTTCTATTCATTTGTGTGATGTTGACACTTCTGTTTTTAATGTTTTGTGTGTGTTGATATAATTTCTTTTTTTGTGCACTTAAAGTACCACTAAAAAAAACAGGACCAAACTACCTGTGTCTGTCGTTACTTTTGAATACAGGGCAGTTGCACATAGCTTTATGCTATGCACAGAGGTATGTGATACGTTAAATGGTATTGATGGGTCCGTGCAGCATTGTCTGCTAATGTCCAGTACACAGGTCCAGCCCTTTGGCCCACACTGTATGCCGTGACTGTGTGTCTATGTCCATTATAATGTGTTTGGCCACATGGGAACATGTCCATACACATGGAGAATGCAATGGTGTTTGTGGGGAATGTAGGTAAACTTCAGTACACACACGCAAACATGTGTGCACACACATAGTTCAGCCATGGCAGCTCTGCAGGCACATATGTCCATAGTGTTGTTTGTATCTTACCGCCATCACCTACAGATGCACACCTAACCATTCTTAGTGTAATCCACTGTACTGTACAAGACCTGTGTGACACTTTGGCACCTCGAAAGTGTGTTGCAGGAGCCACAATTGATGACACGAGTGTGTATTTGTGACAAACTCCGATAGACAATGGCGTCATGTTTTAGCCAGCCTTCCAGAGCAAGCTGACCAATCCTAATGCAGTTATGTTGTCCAATGAGCGTGTATGGGGCGCGGTGTAAACCACTGTGGCACGCCTATCTCTTCGCCGTGCTGAACATGTACGCCCACATTGCCTTTGAGATTGCGGTGTGTGAAACGGCGATGGAATGAGGCAGGATTGCTTCCGCTGTAGGTGAGGCGATTTCCGCCTTAGTTTCAGTGCGATATTGCGGCGTGTGACGCCACCATCGGCGATCTGAGGTGGGCACGAAAAACGTGAGCGCGCACGTCATATTGACACACATCGCCAGACGAGATTGCGGCGTGTACAATTAGACAATAATAAGGCTTGGCTCAACGTTGTATAAACCGGTGCGTAAGGGTAAATTTGTATACTATAGCTTCGTGAAACCCTCGCACACGGTTAAAAAATAGAGGAAGTCCAAAATTGCTTGATAGTGTAGTTTATTGAGATACAATAGTAATAACTGAAAATGCGTTAATCAATTGTTTCAACAAGTATCACAGTAACGTTTCGGCACTTTTACAAAGATGTGCCTTCTTCAGACATGGATTTTATCTAAATTCATAACAGAAACAAAGAAATTGATCACTGCAACAATATACATACACTACAAGATAATTTATGTATGAACACTAATGTATCATAGTACAAACATATCGATAACAATGAAGAAAATGAAAAAAGGGCATTATAAGATCATCTCATTGAATATAACAATCAATATCTTCCAGGATATATCTAGTCAAGATATATACCTGTTTTAACGTATTGTGTTCAAAAAACAGGAACAAACGCATGTCAGACTAATATCTGTATAGAAAAAAGGAAAACAACCATTATAATCAATAAATCAAAGATTTGAGGAAATATTCATCACTATATAGCTCCTAGGACAGGGCTAAAAGGATAAACGAAAAGAAGGGGGAACACATAACGAAAGAAAGTAAAGAGAAATTAGCAAAAGTTCAATAGTCAGGTGTAGGACCATTTTAAAGCTGAAGAGATCATATTTTGGGAATGGACCGGAGTAAGACCCCCATGCAAATTGGGAAACATATCATATTGTAAAAAGAATTACTGATGAAGCGAAATAAATGTCATGCATCTGATTTCCTTCAAATAAAATGTTCATAAACAAAATTGATAATAATCCTAGGGTAATATCTACATGTCATAGCAGAATCATAGGTCCAATTACCTCAATATATGGCAATATGTAGCAAAATCCTCAGAAACCGGTCTGGCACTTGATCCAATAGACATCAAATGGCTTCTATATTATAACATAAATATCATTCAACTGTGGATAAAGCCTAATGGAAACACTTCAAGAGATTTATATAAAGATTACTTGTAATGGGTCATTATTACCTGACCGGTGTTAAGGGTATCAAAGAAACTCTCAAACTGTATCAAATACAAGGCTATACTGAGCCCTAAGGAACAAATGAGAAGTAAAAATCAAATCATAGTCTTATCCTGTGTATCAATGAGGAAAAGGCACCTAATTACCTGCTAGGTAAACTGCCCATCAAGAAAACCTGCAATACATAGCCCTGAGTTACTCAACACTGATCCAAGCAGAAACATACAATAGAATCGCTAGTCTAATCGCTAGCTCAAATCGCTACCATAGTCTACTCACTCGCGTGTCTGGATAACGATCCCGCGGATATCGCACCGCCACAAAAGCATAGGGACGACTGATCAGCGCCATGTTTATAGTGTGAGGGGGCGTGACGCTAGTCAATCGCGTCACGTGACCCCGGAAGAACGGCATTAGGTGAGTCGTATGGGGCTCTGTGCGGCTGCCTGCCTCCACAGATTGCGGCGTGTGGCGGTACCTTAAGGGTTAGCAGTGCATTCTCTTCGACATATCATGCTAACAATATTGCCCTTTTCTAATCCATAGGCTTAAATAAAATATTTTATATATACCTTAACAAAAAACTCTACTATAATTGTGTGTAAAATTCCACAAACATGTATCGTGAAAACTAATTGCGGTAATACCTAGCACATAGATATAATTCTCTGGTTATAAATAAATGCTGCAGGAATAGAGTAAAAAAAATATATACATATTTTTTATCACCAGCATTTCATTTCTTTATTCTGTTTGTGTGCTGTGATCATTAGGACATTGGCTAATTATGGAATATTTTGTGATCTCATTAAAATGTTTGCACCTAACAAACTGAATAGATGAATCAGGTTATGTAGTCACTTCATTTTCAGCTTTTTACGTCAGTACATGCAACATTTGCAAGCTAAATAACATTTACAGCTTATTTTTTAATGTTTAAAGGTGATATCTGGGATTTATGAAAACAAAAATATATTATGTCTAAGCACCAATAGGCAGGTACCTGCCTGTTGTGCCCGGCACCATTCACCGCCAACACAGAGCTGTCTCAGACCGCTTCTGTTGGTGATTTTGACGCTTCCACTGATGTCACGTCTGCAGAGGGGTGGCTTCTACCCTCTGTAGACTGGTGCATATCCGACGTCAAGCTGGTTTACAGCCGGCTCCCCTAATCAGGTAGCGAGGACCCGGCTGTCAATCATCGTGATGTCAGCTATGTGCCCACTTCCACAGAGCAGACCGGAAAAGCTGCCTTTGCTCTGTTTACACCGCAATGCTGTCCCCGTCAGGACAGCTGGGGTTGAACGGAGGTGACTGGTCCCGGACACAACATGCATGTAGGTGGCAGCTACCTATCTGTTGGTGCTTAGGCACAATTTTTGTTTTTTTAATAAAAATCCTGGATAACCTCTTTCGGTTGAGAAATGCTATGCATGTATACGTCTAAGGGATGCTTCCATTGAAGTCAACTGTACACCATTTTTCATGATATTGCAGCTCAGGTCCATCAAAAGTTAAAGGAGTTGATCTACACTGGTGATCAAAGTTAGAGAACAATATATGATCACTTGATTTTTTTCAGATAAAATGTAATCTTTATTGATGAAAATTTGGCTGTTTTTGTCTAAGGGGTGCACCGTACCACTAGAACAGTGTTTTCTAAACTAACCAAAGTTTATTTTACACAAAACGTGATCATCATAATTAGAGAACAGCATTGAGTGTAGACAGAGAAAGATTAAAACTAAATGTTGTGCAGGTTATAACAGTCACCAATCAGTAGGAAGTGTACAGGCCTTTTCTTTGTACAGGCCTTTGCTGTGTATGACTTCAGCACATCTGCGGCCACAGGACATCACTAGTCTCTCACTCTGCTCTGGGAGGATTTTGGGCCACTCTTCATTCAGTCTTTTCCATAGTTCTGTGAATAATGACATTTTCTTGGCTATAAGTTTGACACTGAGGAATAACTAATAATGAAACAAAGCCTTTAACCAAAATCTATAATCACCCAGATTGGTGTATAATAAGAGATGCTGACTATGTCCTCAAGGGATATAATATTGATTAATATTATCAAACAATGGAAGAGGCTGGAGTAGAGTTACATTTAAAGGGGATGTCAATATTTTTTTATTTTAACAAATGTGAGAGGACATGAATTGCAGGACTTTCTATCAGATAAATATTACACGTACAGTGTAAATCTTAACCTTTTTTGAAGTCATACCAACTATATAGTATAACAGTTATCACAGACTGCACAGTGGTCCTGTTGTCAAAATGTCCTCTGTTGGATGACCAGAGCCTGTGACCAGACCTGTCCACCAGTTTCCTTCAATTAAATGAACTGCCATTTTGAAAACTGTGCAATCTTTGGGAAATGTTTCACTAACAAGTGGGCAACTCTTCACAAAGTGGTAGATCTGTGTTGAACCTCAAATACATGGTAAGAGTCAAAACATCCTGTCCACAATATACATTGCTGGCCAAAAATGTTGGCATCATTCACATTGTTCCAGAAAATGAAGTTTTTCTCCCAAGAAACTATTGCAATTACACAAGTTTTGTTATACGCATTTTTTATTTTTTTTGGGTGTACTGGAACAACACAAAAATACAGAGAAAAAAAGCCAAATTGTAAATAATTTCCCCTAAACCCCCAAAAATGAGCTGGGCAAATTTGTTGGCACTATTTAAAATTGTGGTAATTAACTTTATTTCAAGCATTTGATGCCCATTCAAACTCACCTGTGGCACGTAACAGGTGTGGGCAATATGGCAATCACACTTGAAACCAGATGAATCTTAGCTTTGTGTTCCTGTGTGTCCCACTCTAAGCAAAGAGGACAGAAAGAGTAGAGAACTGTCTGAGAACTTTAGAACTAAAGTTTTTTAACACTCAAGGTTACAAGTCCATCTCCAGAGATTTTGATGTTCCTTTGTCGATGGTGTGCAATGCAATCAAGAAGTTTACAGCTGTAGCTAATCATCCTGGTTGTTGACGGCAGAGAAAAATTAATGAAGGGTTGCAATGCAGGATAGCCCGGATAGAGGATTAACGGCTACATTCAAGTTCAAAATGAATTCATACTGTCCTGCAGGCTCAGGGTATATTAGTGTCAACGCCAACTATCCTTCGGCATTTGAATTAAATTACATGGTATGACAATAGACCCAAGAAAACCCATTGTTGACACAGACATAAAAAAGGTAAGCTGCGTTTTGCCAAAATGTAAATGAGTAAGCCAAAATCCTTCTGGGAAAACGTCTTGTGTACAGATGACACCAAGATAGAGCTTGTTGGTAAAGTCATCATTCTACTGTTTACAAACAATGGAATAAGACCTACAATGGTAAGAACACAGTATGCTCAGTCAAATATGGTGGTGGTTCAATGATGTTTTGGGGTTGTTTTGCTGCCTCTGGCACTGGGGACCTTGACTGTGTGCACGGGATCAAGAAATCAGAAGATTACCAAATGATTTTGCATTGAAATGTGTAAAAAAAAACGCTGGGTTTTTTATCTGAGGTCTTTGGTCTTCCAGCTGGACAATGACCCAAAACATACTTCAATAAGCCCCCAGAAATGAATGGAAACAAGGTGCTTTAATGTTCTGGAAAGGCCAGCAATGGGCTTGAGATCTGAAAACTGCTGTTGGGAGAAGGTATCTTCATATGTTCATATAGACTGTGAGCCCTTGTGGACAGGATCTTTGCCCTAATGTACCTGTGTGATTTATTCATCGTTATTTATGTACTTGTCCTTGTTCTGCCCTTACACATGTGAAGCGCCATGGAACCAATGGCGCTATATAAATATATAACAATAATAATAATAATATAAGAGATCTGGAGCAGTTTGCAGAAGAAGAATGTTCCAAAAATAAAAATAGTCATCAACTCTTTAATACTTTAATTTTGGACTTTAAAAATACATTGTATTCAAATACAATTTGAGTTTTTCACACTGAAAGAGGTTTAACAGAAACACTTTTAAAATAGATGAGCAAAATGTGATCAGTAGGCATCAAATGTTAATTGTCAGATCAACAAGTGCAGCACATCCAGGTGCGTCTAGGCACCTTCTATTTTTTTCATCAAAAAGAAAGAATATGGCATTTGAATATTATTGAAAATTAGTTGACATATTTCAATTTGTCAACCAGAAAGCTGAAGGTCATGAAAGTGACGACAACACAACAAAGTAAAGCATATAAAAGGAAGAGTAAAATGACATGTCCTGAACAATAAAGCAGAAAATAATGGCTATTGAAAAGCTTCCGCTATTGATTAGGAGCCAAAAAAACCCTCATTATTTTCCCTCAATAAAATGTCAAAAGCTGTCACTTCCCTTTTACACAGATGTTTCCCTCCTATTAATCTTATTTTCTATGTATTTTCAATCCTCACCTTTTTATTGGTACCGCAATATTGCACGTGTGCTTATAATGCACCATTGTGACTATCAAAATTCTGAAACACCGGAAGTGGATGTTGGTATGCAAAAAGTCAAAACGACAAAAATTAGGTTATTTGTTAAAAAGCGCATTGTTATTAGCGACTGTGCTTCAGGTATGCTATTTTCAGATTAAAATGTAGATGGATCTTTTCAAACTGATGCATAATAACATTTTTAGTTGCTTGTGCAAATGGGAAAAAAAAGAATTGGTAATTTAAATTCTATAAAAAAAAAAAGATAACACTGAAAAATCAAATGATCAACAACAAAATTCTTGAAAATAATTATTTTAAAAGTCTAATCTGTAATGTAAAAACAAATTAGAATTACCCAATATGACCTTAAATTTGAAATGATTGTCGTTGTTATCTACAGGAGCAATGAATTAGAATATCATCAAAAAGTTAATTTATATATCTCAGTAATTCAATTCATAAAGTGAAACACAGAAAATTAAAGTGTGGTGCCCCTGAGACCAGGAGGCCACAAGAGGAAAGTGCAGCCAGGTAAGCAAAACACACCCACACCGCACAAACACTGACCCTACGTCTAAGACTCTAAGTTGGGCAAGAGGTGGCGGGTGTAGCACAGTGGGTGGAACGTAGGAGGACACTGACAAAGTGGGTGGAGTGACCTAAACAAAACCTAGCAGCAGAAGGAGACAGAAGTTAGATTAGATTTTATCTCTGTATGTACACTGGGGTCGAAGGAGATGGGAAGATTAACCCTTCCAGGACAGGATTCTGTGTGGGCTCTGGAGATGTTGTTATTGTCTTCCCAGCACGTGGAAGGAGAGCCACAGGCTGTGATTGCCTGCTTGCATGAACCATGACGAGGCTTGGAACTGCAGTGAACTTACAATCTGCACCTGAGGAGCTGTATGTTTGCTGGAAGCAGCTTTTGCCATGGAAGGTGCCAAGGAAGGAAGATTAGAAGAAAGAAGATCAGAAGAAGGACTGAGCTGTACCTGGACAGTTAACTTGCAAGTAAGAATTTGATGTTACCCTTGCTGTCTCCATCCCAATCCTGAATGTGTGTGTAGATTCCCAATTGCTTGAATAGTGTTTTAAAAGAACTTTGTAGTAATGGACTATGATTGACCCGGACTTGAAGTGTATATAGTTTGAGTACCCTGAGTACTCTCCATTGGTTTTATATGCAGAGATTTTAGAAGTAAATAATGTGAATTACCCGGTAGAATTTAGTGTACCAGAGGGTGGAGGAACTGGATTAACCCCCACGCATATTAAGTTAGGGATAGAAAATGCCTGGAGGCGGTAAGAGTAAAGCCAGGCCTCTTAAGCCGAGACACTCGTAGGTACAGTAGACTTTTGCACTTTTGAGAATTGGACTCATGAGAACTTTTGCACTTTGGACTCTTTTCTATTTTTATACAGGAATGTTTTGTTATGTAACGTTTAAGCAAGAACCTCCCTGACGGGAAGACCCAAGCATACTTATGTTATTGTTGTGTTATCTATAAAAAATAATTTGAGCTTACAGGAGGTGTCAACATGCGGATACGTTGGTTTAGCTCTGGGGGAATGTGGCGCCCCTGCGACCAGGAGGCCACAAGAGGGAAGGGCAGCCAGGTAAGCAAGGTGGTTGTAAAACACACCCACACGGCACAAACACCGACCCTATGTCTAGGACTCTAGGTTGGGCAAGGGGTGGCGGGTGTAGCACAGTGGGTGGAATGTAGAAGGACACTGACAAAGTGGGTGCAGTTATCTAAACAAAACCTAGGAGCAGAAGGAGACAGAAGTTAGAGAAGAGACAGAGTTGAGGAAAGAACAGAGAGAGACTTTCCAGACAGTTTTGGGCTCCCTGGAGACACAGAATCCTGAGAGACACAAACCCTAGGAGAGAAAGCCTGCTTCACAGCCTGAAAGCGACAGGATGGGAAAGACTGAAAGAGACCCCACAGCTGAGGAAGGTGGGAGGGCAAGGGCCCGGCAGCCTGATAGACATGTGCTGTGCAGAGGAACCCTTAGCACAGTGACAGACAGAAGGAGCCTGACGTGTCCAAATATCTGAACCTGGGACACCGGAGGGCTAGTCCGACACCAGAGAACCGGCTCTGAAGAGGTGACCGGGGATTCCAGACCCTAATCACGAGACACACTGGTGGGGGTGCTTTATGACCTGCAGCTTAACTTTCCACCACGGACTATGAACACAGCCGTCATACTAGAACTGGTGACCCTGACTGCATGGGAAATATATATACTCATGAGTCTGTGACGACCAGATCAAACCTGTGGGTGAGGTACTACATTAATACTGAGAGAAGGGCCTGAAAGGACTTTGAGGGAGCAACACAGGAAAGCTACCTGAGCTGCACAGTTTGAGTAACCTGGAGCAGTGCTGAAGTGTAAATTGTGTGAATTGGAAAGAGCTGAAAGAATTATAACTGTAAACTGTGAACTGCTGTCCTGGAGAGACCTAAAGTAAAGTACCCAGTAAGCTCACACTTGCCTGAGACTCTTTACTTGCAGTGTAGCTGAAAAGTCCCACCTGAGGAGCCACAGCGTGTCAGCCCTGCACACTGGCTGCAGGAGCTGCAGCTTTGAAGTGACTTGTACCCAGCACGATCCCTCACAAAGCCCCATCCAACAATCCAAACCATCCCTCCTGCCCTGGGGACCCTCAGCCCTTTCCGAGGAGAGCTTACCATCCACACTGTCCCAAGTCACCATCCCCAGCAGGAATACGGCAGTGGTGGTTCTATTAACCACATACCTCGGGTTGCGTCACAACAAATCCCCTGTAAATACCCCCTTTTTGGACTGATCCCAGGCCACGGGAGCGGGTCATGACTACCATGATACCCCAGAGAGACAGGACCGGCCCGGCTTCCGAGTACCCCATAGCCTGGGGGCGCATCAAAAGCAGGGAGGATGAAGGGTCTGAGAGATAAAGTATTACCTAAATAGATATCAGATGCTTCATCTTGTGTGGTTGCGAGAGTCAAAAATTATATTATTATTATTTTTTATTATTATAGTGCCATTTATTCCATGGCACTTTACATGCAAAAAGGGGCATACATAAACAAGTACAATAAACATGAACAATACAAATCACACACAAGTGCAGAAGGAGAGAGGATCCTGCCCACAAGGGCTCAAAGTCTGCAGGGCATGGGTGAGGATACAGTAGGAGAGAGTAGAGCTGGTTGTGCGGCAGTTCAGTAGACTGAGGATCACTGCAAATTGTAGACTTGTTGGAAGAGGTGGGTCTTCAGGTTCCTTTTGAAGGTTTCCAGGGTAGGCGAGAGTCTGATGTGTTGGGACAGAGAGTTCCAGAGTATGGGGTAAGCACAGGTGAAATCTTGTATGCAGTTGTGGGAAGAAGGGATAAGAGGGGAGGAGAGAAGGAGATCTTGAGAAGATCAGAGGTTGTGTGTAGGTAAGTACTGGGAAGCCGAGTAACAGATGTATGGAGGAAATAGGTTGTGTATCCCTTTGTGGATAACTTTGTAATCTAACGATTAACGTCTAAGAAACGTCTAAGAACTATAGTAAAGATGGGTCCTTTTTAATTTTCCTCTAGGCTTCGCATGCACCAAGATGAGTGTCATGAGATGACAAGCCATGGTATTTTTTTTTTGCTACTCTCTGAAGATGATACTCTTATTATTATTATTATTATCTATTTATTTATTTATATAGCGCCATCAGATTTTATGGCGCTTTACATATGGAGAGGGCAGACAAGGACAAGTACAACATCTGTGCACAATAAAGTCATACAGGTACAGGAGGGGAGAGGAACCTGTCTGCGAGGGCTCACAGTCTTAGAGGGGTGGGTGTGGTACAGTAGGAGGGGGTAGTGCCAGTCGTGAGACTGTGTGGCGGACCATGTCTCACTGGAGGTTGTAGGCTTGAGGAGAGGTCTTCAGGTTTCTTGTGAAGGTTCCAGGGTAGGTGAGTGACTGATGTGTTGGGGCAGAGAGTTCCAGAGTAAAACAAATGCATGGGAGAAATCCTGTACGTGGTTTAGAGAAGAGGAGATGAGAGGGGAGTAGAGGAGGAGTTCTTGGGAGGATCGCAGGTTGCGTGAAGGTAGGTTTCGGGAGACCATGTCAGAGATACATGGAGGGGACAGGTTGTGGATGGCTTTGTATGTCATCATTAGTGTTTTAAACTGGGATCTCTGAGAAGTGGGAAGCCAGTGAAGGGCTCTTATATGTGCCTATGTGTGTCAGCAATGAATACTTGAAGGGGTTGTCCACTACTAGGTCACATCCTTCTCAATCTGAGTGTTTTCCCAGTTAAAGTAAAAAAGCTTATAGTTCCTCCAGCGTTGGCACCGTTCCAGTGGTGTCAGCACTCGCTCTACCAGGGCTCAAATGACATTGTTTTTCTAATGCAAATCTTGGGCCTAATCAGCGCTGGCTTATCTTTTCCCATCTACAGACAAATTGAACATCAATTCCTATTGATGTTTTATACATCTGAAGAAAGAGGGAAGCGCTGATTGGGCACAGAGTTTGTGTTACATAACAACTTTACCTCAACCCCAGGAGAGCAAGTATCGACACCACCAGAACCAGAGGTGAGTATGCATGTTTGTATTTTAATAGGGGCAAACACTGATTGAGAATGGGTAGAAAACCCTTTAATTACTGACCTATGACATATTTTTGTCATAGGTTGCAAAGAAAAGTAGGAGGCTGGCTCAAAAACTGAGTCTATTCCATACCAGGCAGATTGTAGCTGTGTAATAAAATTGTCATCTGCCTGTTCCTGCAAGTTCCATAGCTTGCTTTTATTGCTGCAGTATACCCTTTTAAATGCTGCTGTCAATCTCTGTTACATTGCTAGTATGTGCAAGCAATGGCTCCCATCAACCTCCGGAAAAATGATAGGAAGGAACCACTGGGTAACCATTGCAACTCAGGGCCTGATGAAGGCCCCTGTATCTGCTGTCTTTTTCTACTTTTGAAGTTAAGCCATAGGCTGAGATCTATAGGAGAATCATAATTTCTCTATACACTTAAAAACATTAGTATTACAGCATGTAGTAAATGTGATCTAACCTTTGTAGATTCAAGTACCCTTTGTAAGCTAACAAGTAAAGTAAAAATGGGGTTAAAATGTTTTTATAAAATATAAAAATATAATGAACCCCCTATTTAACTCAATAAAAATAAATTAACAAATTAAAATAAACATTTTTGCTGTCATCATGATTAAAAATGCTTAATCTGTCCAAATATAAAATTGTTGAAGTTGCAAGGTTAAATCTGACACCTATTTGAGCTTTTTGAGATATAGCTATACGTATACATGTTGTACTGAGCTGAAATTAACCCTACCTGTGTGTCTCCTGGATGATGGCTTTTACTGTAAAAAACTCCCCTTTTATACCTTTGATCTTCCAGGCTATGGGGAATGCTCTGGAAGTGCAGGAGAGTGAAATGGCCGTCACCTGTAAAGTTTCATCTCTTCAGGATTTTGCCCCTGTTATTTCTCCCCCACTGCCATGGACTCTAATTAAAAGTGTCATTTTTTAATGTTTACTTGTAATAAAATTCTTCTATTTTTGGAGACTTGCGCCCCCAAGCCTGGACAACCCATTTAAGAAAGCAAAAAATACAGTTTTCTCTCTAATTATATAAAACATTGTTACTAAACTGTAGCTCCTCAGCTCAAAGCAGAAAGCCTGAAATACAACTACATGCAAATTCTGGTTTCTATCCTAAGTCATATGACAAGGCTTGATAAAGAATTAATAATGATTTATAGGATTGCTGCATACAATAGTGGCACTAAGGTTCAAGTGATCATCCTCTATAAAGAGGCTATTTGCATATTTAAATTGTCTGAGGGGTATTGCATGGCCTCCAAGTCTCATCATACTGACTTGACAGTCGCCTCTAGAAGAAGCAGCACACACCCTTTTGATTCTCTGCTAGGCTACTTTCAGATTAGCGTTTTTGAACGCTGCATATCTTGCGAATTCGGAAACGCATGCCAAAATGCATGTTAACGCATGCGTACGCAGCGTTTTTCTTACGCAGCATTGTACGCAAATTTGTAGAAAAATGCATGTGTTAACATGCGTATGTGCATGCATTTGTGTTTTTCTTGCGCATGCGCTCAATATCTCCAGGCATGTTTTCTTGGACGGGCTATGGGAGGGACTGAGAATCGCTTTATGGGCATGCGCACTATCTCATATGCATGTGCATCGAATGCAGCTGTACGCAAGCCGTTGTGGACGAATGCATATCCATAGACACCAATGCATTATTTTCATGCATTCATGCACATGCGGATACTTGCGCATTTTTCGAACCTCAAAAAATGCAACATGTTCACCGGGCTCAGAAAAACCACGCACATGGACACAGACACAGACATACTGACGCCACTGCAGGTCCTGCGTTCACCTGCCGACACCATATTAAAAATAGGCTTGCGGATTTAAAAAAAGAAACACGCAACATACGCTGCGGTGTCAAACGCTAATGTGAAACTGGCCTTAGAGTCCTGTTATACAACCAAAGCAGGCCTGAACCTTTAGGCTGGAGTCACACTTGAATTTGACTCTTGATAGCCTAGTAATAGGAGAGTGGAACTGCATAAAAATACATGCAGCTGACATGCTCTTGTCCAAAGACCAGGTGGCTGTCCCGGGGGATGCGATGTGAGGTTTGCGCAAGTCACTCGCAAGTGGGACTCCAGCCCTGCACTGATGAAGGAGCAAAACACCTGAAACAAGTATCTGCAAATATAGTAAGTCATATTTCAAGTTTCGTCATAGAGTTGATATTGATGTTTAGGATTTCTACATCCAATAGGTTGCTTAAGGCTGGCTTCACATCACGGTAAGGTCCGATCCGGGGCTGTCCGGTGTAAACCAGACAGCCCCGGACCGGATCAGCACACAGAACCGGAGGCCAAATGTGCCCTCCGGTCCTGTGTGCAGCCGGACACAGCTACATCTGCTAATAATTCTGGACCGTAGCTCGCAGGGAGCTAGCTGCGGTCCTGAAATCACAGCGATCGCTACCGGCCATCTGATTGGCTGGAAGTCACAGGTCCTTGTCCGGTGATTGCAGGTCTTCTGGGACCAGGCAATCAGGCATCGGACAGGTGAGTATGTCATTTTATTATTTTTAACAACTTTTATTCACTTTTAGGGTACTTTCGCAGTGTATCTATAGATATACTGCAAAAGTATTCGGACTACTCGCTACTCCCGAGTACTCATAAGATACTCGGAGAGTAGCGAGTACCCGAATACCGCTACTATTCGGCGAGTTCGGAATAGTAGCGAGTATACTCGCTCATCCCTAGCCTCTAGCTGAAGAGACATGCACCAAAAGACTTGCAGCAGTAGTTGCAGCAAAAAGTGGTCCTACAAGGTACTGACTACAAATGCACATCACAATATTTAGATTTATAGTTACAAAATATGTAGAGAACCATGTATTAGCATTCTCATTTCACAAATAGTTGCTACTTTGTGCTCTTGTATCACAGAAAATCCCAATAAAATACATTTAAATTTGTGAATGTAACTAGTAAAAATAAAGAAAAGTTAATGGTGTATGAATATTTTTTCAAGGCACTGTAGGTCCTGTATATTGTAATCAAAATTGACTACTAAATCAATAGATCTTTCTGACTTAACCCGACTATGACCTTTTTCACTTAGACAATAGTTTGAAATAAAAAGGCAGAGATGTCTTTGACTTGATACACAGAGACCATAATGCTTTCTCTCCCGCCATTTCAACTTATGTATTATTCACACATCTGTTGATATTATAAAACTGCTCACATAATTGCATTTGATGAGCTGTTCTGCATTCCTTGTATACATAATGTAGAATTGGATTTAGTGAACTGAATGTTTAAATGGCACTTGACTACAAATGGAATTTAAGGTCTCAACTACAGAAATTCATAAACCCAATTGCTCTCCAGACAAAAGGATGTGCATACATAAGAAAAGAAAGCATTTGCTGTTTCTATATTGTGTTATATCTTATAAAGAATGTTTCGCTACATGAATGCCAGGACAATTAGGCCACATTGTAAAACACAAAACCACTGTGGTAGTATAAATCATTTTGGATCCAGTTCAATAATTTTTAACCCCTTTATGACATCTGTCGTAGATGAATGGCGCTGTGGGAGGTGCATTCACGTAAACTGCCGTATAAGTAGGGTGCTATGATTGCGTTGACTCACAAGAAAAGAACTCATCATTGTGTGTAAGCTATGTATCACAGCTGACACCCTGCTGTAACGCTCGTGATTGATGCTGGCACCAATCAAAGGTGTTTACCTTCTCTGATTCCGCTGTCAATAGTAGTTGTGGCTTGAATCTACTTGTAGTGGGAGGGCCTCCCTCTCTGCTCCAATCCATAGAACGTTATTGCAATGATCACCATAGTAATCCCAGACCAAATAATGGTCATGGGGTCACCAAGGTACGGTGCCTGTGAGGTCCAGCCTTGAGCAGTAACTGACACGCCTCCAGCCTGTGTGTGAGTCAAAGATCTAATACACTGCAATGCATTAGATCTGTGTTCGGAGGTTGCGCTTATAGGATACTGCTTTCTAAGCGAGACCTCCAATGCAGCGGAGCTAAGTGTGCTTTGTGGGACATTGTTAAGGATTATCACCAGAGGGTATGTTTGGGGTTAATAAAAGAGAAAATAAGGATTATTTTTATGTTTCATGTCTAACAAAGGATTTTTCTGTATGTGTGTGTGTGTGTGTGTGTTTTAACTGTTTCACTTACAGGATTTGTAATTTCTGGGTATCATAGATGCCAGAATACTACCAATTTGTGCTTAATGACTTGCCAGCCTGTAAACTGTTAATACTTAGCTGTCAATAACCCCTCTTACCAATCCAATACCCCAATGAGTGAATCTGGAAGATCTGGGTAAAGCACCAAAATCTAAAGAATGCATTATTTTATGAGGCAACTGTTGTCTTATTTTGTAGCCTGTGGGCCCAAAAACTGGGCCTCACCATGCTGAGAATACAAGCTCCAAGCTCCCTTGTGTTACCTTGACTGGCAATGAAAAATAAGTGAAAGCCACAATTTTTTTTAAATTACTTATATAAATAATTTTTAAAAATGGGCTCCCGTGTATTTTTGATTGCTGGCCAAGGTTAAACTAGGCAGCTGGGGTTGACAGCCCATTGCTGGCCATTTTATCTGCGCTGAGAATGAAAAATACAGGATTCCTACGCATTTTTTAAATTTTTTATTTACTTTACACACATATAATGGCAGGTTTGTTGCCATACACTAATGTATAAGGCATCCAAGCACAACACCGGTACAGATTGTGGGGGCGCAGCCTGAGTGCAACAGTCAATCACAGACACTATCACAGAGAGTGAACATCTGTGGTTGGCCATTGCAGTTCAGTGCAGTGAATATTCATGAACCTTAATGAGCAGCCCTGTAAGCAATCAGCGGGAAACCGGTAAACTCTATCTATACCAGGGGTCTCAAACTCGCGGCCCGAGGGCCGCATGCGGCCCCTGGGGCTTCACTATGCGGCCCGCGGCACCTTGGACAACTTAATGATGCATTGCCCTAGTGCAGGGGGCCGCTGCAGTCCCCGCTGTGTGATGACTTCTGTCCGCAGCTCTAACAAGCTCTGCCACTCAGCAAGATCAATGCAAGCTGCCAGCCAATGAGAGGACCGCAGCTGACGGCAGAATATGACGTCACCTGCAGGCCTCTGGCTGATAGATTGCATTGATCTTGATGAGCAACAGAGCTTGTTTGGGCGGCGGCTGGAGGAAGTCTTAGCACAGCGGAGGCCGGAAGTCAGCACAGCGGGGACCGCGGCGGCCCCCTGCACTGGAACGATGCATCATTAAAGTGAGAAAAGTGTGAGTGTGTGTGAGAAGGTGTGTGTGAGACTGAGTGTGTGAGTGAGGACGTGTGTATAAGAAAGTGTGTGCGAGTTTCAGTGTGTGCATGAGTGTGAATGTAAGAGTGTGTATGAGGATGTGTGAGAGTGTGTTTGAGAGTATGTGTGTGTGTGTGTGGGGGGGGGTTTGTGTGTGGGTTTGTGTGTGAGTGTGATAGAGTGTGTATTTGTGTGTGTAAGAAGGTAAAACAGGATGGGGGGCATCACTATAAAAGTAGATCAGGATGGGGGTGCATCACTTTAAAAGTAGATCAGGATGGGGGACATCACTATAAAAGGGGATCAGGATGGGGGACACCACTATAAAAGGGGATCAGGATGGGGGACATTACTATAAAAGGGGATAGGGATGGGACATCATCACTAAAGGGGATCAAGATGGGGGACATCACTACTAAAGGAGATCGGGAAGGGGGACATCACTAGAAAAGAGGATCAGGATGGGGAACATCACTACAAAAGGAGATCAGTGTGGGGACATCACTACAAAAGGTCGATGATGATCGATGGGGGATGATCGATTGGGGACATCACTAGAAAAAGGGATCAGGATGGTGGACATCACTAGAAAAAGGGATCAGGATAGGGATCATCACTAGAAAAAGGGATCAGGATGGGGGACATCAGTAGAAAAGGACATTACTACAGGATGGAGACATTACTACAAGAAAGGGATCAGGACTTGTACTTTACTACTTTGAGCAAGAAATTCTGGTATTACTAAAAATATCACTTAGGGTGCTTTCACATCAGCGTTTTTCGTAATTCGCGGCAGATGCGGTGAAAAAACCGCATCTGCCGCGTTTGCCGCATAACCGTTCCACTTGCGGCACGGTTGCGGTTTTTCCCATAGGAAGTATAGGGGGACTTGCGGCAGATGCGGCAAGTGCGGTTTTGCACTTGCGGCAGGTGCGGCAGCGAAAAAAACCGCGGTCAGCCGCGGTTTTTTTCGCTGCCGCACCTGCCGCAAGTGCAAAACCGCACTTGCCGCATCTGCCGCAAGTCCCCCTATACTTCCTATGGGAAAAACCGCAACCGTGCCGCAAGTGGAACGGTTATGCGGCAAACGCGGCAGATGCGGTTTTTTCACCGCATCTGCCGCGAATTACGAAAAACGCTGATGTGAAAGGGCCCTAAGTCCTACAAGAGATGCGGCCCCCCGCTATAAATGTTTTTCTATGTGCGGCCCACCAACCCAGCTGTGTTTGAGACCCCTGATCTATACATTCTAGTGAGACCCACATGCTCAGTAGGCATACCAGATCCAGTTTTACCAGATCTGGCATTATCCAGTGATGCTGGATCTTGCACCCATTGAAATTATAAATGATGCTGGATTATACTGAATCTGGTTGGAAATGTTTTTTTAACTGGTCCAAAAATAGTGCATGAAACATTTTCTGCGCTAGTTAAAAAACAGTATCCGGTAGCAACCTGATGCAACAAGATGCTACCAGACATCAATGAAAGTGAATGGGGAAAAACAGAATCACAGAGGTCCGAAAGTAGCCTTAGGCTAGAGTCACACTTGGAGGATGACCCACGTTTCCCGGACCCGGTAAACACATAGCAAAACCTGCTGTAGCACATAGCGTTAACGTCGATCTCTACCCTCCGATTGTGACCCTAGCCTTAGTGAGAAATACAATAATTATTAAAATATTGGCAAATATAATATTTATGATTTGATTTGTAAATTGTAATGTCATTTCTTGGAGCCCAATAGAAATCATGAAAACCAATGCTTAGGCTAGGGTCACATTTGCGGCTCAATTTTGGAAACCTGATCCGGTTTTGAGCTTTCAAAAAGGAGGAGCCCATTATGGTAACCGGATTGCTCTACATGCAATCCAGTTACCGGCTCCGGATCTGCAGCCTGCGCTAAAAATCATGCAGGCTGCAGATTTCAGAGCGGTTCTGGCAGCCGCAATGCGGTAACCGGAACGCTCCGGATGTGTAATCCTGAGCAATGTGGTTACCGTATACTTTGTTCATCCCTGCTGCTGCAGGGGTGAACAAAGTGTTAAATGTGTATTAAAACATTAAATATTAATATTAGCTGTGGGCAACATGTCTCTAGTCCCCTAGAGACATGCTGTCCTCTCCTCTCATTAGGTCTATGGGGGTGCGCTACCCATAGACCTAATGTAAATGGTTACAGGACCTCGGACAGCGGCAGATACTATACCTACAGTATGTACAGTATCTGCTCCACTGTCAGGGGAGCTGTGGCAACATTCATACATTTGTACAAAGCCGACAATAGCCAGCTTACTGTAAATGGTTTATTAACCCCTAACATGCTGAGAGGAGTGGACAGTTTGTCTCTAGAGGGGTTGGGCACCCCCTAGAGACATGTTGCCCACAGCTAATATTAATATTTAATGTGTTTATAAACATTTAATACTTTGCTTATCCCTGCGGCAGCAGGGACGAGCAAACTATACGGTAACCGCATTGCTCAGGATTACACATCCGGAGCAATCCGGTTACCGCATTGCAGGTTCACAGGACCCATTTTGGAAACAAAATGTGTGTGAAGGCAATTGCATTCACCGCATCCGGATCTGGATGCGGTGAACGCAATTGCCTGCCCAAATATGACCCCAGCCTTATTGACTAGTTTCATCAGGCAACCTGCAGTAATTTGCCATCATAGAAATGTTCCCACAAGATAAAACATACATCTAAAAGCTAAGTCCCTGAGAAAGATCAACTCATCTTTTATGGATTTCACTAGCACGTTATCAGCTTGTCTTGTGGTGAAATGAAACATGAAAACAGCATTCCAAAACTTCACAACAATTTAACAGTTCATGATGAAACTGAATAATGTTCTGCATGTGAAGTGACATACCAGTCTATCAGTAAGTAAAAGAACATATGGAAATTTGCTTAATGATTCAATATATTCACATTTAACAAAATCGGAAGGAAAAACTCCAAGTTCAGATAAATTCAACAGGTACAGCTTTTGACTATTTTGGCAATTTCCAAAGAATACGAACTGAGCATCAGCAGTTTTATTTCTAATTGTCATTGCACAATGAGTAGAAAAAATCCTTTACTTCAATGGAAGGAAGGATTAGACATGAATTTACAAACCCTTCAAGAATACAGGTACAATAAAAAGACTGTGCAGTCACACAAAAACCATCTTGTGTTAGGCTACTTCATGACAAGGATTGTTAGGTGGTTATGAATGAAACTTTTTTAATCAAAATATTTACACTCTTTAACATGGAAATTGCAACATCAAGATGAAACCGTTGTGGTATTATAGGATTAATAAACATGTTATTGATATGAAAAGGTTTAAAAAGGGGAAAGAGCATTTTCAAAACATATTGACAAACATCAAAAAATATCTACTTATATGTCTTGGCATGCTTGAACGAGGTTTATAATAGTTGTTAAGAAACGTTGTGCCATGCTCATTGAACTTGGGTATGTATATCATCAAGATCCACTGCTGGCAGCTCACTTTGAAATAGCTGAATATTGATGTCCCAGATGTGCTTTATCAGAGACAAGTTCAAAGACACTGCATGTCATTATCATGCTGAAGAATAGCTCCTAGGACACTTTGCAGAATAGGTCATACCAATGGTTTCACCACTAAATCATTGGAAATGCAAGTAAATGTAAAGTCAAATTTTAATTCTACTTGGACGAAAAACTAGAGAGTTTTGACAATTATACATTTTGCCACCACACACCATAATCCAGGGAGTTAGACCATTCTTTGTAAAGACCATTCTTTGGCTTTACTCATGTGCTTCCATCAGATTGGAAGAATGGCACGTTATGATAGTGAATGTGATTCATTATGTACTGTAAGTGAAATTAGTCATAAAGTACAAAGCCTAGGACCTCAACAATGTAAACACATATCAGAAGGTCTAGCATGACATTTTGTCTTGGACACAATGATAGACAGAGGTTGTGGGCAACAAGAGGAGACCTTTCAGAGGGAACATGAGAGTGTCATATTAGCCATTGTTCAACATTATGATAGGCCACATTTTTTTCATGTTACTGGGAGCAGCGTTTGTGACCTATATATACTACCATGGCTGCAGCATCTCTGTACTTGTCTCCCATGAAGCATATCTGGGATATCATTGGTCATCAATTGCAAATGGAACTGTAAGCATTGAAATCTTAATTATTTGTGTCCCCAAGTGTATTTAGGATGGCAGATTATACCTTAGACTAATGCCTCATTGACAGCATATCAAGGTATGGAAGTGCATGTATTTATGAGCGAGGCTGTCTTTCTAAATCTAATATATGAAGCTGAATGTGTGTATGTGTGTGTGTATGTAAGTGTGTATGTCCGGCATTGGCATCTGCACCATCGCAGCTACAGCCATAAAATTTTGCACAGTCACACGTCTGGACCCCGAGAGCGTCATAGGCTATGTTGTGAGGGAAATTTTAACCCCGCGTGTTCCAATTCAACAAACAATTTTGCCCCTATCTACATAATGGGGAAAAAGAGAAAGGAAAAGTGTTGGAGGCAAAATGACAGCTGCCAGATGTGGACAAGGGGGACTTAAAGAATGAGAGCGATGGCGCCAAAGAGTATATACCGTATAGTTGCTAAGGTGGGGCCCCGACATGGGATACTCACCACACACGGGGATATGAACACACACACAAAATTCGCCACACACTGCCACGTGCTTGAACACATATACCACCCTCAGCACACATTTCACCACACATACACCAACCTCGCCACATAATCACCCTAAAACACACACAAGGCTGGTATTATCTTTCAAAATATAAAATCTGATTAATAAGCAGCCAAACTGCAAGAGCAACAAATGTACCATATAGGAAATACAGCAGCTGTCAGTCACATGACCTGTCTATTATGTGTATGTGTGAGCTAATATATACTGTCAGGGAGGAGGGCTTCCTGTTGCCTGGGGATTTATCAGGCTGCCAACAGCAACCAATCACAGCTCAGCTTCTATTTTGCTACAGTTAATTAATTGGTTAATATGGGCAACAAAGGACATTCTCGGTATAATAAAGCTTGTGTGAGGTAATAGGATGTCAGTTAGGGTGTGTTGGTGGAAAGGCTGATGTTAGTCACATTACCTCTATGTGAGAGGATATAGAAACTGCCAGCTACAGACTATTTTTACCACAATAATGCCTCATAAGAAAAGGAATTCCTTGGTGCAAATGTCAGCTGATGCAAAAAGAAAAGCTGCATCACGGGCCAATGAAAAATGTGAAGACCGAGAAACAAGGCTGACACGCATGAAAACATGAGCTGCTTCCTCAAGGGCCAAAGAACTTTCTGAGGAGAGGGAAGCGAGGCTTGCAGACAAGAGAACAGGAGCTGCTTCCTCAAGGGCCAATGAACTTTCTGAGGAGAGGGAAGCAAGGCTTGAAGACATGGTCAACTTTATGTGGCCTGTTCAAGAGTTGGAACAGCAAAAAATCTGTTCGTCTTTGCACCTGAAGGAAGAACTAAGAATGTTGTTTATCAAAAGGCTCTCGAATAAGGAGTAGAAGATTACTTCACATTACTTGGCCAATTTAGTTAAATCTGTGTAGAATATCGGTGGTGTTGAAATATATGGTGTGAAATGCTTCTATTAGCTTAGTTTTTGCATTTTAATAATTACATTTCTAAAGGTGTTTTCACATCTAAGAATGGTGTGCGTTTTGCTTAATTTGCGTTTTTAGGCTACGTTCACACATTGCGTATTTTGCCGCGTTTTTTTACGCGCGCTTTTCAAAATATGCAATGTGCCTTTTGTCTGCCTGCAAAGTGAATGGGAAATTCACTTTGCAGTGCAGACATTGCGTAAAAATACGCAGTGCGTTTTCCGGGAGAAAACGCAGCTGCGTAAACAATTGATATGTCAATTGTTTACGCAGTTACTTCTGCGTATTCTCCCAGAGGGGAGGAAGAATCCTGCTTCCTCCTCCCCTCTGTGACAGCTGTGGCCGCCCATTAGACTTCACAGTTCCCGGGCACTCGCGGTCATGTGATATCACATGACCGCGAGCAGCCAATCAGCGATGGGACCGCCCCGGGAACGCCCCCCTCTGACGTCATCACAGATCCTGTCAGAAGAGATCTGACTTAGAACCGGGGATCGCACAGCGGCAGAAGGCGTCGGAAGGTAAGTATTGATTCTTTTTTATTTTTCATTAACTTGCTTTTGTTTAATTTAGATTTCACAGTGTATATTAATACACTGTGAAGTCTAATGGGGCGGTCACACATGTCACAGAGGGGAGGAGGAAGCTGGATTCTTCCTCCCCTCTGTGACATCACTGCGCTTTCTGGGGGAAAGAAAGCGCAGTGTGTGAAAGCCCCTGCGTATTTTGCTGCGCTTTTTTGCGCAACCGAAAAACGCGGCAAAAAGTGCGCGCAAAAAAGCACAGCAAAATACGCAAATGTGTGAACGTAGCCTTAGGCGTTTTTACTGCTAAAAACGCATAAAAACGCTAGCGTTTTTTAGTCCCATTGATTTTAATGGAAACGCATGTAAAAACGCATGGAAAAATGCATTAGCGTTTTCAAAAACACATGCATTTTTGCAAACGCCGCGCTAGACGCATTTCCCAACGTTTTGGGCAGTGTTTGCAAAAACGCATGCGTTTTGCATGCATTTTTACATGTGTTTCCATTAAAATCAATGGGACTAAAAACGCTATCGTTTTTATGCGTTTTTAGCAGTAAAAACACCTAAAAATGCAAATTAAGCAAAACGCAAACCTGCCAAAGATGTGAAACAGGCCTATCTATTTGTTTTGTGATTTTTGTGTGCAGAATACATTTTTGTGAACACATTCTATTTTGTTTACAGCTGTTATTAACCCGGACGAAGTCGGGTAGTACAGCTAGTAATGAATAAATTGAAATATTATAAAAGTTTTAGAAAAATTGTTGCAGCTTTAGCTCACCTGTCCTCTTGCACTGCCCGATTAAGCCAACATGAAGAAAATCCCAAAAATGACCAGCAAGAAATCCAAATTTGCGCTAAAAATCCAACATTTTATTATACCGTATATACTCGCGTATAAGCCGAGTTTTTCAGCCAAAAAATTGGGCTGAAAAGTCCCCCCCTCGGCTGATATGCGAGTCATACGGCACAGGCCGCCCGCCCGCCACCCCCATCAGTATACAGGTCCCCGCCTTGCTGCTGCAAACCTGTAAAGTAATAGATCATTATACTTATCCCTGTGGCCACCGCCGCTGCTCTGCATCGCGCTCATCCGGCTTCTTCCGGCTTCCTCCTCCGGGGGCGCAGGCAATGACATCATTGCCTGTATGCCAGAGGAGGAAGCCGGAAGAAGCCGGAAGAGGCATGAAGACCTGGAGGAGCGCGATGCAGAGCAGCGGCGGCGGCCACAGGGATAAGTATAATGATCTATTACTTTACAGGTTTGCAGCAGCAATGGGGGGGCCCTGTATACTGATGGGGGGGGCGCCTGTATACTGATGGGGGTGGCGGGCGGCCTGTATACCTTTGGGGCTGCTGCTGTATATACCTCTGGGGCTGCTGCTGTATATACCTCTGGAGCTGCTGCTGTATATACCTCTGGAGCTGCTGCTGTATATACCTCTGGGGCTGCTGCTGTATATACCTCTGGGGATGCTGCTGTATATACCTCTGGGGCTGCTGCTGCATATACCTCTGGGGCTGCTGCTGTATATACCTCTGGGGCTGCTGCTGTATATACCTCTAGGGCTGCTGCTGTATATACCACTGGGGCTGCTGTTGTATATACCACTGGGGCTGCAGCTGTAACACTGCTGTGGCCTGTATATACCACTGGGGAGGCTGCTGTATACCACACTGCTGGGGGCTGTATACCTGTGCTGGGGTCCACCCTCGGCTTATACACGAGTCAATAGGTTTTCCCAGGTTTTGGGGGCAAAAGTAGGGGGGTCGGCTTATACACAGGTCGGCTTATACACGAGTATATACGGTAATTCCTCATACAGAGATAAAAGCCCCAAATTTTAGTGTGCACTAAAGTCACATAGGAAAAAAGACAAGCAGGTAAGGCATGTCTGGCCAGATGGCCCTAAAGGTACCTTCTAACGCCACAACCAGCAGAGACATTTTTGGAGGCGATATTTCAAATTGCCTCCTTATTGCTGCATGTATTTCGGAATTTTGGCGGCGATGAAAGCAATTTCGCCTGGTTTCGATATTGGAGCAGTGCTGCAAAATTGAAACCTGGCGACATTGGTTTTATCGCCGCCAAATTCCCGAAATACACGCAGCAATAAGGAGGCAATTTGGCAGCGATAATTCCAGAACGAAATATCGCCTCCAATCTCCAATATCCGCTGGTTGTGGAGTGAGAAGGTACCCTTAGTCTTTAAAACAGGACATATGCACCTGGGAAGGATAAAATGAGCCCCCACAAGATAAGCCAAGGAAATCAAATTAAGTCTTTTTTTAAAAAAATGAAGAGGGGTGAAAGTGATGGCTTGGTGATCTTAGATTATTTTGGTGCAGGTGTGAAGTGTGTCCATGTAGTGAGTCATACATCAAGCTAGAAATTAAGGTTATTATTATTATTATACAGGAGGATACAGTAGGAGACAGTAGAGATGGTCGTGCGGTGGTTTGGTGGACTGAGGCTCACTCAGGAAATTGAGTCCTATTGTCTAACACTTGAACATCTTCATTACCTTGAATTCTCAGATTTTTCTCTCACTGTCATCCTTAAAATTACCCTTTAGTAATAAGAATATTAAATCTGCCATATCTTTGTCAAAGTCCAGAGAAATGTTGTCCCTCATGCATGCACAGTTCATTCCTTATACTGGGCCAGTCAAGATTCATCCTCGCTTGTAGTTTTTGCTTAGTTTCCCCAGTTTAGGTTTTTCCATTGCAAACTTGCATAGTATCATGTATATGACTCACCCAGGGCAGGGGTACTCGGATCCTGGGCGCCTGTATGGGCTTCCCTGTCACTAGCGGTAGTTGGTGCCCGGATCCGTGCCCTAGTGGTCAGCTGAAAGGGGTTATTTACTGGGATTAAAGTTATTGTCGTGACGCCACCTGCAGTTTTCTGGTGATTGCACCAGCGCTGCTAACAGACCTCTGGAGACGGTGGATTGGCAGCAAGGTGAT
The DNA here is from genome assembly GCA_033576535.1 of Allobates femoralis. Lineage (NCBI taxonomy): Eukaryota > Metazoa > Chordata > Amphibia > Anura > Aromobatidae > Allobates > Allobates femoralis. Next base: position 86,812,518 of record JARQOC010000004.1, read on the forward strand.
GTGGCTCCCTGCAGGTGGAGCTGTGTCCCAGGACAGCGTAGTAGGAATGAGCAGCGCAGTCTCTGCAAACCGGAGGAATGATAGTTTACCAGTGCAGTTGAAATAAGACACCGGAGGCCTTCTTGCTCTGCACGGGTATTTTACTTTTCACGGCAAGGCAGTTCTCAAGCAATTCACAGGTGCACAATTCAGGTAGCTGTCTGGGTGTTCACCAGAGGATGCAATGTTTCTGAGGCTCTCTAAGATGTTCCTTGGTGGGGACATGTGTAGGTCGGACTGGGTTGGGGCTGTTTTACTAACCCGCAACTTCACCGGTATCGGCGGCTCAGGGTTGACACTAGCCTGGACCGCCCTCGGATCTGGTACCCCGGTCATGGACTGGGTTCCCTGCCGGGATATTCTCCTTATCACCATCCAAAGCTTCACAGCTAGAGTCCCTCTTTCCTCATCTGGGAAGCATCCTCTCTGAGCCCCCTCTCCCAGGCTTTTCTCAGCCTTCCTCATCTCACTCTCCTGACAGACTCACTAACTGTCCAACTTCCAGCTCCTTTTTCTACCCTATCTACTCCCACCAGGACCAGTTACCCTGGTTGCGGGCTAAACCAATTGGTCCCCTACGTCTAAGTGTAGGAATGCAGGAATGGAACCCCAAAGTGCATTACATCCCTTGATGACTGGAATACCACACACACTGTCTTGGGTGCAGTATTCCTATAGTGGCGCCATGACCAGTGGGGTGCTACATATACAACATTGGAGAATGTACATAAAAAGAAATATATAATCTTAGGCTGGTTTCACACTGGTGTTGTTTTAATTCAGATTCCCTCAAATTCTAAAAACTAATGCACCCGCATCCGTATTATCACTGATCTGTATCACAGATTAGTGATGATACCAGTGCAGGACCATTTAGTTGCTTCAGGATTCAAACCTATTTCTGCCGGATCTAGGGACAAATTACATACTGCCTAGGGTGCATGTCATTTAGAACTTGTTCTGCCCATACGCTGTACAAAAACCCAGATCCAGCATCCAGATCCAACAGGATTCGAAGTCTGCTGGGTCTGGGTTACAAAAGGACACATTTTCATTTAACAAACAGTACCCCGGATCCGGTTGTTCCCATTTTTTATCATGAAAAGCAAAATCGGAACAAAATACAGTTTTGGTCTCAGTGCAAAAACCAGTTACACCTGGATCTGAGGCAAATGGGAAGAACTGGATGCACTCAAAAGAGCCAGTTTCCCATTAATGGGGCTGAAAATGGATTTGGGTGCATCTAGTTGCAGCTGGATACACACGGATGGCAAAAGACGCCACAGTAAAACCAGCCTTATAGCATGGATTTGTGTTGAGTTTGCAGATTGTATTTGTTGGTAAAATGTGGGTTCTCCATTTTTTACTATTACAGGGGAACGTGCCTGTCTCTGATGGTGATGTAAGGAGACTTCTGACAAGGAGATTCCTTAAGATGGACGGCTGCTTGTAGGTACAAAGCACTAGTTCTGGGAATATTTATTTCAGTCTACAGTCTTTGTGGAAAATGGGTTGAGGATCAACAGCACCAATTTTTCTTAGGATGCTAATATGAGGGTTTTGTGATCTTTGACATTTATCGCTTACAGCCTATTCTTATGGTTAGAGCAAGACCTAAACATTTTACAAATTGGAACGTTTCTGGACAAAATTGGACCATTGGTTGGGTAATTATATAATACTGTGAGCCCAATTCTAAAGAATCGAGAGTCTAGAATCTGTATATCATTTTTTTAAGAGTTTTAAATAATAGACTTAAACACCAGATATATGACTAAGTAGGCGATGTAGGCAGAACTGTGAGGGTAGCTGGAGGTGTAGAAAGAGTTAATGTCCGACTAACAGGATTATAACAGAGTAGGAACTTATAATGATATCAAAAATTTTATTGAAGGAGTTAATGTCCCACAGGCACTCCCACAACAGACTCAGCACTGTAAATTATATCCAAAATGGTGTTCAAGGGGTTAATGTACCAGTGGCAGGAGTTATAAACACTACCAAATATGCAGTTAATGCTGAACTGGTATATAATGGGTTAATTTCGCAGTGTCATTACAACTATACACTGTGTAATAGAAATAACAACAATAATGGAATATAAGGGGTTAATGTTCCTACTGGCAGTAGTAATAGAGACTACAAAGTATGGAGTTAAGGCAGAAATGGTATATAAGGGGTTAACTTCGCTGTGGTAGTACAAGTACACACTGTGTTATAGAAATTACAGATCAAACAGAATGTTAGGGGTTAATGTTGCTAGTGTCATGAGTACAATTAGAGAAGCGCCTCACTGGCCATTGAGATACATGGAGGACTTTGAGTTTGACTTTGAGTAAATTTGAAACTCAAAGTCCTCCATGTATCTCAATGGGAAGAGAGGCGCTATTCTCATTGGTCACTGTGTGCTGGCGCCGACCAATGAGAATAGCGCCTCACTAACAGCGGTAAATTTGAAACTCAAAGTCCTCCATTATATCTCAATGATAAAAGAGAGAGGGGAGGGGGACAAGAGGTGCAATTGTGCCCTTATCACTAGACACTAGGTTTCAGCGGTGAGAAACGCAATTCACTCACCTACTCCAGTTGTGTGACCCACAACTGGCTTATGAGCATGTAGGATAGTATCCTGATGGCTGCCGCTGGACCTCCACCGACTCCACACACGTGGGGTTAGACCAGGAAATTCAGGGAAGGAAGGTGTACTGCGGTCCGCGCTGCCAGAAACATCAATGAAGACCCAAGACGAAGTTTTGATCCAAGCCTTCTTTATTCTCCTCCTACGCGTTTCAGTGCCCACCTGGCACCTTCATCAGGCTTCATCATCAGCCTGATGAAGGTGCCAGGTGGGCACTGAAACGCGTAGGAGGAGAATAAAGAAGGCTTGGATCAAAACTTCGTCTTGGGTCTTCATTGATGTTTCTGGCAGCGCGGACCGCAGTACACCTTCCTTCCCTGAATTCCCATTATATCTCAATAGGAAGTGAGGCGCTATTCTCATTTGTCGCTGTGTGCTGGCGCCGACCAATGAGAATAGCGCCTCACTAACAGCGGTAAATTTGAAACTCAAAGTCCTTCATTATATCTCAATGGGAAGTGAGGTGCTATTCTCATTGGTCGGCGCCAGCACACAGCGACCAATGAGAATAGCGCCTCACTTCCCATTGAGATAGATGGAGGACTTTGAGTTTCAAATTTACCGCTGTAAGTGTGGCGCTATTCTCATTGGTCGGCGCCAGCAGACAGCGACCAATGAGCATAGCACCTCACTTCCCATAGAGATATAATGGAGGACTTTGAGTTTCAAATTTACCGCTGTAAGTGAGGCGCTATGCTCATTGGTCGCTGTGTGCTGGCGCCAACCAATGAGAATAGCGCCTCACTTCCCATTGAGATATAATGGAGGACTTTGAGTTTCAAATTTACCACTGTAAGTGAGGCGTTATTCTCATTGGTCGGCGCCAGCACACAGCGACCAATGAGAATAGCGCCTCACTTCCCATAGAGATACACAGCGGTCTTTAGAGCTGTGCATGGCCGGGCCCTTGGTTCTATTTTCGGGCACGGCGCTCGGCTCTCGTCGGTCGTCGCCGGGGCGGGAGACTCGCAATGGACCTACGTGCCGGAGTTACCGCGGCTGAAACGACTCGCCACCCGGGAGACGACCGGCTAACGCAGACCAAAGAGAATAGCGCCTTACTTACAGCGCAAAATTTGAAACTCAAAGTCCTCCATTATATCTGAATGGGAAGTGAGGCGCTATTCTCATTGGTCGCTGTGTGCTGGCGCCGACCAATGAGAATAACGCCTCACTTACAGTGGTAAATTTGAAACTCAAAGTCCTCCATTATATCTCAATGGGAAGTGAGGCGCTATTCTCATTGGTCGGTGTGTGCTGGCACCGACCAATGAGAATAGCACCTCACAGCGGTAAATTTGAAACTCAAAGTCCTCCATTATATCTCAATGGGAAGTGAGGCGCTATTCTCATTGGTCGGCGCCAGCACACAGCGACCAATGAGAATAGCGCCTCACTTCCCATTGAGATATAATGGATGACTTTGAGTTTCAAATTAACCTATGTAAGTGAGGCGCTATGCTTATTGGTCGGCGCCAGCACACAGCGACCAATGAGAATAGCGCCTCACTTCCCATAGAGATACACAGCGGTCTTTAGAGCTGTGCATGGCCGGGCCCTTGGTTCTATTTTCGGCCACGGCGCTCGGCTCTCGTCGGTCGTCGCCAGGGCGGGAGACTCGCAATGGACCTACGTGCCGGAGTTACCGCGGCTGCAACGACTCGCCACCGGGAGATGACCGGCTAACGCCGGTCGTCTCCCGGCTGGCTCGCCGCGATCCTCCCGCATAGGGCGGCCATCTTGGTCCACCCTGTGCGGGTGGAGCTGGTCGAATATCCGACCACAACACTACGGAAGTGGCTTCGGGTTTGGCCGGAAGTGGCTTCGGGCTTTATATAATAGATAAAGAAAAGTTTTCATTGTAAACGTAGCATTTTTTAACTGCTTGAAACTCTGTGCTTGATCTAAGAAGAGTGATTGTGTGATGCATTTGGGCCAACATGAAATATCTTTTATCAAGCATTAGACAGAGCAGGTGGACAACATGGACGTCACTGTGCTTTTTGTCTTTTTCTAGAAATCTTTGTGTCAAATGTATCAGAATATTGATTCACTTTAAGACTGAATCTTGGGAATGGAGTATTGAATAACTGTCATGTTCTATGGCTGAACTATACTGTAAAACAAAGTGCATTGAAGTAACATAAAGTACATAAATGAAAAAATATGTTGTTGTTGTGTACCTGCAATTTCCACCAGTGTGTGAGTGAGGATGTGTGTATAAGAAAGTGTGTGCGAGTTACAGTGTGTGTATGAGAGTGTGTGAGTGTGAGAGTGTGTGTGGTGTGTGTGTGGGGGGGGTGGTGTGTGGGTTTGTGTGTGAGGGTGTTGTGAGTGTGATAAAGTGTGTATTTGAGTGTGTAAAAAGAGGTAAAACAGGATGGGGGGGCATCACTATAAAAGTAGATCGGATGGGGGACATCACTATAAAAGGGGATCGGGATGGGGGACATCATCACTAAAGGGATCAAGATGGGGGACATCACTACTAAAGGTGAATGGGATGGGGGACATCACTAGAAAAGGAGATCAGGAAGGGGGACATCACTAGAAAAGGGGATCAGGATGGGGGACATCACTACAAAAGGAGATCAGTATGGGCACATCACTACAAAAGGGATCATGATCGATGGGGACATCACTAGAAAAAGGGATCAGGATGGTGGACATCACTAGAAAAAGGGATCAGGATAGGGATCATCACTAGAAAAAGGGATCAGGATGGTGGACGTCACTAGAAAAAGGGATCAGATAGGGATCATCACTAGAAAAGGGGATCAGGATGGGGAACATCACTAGAAAAGGGGATCAGATGGGGGACATCACTAGAAAAGCACATTATACAGGATGGGGACATTACAACAAGAAGGGATCAGGATTTGTACTTACTACATTGAGCAAAAAATTCTGGTATACTAAAATATCACTTAGTCCTACAAGAGATGTGGCCCCCAGCTATAAATGTTTTTCTATGTGCGGCCCACCAACCCAGCCGAGTTTGAGACCCCTGATCTACCAAACCTAACCTAAATCACATTTAACAGGCCAAAAAGGTTCACAAATAGGTTTTCCTGCATAATCACTTGTATACAAGGCTAAATAAACCAGAGAAGCAAAAAAATATCACTTTTAGAGAACAACATTCTGTTGTTTTTTTCGCCTTTTACAATTGGGAGGATCTTGACTTATACATTGTTTAGGTCCCTCTGTCATACATCATTTTTATTTAGCTGTTTCCCAGCACTTTACAAGGCCAGCTACAACGTCCCAGTAGGTATGTTGATCTTTGACCTCAGAGGCCTAAGTTGGTCCTGTAATATATGTTTTGGAGGGACGACATTTGGGTAGTTCCTCTCCCATTGAGACTCATATAGTGGAATACATGTTCCATAGCAGTTTACAATGTGCCTATTGTAGCGTTGGGCAAAAACCTCCTCCTCCTCCACTGCCATGTGATTCTGTGACTGTACATTCAAATGTTCAGAGGGGCTGCAGTAGACATGAAACCTGAATTTAGTGAGAGCCCCCATGTGGCCCTGTAATGTATATTTTGCAGGGACCGCTCTTACTTTGACATTTGGGTGGTCCCTCCCCAATGGAGACTCAGATAGATGAATAGCAGTTTACAATGTTCCTATTGTAGCGTTGGGCAAACATCATCCTGCCCCTCCTCCTCCTGCTCCTCCTACACCACCATGTGATTCTGCGGCCCTATATTCAAATGTTCAGAGGGCCTGCTGTAAGCAGGAAACCTGAATTTAGTGAGAACCCGCATGTGGCCAAGTAATATACGTTTTGGAGGAACCGCTCTTACTTCAACATTTGGGATTGTCCTCCTCTATACTTTTTGGAGAATCCTCTACACTTTTGGGGGTGAAACCACTGCCTTAAGAATAACAGCATAAGCAAAGCCATGGTTGCTGGCACTGAAAGTCATTGTCATCTGCATTTAGGGAGGGCCCTCCTTTAGACATTTGTGTGGGCCCTCCACTATAGTTAGGGAAGGGACCTACTTTATTCATTTGGGAGGGCCCTGTATACATTTGTGAGGTTGGGAGAGTTGATTCGCAAGCATTTGAAGACCTATGGCCAGAACTTTGTCACTTTGAGGAACCTGATTTACTGTCTCCAGATGTCGAGGATGATGATGATGAGACTTAGTTGCCATCAGGTCAGCCTTCAATCTCAGTTGTGAAGGAGGATGACATCGAAGATGAGTTGATCGATGATTATTCCACTGATCCCATCTGGGCTGTTGGCACGCATAGCCAGCACAGCAACACAGAGGAAGATTGATATGTAACACCCACACAGATGCCAAGGGGTAGTGATTTGACTAGACTGAAAACTGGGTCAACTGTTCCCAAGAGCACACCCACTGTGGCCCAAGTCAGGGCATGGGGGCGTTCAGCCGCTGTCTGGAATTTTTTTTAAAGTCCTTCAGAGAAAAATTTTTAATCTGTACGATCTGCCATACCAAGCTGAACAGAGGTCAGGGCAAAGGCAACCTGAGCATCACGAGTATATGTAACCACATGGCAGTCAAGCACCCCAGTAGGTGGGCGGCACATCAGGGTACTAAATGTGTGTCTGCGAGTCAAACCACTGCCATGTTGCCTGTGCTTTGTCCTTGACAATCTGCTGTCTATGAAGCAGGTGCTCATACCTCTTGCCCACAATGTGCGTTTGCACAGAGAAAACAAACATCAACCTCATCCACTTAGTTGTCCAAGTGAAGTGTCAAGTTGTCCATAGCAGAGAGCTTGGAAAGGAAGTGTAAATAATCAGCCACATACCCATAGGCACAAATATTAAAATCTCATATTGCCAAATTGCTATCGGTCTAGATGTTGACATTTAGGCTTTGTGGGAACAGAATGTTTACATGATCCCTTGACTGTGACTGCCCCACAATACTCGGTTCTTAGCCGCCACTATGTTAGTCGGTATGCTGTCCACGACTTACATAAGCATGTGTGAAACAATATCAACCGCGCTGTCACCAATGCTGTAACTAGTAAGGATGACATAACAACAGACAAGTGAAGAAGTTGTTGTGGACAGTCAGGGATGAAACATTTTAGGGACGGCACACTTGGTGAACCTGGTGGGACAGAGTGACAGGATGGGACACCACTCATCCTACACACACTGGGGCTTGTCAGCTTGGTAATGCTCTATGTTAGGATCCAATGATTCATAGGGGCACTCACATGGGACATCATGAAGCAAGAAATAAGAAAAAAATAACAATAGCGGTTAAATAGTGTACAGAGGAAACCGAAGGCAATTATTAAAAGAAGCATATGGGAAAAAGCTTACATTATAGGGAAAGATTAGATAGGGAGTGAGGAAAAAAGTTGTTGGTCTAAAACTCACTCTTTAAAGACCATTTTGTGGGGAAGGGGTTAAACACATGACTATATCCATAATATTGGTCAATCCAGTAGATGTTAAGTAAGGATCTCTGCTTGTTTAACTTCTAAGCACATATATTTTCTTGGATTCAAACCTTGACTTTGTGTCCAAATTTGGGTTCCCTTTGGAAACTATTTTCCCAGCAGTCAGTTATGATATAGCAGCTCTAATGACCTTGAGAATGGATTGACTGGTCCCTGTACAGTAAATAAGTTCTAAGTAAAGAGATATCAACAGCTGTAGAGATTCTGAACTCCTACCAGCAGCCCTGCAGTACATTCATTACACTCCTACGGCTAAATAGATGGATTATGATAATATTATATTATACAGTTTCTAGAATCTCTAGTTAAATTATTCCCTACTATTTTTTCTACAGTAAATTAAGATAAAGCAGTTAGAAAACAAAAAAGTCACAGTTAAAAGCACACAACAACTGGTTGCTATCCACTTTTTATTTTTTCTGGACCACATTCCTTTAGGATCATACACAGAATATGGGCTCATTCCTATACCCGTTATAGCAACATTTGGACAAATCCCCTCCTTTTATACAACGGCAGTGACGTTGTGATAAAGGCCTGCGACAGGCCGAAACGTTAACATCCTGCTAAGTCACCACCTACTGTTCACTTTTTGAAATAAATTCACTCAAAGCAACAAACAGAAATGTGCGAGTGCAGTAATTGATCTCTTGAACTTACTGTGTGGGCCATCTGGCCCTTTTATCTAGCACCGCAACAATCTCAAAAGTGAGTGCTGGTCATTTAACGTTTTGAAACAAAGGGCGATGTAGGCAGATCGCCTCAGCAACATCGCAGGTTTTCCACATGTTGGGAAACCTGGTGATGTTGTTTAGGCAACTTATCACCATATTATCGCCCTATCACACGCGGCAACTCATGAGCGATGTTGCCGCAACTTAGCCAAGCCCCTAAGTTGCCGGCAACATCGCCGAGAGATCGCCCCGTGTGACGGTACCTTTAATGGAAACTTAGCCTGAAACTCAATTTCAGTTGAAAAAATTTCTTCATGATAAACTAAAGCATGGGAATTTACCATAAGGCCTCACTCAGATGTCCGGGTGGCACGTACAAATGGTAGAAAGAAAAAAATGAAAAGCACAAACTTTATTGTAAATGTCACTGCAGAGCCTTGAAGCTACTAAATCCAAGAAAGTAATGAATAAAGTAAAACCATAGGCAGCACTTTAAAGTAAATATAAAAAAGATGGACTTTAATAGCTCATGTGGCACAATATTTCAGTCGTGAAACAGCCTTTATCAAGTACTTGATGATGGCTGTTTCACAGCTGAAACTTTGTGCCACATGAGCTATTAAAGTCCATCTTTTTTATATTTACTTTAAAGTGCTGCCTATGGTTTTTACGTTATGTACATGTGGTATCTGTTTTTTTCACATATATCACACATAGCCATTATAACGCGCTAGTCTGTCATAATGGATGAATGGTTTATTATGGGAGAAATATAACTTTAGTCCTCCTGAGTGCCATCATGCAAGTATAACAGCATGGATACAGTCATTATCAGTATTATGCAATGTTACAGGTTCCATTTAAAAGGAATCTGTCAGCAGATTTTTGCTCTGTAAGCTGAAGACAGCATACTGCAGGGGTTAAAAGAGCAAAAAGTAAAGCTCCCGTCAAACACACTGACGCAACAGCGATCCCGACAGCAATAACGATCCTGTAGGGATCGTTGGTGCGTCGTTACCTGGTCGCTGGGAAGCTATCAAACAGGTAGATCTCCTCTACGACCAGGGACCAGGGAGCCACCTCCCTGGAAGCGGGAGGAACTGGAAGCCACCTGGAAAGGGGAAGACAATGGTAACTATGATAAACACCGGGTATCTAGGCAGCGCACGCTGCCTAGATACCCACCGTTTATCATAGTTACCAGCGTCCTCCCTGCTTATAGGCTGTGCTTAACTGTGCCTCACTTATCAGGGTTCCTTCTATTGTTTACTTAAACTAAACGCTGTATTACCCTGTGATTATCATTACATGACTGCAAAGCCACATGCACAGCAGTCAAACACGCCCCCTGCTGTGATTGACACAATCTCTATAAGAGCCTATTGTGGGCGGGGACAGCTCTCCCAGCTTTGCTGTGTTTCTAAAACTAAATGTGTTAGAATGGCTGCAGCCATTAATCTATGTGATACATCATTGGATTCAGGGTTTTCTTTCCTGCATTATGTTGCCATCAGATGAGGTAGCAAAAGCCTGCTGACAGATTACCTTTAAGTACTGCAAAAACATATTTGGCAATAGAAGGGTACACAAGAATCGTACAAGGAGTTAAAAGTTTGCACTTGTGTAACAACCCTAATAAAATGATTTGCGAATCTCGCAGCTTCTGTTCATTACAGGCACCATTTAATGTATATTTTACTAATGCTTCTAGCTTGGTCATGCCAGAAAACAGCATGTCCACAACTTACAGCAAACAAATATTTGCAAAAAGGAACAAAGATCTTTCTTCCGCAGCATCTAATTAGGGATTAGTTTAATATTCATTGCAATTGCAGCGAGCATAATGTTAACATCTGATATTCATGTGTCTGTCACATTTAGTTCTGCAGGTATTCCATTTCTGGAGCAGGGAGAAGCGCAGATTACCCGTCCTTTGCTGTATTTATGATAAGAAAGGGGAAGAGGGTGGAAAAGGGCATGTTAAATTGTTTGACTGAAGGGCTCAGCTGAAGCAATTGCTGATCCGCTTCTTGCTGAGAGCGGAGATGAGGAGGATTCTTTTTATCACCGAGTTTTCTAAGTCAGAAATGTTTATCTCTAGTTAAAATATATCTAGAGAAAAAATTGCAAAGTATGGTCAGAGCTTAACATGAGGAGACTGCTAAAATATGGAAGGATCTGGTTCATTCAAGGTGAAATTAGATTAATGAAGATCAACAGTATTAAGGTCAACACTTTGAACAGGTGACGCAAAGAAAAAATGTGTTTAGATTTATAAATCCTCATTACTACTAGTGTAACCTTAAGGTTCCTTTATATGCTGCAACTTTTGGCGGCTATCGGAGGCAACCGAACGTGCGCGGCACATGTTTTTGACGGTAGCCTCCGATCGCCGAAGCCGCATGTACACACCGCAATTGCGCCCTCAACCTAAGGTGATGTATCGTCCCGGAAGTTCCCACACCAACATTTGGAAACATCCGGTTGACTCCTGACGCCGCTTCACACACCGCAATCCCCAAAGGAATGTGAGAGTCCATGTTCAGCACGCAAAAACATAGGCGTGACATACTTGTTATTCCGCGTCCCAAACACGCTGATTAGACAACGCAATAGCGTCATGATTCGCCAGCTGGCCAGGAGCTGCTAATAATGACGCCATGCAATTGTGTAGTGTGAATGGACAGCTCTTTAAATATGGCGCCCTGTGAAGGGATAGCCAATGGAAACACAGTAGCCACCACCAATCATCGCTGATGGGGCGCAGTATCCAGCACGCTGTGGGACGCCTCTGGAAAATCACTAGGCGACGCGATTCCATCCCTATCACCCTTCACACGCCAAAACCAGGGCAATTCACCTTCAGGGTTGCTCTGGGTTTTGAACAATGCTCTAAAATTGCAAACCGGGAGCAACTTTAAAATCAACATCGCATTCCACAATTACAGCCGCAATTTCATAGCAATTTCACAGCGATGGTGATGAAATCGGATTGTCTCTCAGTTGCTACACCGTAGTTGCGGCGTGTAAAGGTACCTTTAAAGGTAACCAACCAGCAAACTTAGGGCTATAAAGCGAAGCCAGTACCTTACAGTCACTGGATACAGAATGCAATCATACCTTCACTTCAATAATTCCATGTTTGATTGCAGAGAAAAGTGTCATAGAACTCCTGGAAAACAGGGCAGCAGATGGTTGATGTGTGCAGCACTGTGTCACTATTTGGGGTTGTTGTTTTTTTCTTCCTCTGTGGACATGCCTTTTGGCTGTAAGTTAAATGCTCCCCCTCCTCATTTCCAATTTCAGTTTCTGACTACTGCACACTGTCACTATACTCCAGTCACAGGGTGCCTGACAAAACTGAAAGGAATGAAAGGTGAGGGAGAGTTTGGCTTACAGCCGAAAGACATACCCCAGAGAAGGATTTAAAAAAATCCCCAAATAGTGAAATCCAAGTAATAGTGCTCATATGATCCGCACTGCTGTTTCAGGTAAAAAAGGACCACATGAGATTTGATGCAATGGTGTTTATTCCCAACGCGGTTCGTTGCAGTCCAAGCTCCTTCATCAGGTTTTTGTACCCCTCAGAAGGAGCTGGGACAGCACCGAAAAGAGTTGGGAATAAACACCATTGCATCAAGATCTCGTGTGGTCCTTTTTCCTGGAGCAGCAGGGATCGTAGGAGCACTATTACTTTGATTTCTGTATACACGCCACTTTGCACGTGGAAGTGCGGATCCAGCAGCAGCTGTACAAAGGCATACACTAGTTGTGGGTTGACACAACTGGCCCAGGTGAGCATATGCAATCTTAAGGATATTAAGTTTCCCCATACGACAAGACTCATTGCGCTCTGTTTTGTCTCTCACTTGCAGATAACCCAAATAGTGACACAGTGCTGTTCACATCATTATCTGCTGCCCTGTTTCCAGGAGTTTTATGACATTTCTCTCTGCAATCAAACATGGAATTATTCAAATAAAGGTATAATTGCATTTAGCATCCCAGTGGCACTGGCTTCAATGTATAGCCTGAAATCCTGCTGGTTGGTTCCCTTTAAAGGGAAACTGTCATGTTGTTTTGTAATATTAAACAGCCCCCAATGTGTTTTAAGTGAAGTAATGTCCATCACTAAGGCTTCTCTAAAAACAAATTTTCACATATTTATCTTAAAAATAAGCCTTTATATGCTGATGTGACTGCACATCTGGAGGAGGCGCTTTTACTTATTGTCACTCAAGTTCATTCATGATATTTTTTGAATTTGTCATCCCCTGCATTGTAATTGATTGACATCACTGCAGGACCTGTGGTGATGTCACATTCCTGTGACCATAATAGGCGGAGCTAAGTAGGCCTGATGTGAAAGAAATATAGGCGTAGCTCTGCCGATTATGATCACATGTTGTGACATCACACAGGTCCTGCAGGTGATCACCTGATGAAGGCGGTGACCCGTCATAACTCATTGTGATGTCCCTGTAATAATAAAGAAGATCGCTAAAGATTTACCCCTTCTCTGCATGCTGCTTTTCATCACCCTATTAGACCACAATCTTTCTTCTCCTATTTCTATCATCTTTCTCTGAGGGTAATGCAGATGGTGCACAGGGAAGTAGTGAGCGATAATATCTAAACCAGGGCCATTGATGACAACAGGACCCACGTGAGCCACTGGACACAGTCTGCCGGTAACTCATGCTGTGTGCGACATACAGCGAAGGTCAACACAGCGGTTGTGCCGGGGTACACAACTGATAGAGGTTAGTTAATTCTTCCGAACTCCACTAGACCACCAGGTATCATCCACCCAGAAGCGCCCCTCTATTTTCTTTTTGTGTTTTACATGTTTCCAGGGATATGTCACTTATTAGGCTGTGTATGTAGTTTTAATGCAATTAGCAGTTTCCAAGCAGGAGATTAACATTTCAGGCCAGTACCTTGCTTTTCTCCGTGCCGCCTCTCTGGCCTCCAAATCAATGACCAATACTGAATAATCAACCTCTATGTGCAACATTTCTGGAAAAGGAGGGATAAGGAGAGCAATCCCAAGCAATCCACTTAAAGCAGCTTCAAATCAGTAATAGTAGGAGGGCACCATAGAATAGAATCAAATATATTCAAAACTGTTCTTACCAGCTAAATACACCTTGGACTTTGAATCAATTAACATTAAGAAGAGAGGTGTCTGTAATAACAAGGATCACTTTATAGTTTCAAAAAAAGTTAATAAATAGCTGTAATGACTAAGGGTATGTGCAAAAAGCCGTGCCTCGGACTTGTGGGAATCAGTGGGTAAATGCAGGGGGAAAACAGCTGCCCTAGGCCAACGATTTGCGTTTGGTGCAGGGCAGCTTTTTCCCTGCATTCATCTGCTGGAGATTGCGCCTGACTCCCGAAGTACAGAAGCGCAGCAACCTGCATCGCAGCTGAAAACACGCATGGGATTTCTAGAAATCCCATCCACTATGCCATCACTGTACAATGCAGCTTTTGGATGCAGTGGCAACATGCTGCGTCCAAAACGCTACAATTCCTTGATCAATGTGCCCGTAAACTGCATGAAAATAGCAAGTTTGCAATTTAACTTGCTAGACTATCTGTTGTCATTCTCCTGAAATGAGAACTTTTATCTTTCATTGTGTACAGCTGGTTTCCATGGAGCTTTACCACTAATACCTGCTCTGCTCAGACCCATACAGTAGTTACATTCCATGAGAAGCTTTTTCTGCTAATACACCAGCCACTTCCCTGCAGTCCACTGATTCATATACAGCAGCTATTAGCTTACCTCAACCCCTCTTCTCAGCTCCTGACAAGCTGCTGTTATACATTTGCAAAATCCTCACCCCACTGCATCAGCTTACTCCTTGGAAGTATTCCAAGATTAAGCTCTCACTTTCCTGTAAGTAAATGTAAGAGGGTGTCCGAGGTGTCCGTTTTCACACCCCTAAAGGAACCAAATGTGTTCATGTAATAATGTGATTTTTTTCATGTGTCTTTGTGTAAAATGTAATATGTGAACTGTAATGTGTTTTACATAGGAATAATGTAAGGTAATGTTTTTGCTGAGTACTGTAGTATGGATGCATTGACTAATAAGTATGTAAGGCATAGTAAATAAATATACATGTGTGCAGAATTATTAGGCAAGTTGTATTTTAGATGATTATTTTTATTATTGATCAACAACTATGTTCCAATCAACCCAAAAGACTCAAATATCAAAGCTTAATATTTTTGGAAGTTGGAGTGTTTTTTTTTAGATTTGGCTATCTTAGGAGGATATCTGTTTGTGCAGGTAACTATTACTGTGCAGAATTATTAGGCAACTTAATAAAAACCAAATATATTCCCATCTCACTGTTTATTTTCACCAGGTAAACTAATATAACTGCACAATTATTTAGAAATAAACATTTCTGACATGCAAAAAAAAACCCAAAAAATTACTGACCTATATAGCCACCTTTCTTTATGGTGACCTCACAGCTCCATCCATAGATTCTGTCAGTTGCTTGATCTGTTTACGATCATCATTGCGTGCAGCAGCCACCACAGCCTCCCAGACACTGTTCCAGAGGTGTACTGTTTTCCCTCTCTGTAGATCTCACATTTTAGGAGGGACACAGGTTCTCTATGGGGTTCAGATCAGGTGAACAAGCGGGCCATGTCATTATTTTTTCTTTTTTTAGACCTTTACTGGCCAGCCACGCTGTGGAGTAGTTGGATGCATGTGATGGAGCATTGTCCTGCATGAAAATCGTGTTTTTCTTGAACGATACCATCTTATTTCTATACCACTGCTTGAAGAAGTTGTCTTCCAGAAACTGGCAGTAGGTCCGGGAGTTGAGCTTCACTCCATCCTGAAACGGAAAAGGTCCCACAAGTTCATGTTTGATGATACCAGCCCATACCAGTACCCCACCTCCACCTTGCTGGCGTCTAAGTCGGAGTGGAGCTCTCTGCCTTATTTTGTTCCAGCCTCTGGCCCATCCATCTGGCCCATCAAGAGTCACTTTGATTTCATCAGTCCATAAAACCTTTGAAAAATCAGTCTTAAGATACTTCTTGACCCAGTCTTGACGTTTTATCTTATGTTTCTTGTTCAAAGGTGCTCATTTTTCAGCCTTCCTTACCTTGGCCATGTCCCTGAGATAGCACACCTTGTGCTTTTTGATACTCCAGTAACGTTGTAGCTCTGAAATATGGCAAAACTGGTGGCAAATGGCATCTTGGCAGCTTCACGCTTGATTTTCCTCAATTCATGGGCAGTAATTTTGTGCCTTTTTTGCCCAACATGCTTCTTGCGACCCTGTTGGCTATTTGCCATGAAATGCTTGATTGTTCGGTGATCACGCTTCAAAAGTTTGGCAATTTCAAGACTGCTGCATCCCTCTGCAAGACATCTCACAATTTTGAACTTTTCAGAGTTTGTTAAATCTCTCTTCTGGCCCATTTTGCCTAAGAAAAGGAAGTTGCCTAATATTAAGCAAACCTTATATGGGGTGTTGATGTCATTACACCACACCCCTCCTCATTACAGAGATGCACATCACCTGATTTACTTAATTGGTAGTTGACTCTCAAGCCTGCACAGTTTGGAGTAGGACAACTGTATAAACAGTATCATGTGATTTAAATATTCATTTGCCTAATAATTCTGCACACAGTGTAAATTGTTATGCAGGAAAGCATAATGTACTATACAGGATTGTTATGTAGGGTATAAGACATTATATGTAGGAAGTTTGCTCAGTAACTGACAGCAGGGCAAATAATAGTTAAGTGTGGGCCTAGCCCACAATGGCAGGAGCCAGACCCCAGGGACAGAATTGACTCCATCTTAGAATTCAGATAGGGTTTGTCTTGTGACTAGTACAAACGAACATATAAGTCATCTGGTATTAAAAGGCTGCTGTTAGTAGGTAATTTGTGGCAACTCCAAGCAGAACATCAACTATGTCCCCTTGGAATTACTCCTCTGAAAGGGATGGAGAAGGAAAACTGTTCTCTGAAAAGGTGACTGTCAGAGACTCTATTGCTCTGTATCTGAAGTTATAGAAAGAATATGTGCTTAAGCTTTGTGCCAGTTAACTCATATTGTATTGAAAGAACTCTGCAAGTTGTTGAGTAAAAGACGGTTGTTTAGAGCTTTGAGTCTTTGTTACTGACTCCTCTGTGGACTAGTTCTGGCTCATCAAAAGCAATGGTGACAAGCAGCTCGTTAAAAGGTATGTACACACAAGCCCATGCACCCAGCCAGGACCACAACCTGTCATGCCGCTGAGAGGAACGCTTGTCACATAGTGTAACAGGAGGGAACAACAGAGGAAAGGAAGGCCCAGACGATAGGAAGTGGGAAGAGGGGGTCACCCCTTAATACTCAACTGAGTCTGAACCCAGCGTTCCCTATCATTTCTAGATGGGGGCATTCCCCCTTATGCGTTTGCATGCCTGGACCCTGGCTGACCCCGGGCTAGCCCTAGCTAGTGAGTAAGGCAGCAAGACCCTAGCCTTACTACTGCAATAAGACAACATGAGGAGAGAAACAACAAGTAGAACAAAACACAAACAAAGGAACTTCACATCTTCTCCAGGAAGGGATTTCACAACTTTTACTGGAAAGAATGCCACAGCTTCAACTAGAACAACTTCAGCAGAGAGGTCGGTATAGAAGATCTGTAACTGAATATAGTGAAGAGCTAGGAGAGAGTTTAAATAGAGGATGGGAGTGGTCATAATGTGCAACAGCTAAGATTTAAAGCTACAAATAATCTTAGCTGGATAAGAAAGGAACTTTTAACCCATTCAGCACTGAAGGAAAATAATTCAGCTCTACTCATGATAATCACCAATCAGGCTCTAAACAGGACCTACAATCAACCAAATAACGTGGCCTTCTGATCCCAGATACCCCAGAGGTCACAGCAGGGCGTGATACAATCCCATTTTTTCGGTAGAAATGACCAGCGCCACAAACATAAAGAATTCCTTGACTGTGGCTACTTGCTAACAAAATAGTGATAACAATGTACACTGCAGAATAAAACACTGATAGTTGCATGTATTATAGCGGAACTTGCTGAGCTTTATATTTCTAATAATGTCTACCGTCTAATAATGCCTTGTCAGCAGGCTCGCTGTCTGGGTGTTATGTTTGACTCTGGTCTTTCCTTCACCCCATATATACAATCTCTGGCCCCCTCTTGCCACTTGCTCCTAAAGAACATCTCTAGAATTTGCCCCTTTCTCACCTTTGAAAACATAAAAACCCTCAATGTGGCCCTGATTCACTCCCGCCTTGACTATTGTAATTCTCTTTTAATTGGCCTCCCCCGCACTAGACTCTCTCCTCTCCAGTCCATCCTTAATGCAACAGCCAGGATCACCTATCTAGCTAAACGTTACTTGGATGCTTCGGCTCTATGCCAGTCATTGGACTGGCTGCATATACACTATAGGATCCAATTCAAACTGCTTGTTCTCACTCACAAATCCCTTCAAAGTGCAGCACCTCCATACATCTCCACCCCCATATCTGTCTATCGAAGTGACTTTAGACTAACTTCTGCATTAATCCGAACCTCCCACTCCCGGGTCCAAGACTTCTCCTGAGCTGCACCAATTCCTGGAATGCTCTACCCCATGAAATTAGGTGCATCCACAACTTACAAAGTTTCAGGCAATCCCTAAAAACACATCTCTTTAGGGTGGCCTATCATGATCCCTAGTCAACATCATCTAGACATAGCCTATCCACCCCACCAGTCTCAAGTGGATCACAAACAATGGTTGGTGGCCACATATACTGCTCCTATCTGTTCCCCATCTCCTCAAGTTGACTATACCATCATTGTAAATAAGCTGTCATTATTTTGCTCTAATTATTGTATTGTATTATGGTTTGTACTATATTGTATTGTTTTTTTGTATTGTATTGTATTGTATTTTCTGATAACTGTTTCTTATGATTGTTTAAACATGAACTTTAAATTGTGAAGTGCTGCGGAATATGTTGGCGCTATATAAATAAAGATTATTCTTATTCTTCTTATTAATACTACAGCTACATAAATTGTCACTCAATTAGGAAAATCCATTCTGCCTAAATTCAGGAAGGAGACTGTAAAGCTCTGAGCTGCTCAAAAGTCAACTTTAGAATACACTTTAATGGTTTCACATCAGATTTACAGAGATATGCAGTTGATTACAGGTTAACACAAGATTCACTATCCTCCACATCGGTGTCCCTGCCATGACAACGGTATCCTCCATTCATTAGGCTTCCTACACTTAGGGTTCACAATTCACAGTTCCTCCACCCCACTTTAGGCCTCAACATTACAACTTCACTGCCAATGTTTTTCACTTACAACTTGATAGCTATCTTGTTCACTCCCTCCCTGCAACCTCCACCTCTGTCTTTAGGCACTTTGGTGCGCTATCAGGTCCGCTATCTTGAGTCTTCCAAATAGTCTTACTTATTTTTAATAATATTCTTTATTTATATAGCGCCAACATATTCCGCAGCGCTTTACAACTCATAGGTTCATATACAAACAGTTATAAGTAACAATTATTAAAAGTACAATAATTAAAGCAAAATATCGAAGCCCCTGCTCATAAGAGCTGCCAATCTACAAAGAGGTGGGGCTGACACAAAGTACAGGGACTTATTTACAATGACGGGCCAGCCATCCTGAAGAAATGGGGGTCTGTTAATGGCTGCATGAGTCTTCTCTAGATAATCTGTGTTTGCTGGAGTTTGGCAGAGAGTTTTGTTCAGAAAAATAGTGAGTGGACTATATATAAAGGACTTCGATAAGGGAGTGTGATAAGCCTCCTTAAAAAGATGTAATTTTAGGGAACACCTAAAACTGTATAAGTTGTGGATGGTCCTAATTTCTTGGGGTAGAGCATTCCAGAGAATTGGTGCAGCTCAGGAGAAGTTTTGGAGGCGGGAATGGGAAGTTTGGGATAGGTCGGTTGTGGAGCGTAGAGAAAGGGTGGGGTGATAGACAGAGAGGAGGGAGGAGATATAGGGAGGTGCGGCACCGTGAAGAGCTTTGTGGGTGACAACAAGCAATTTGAATTGGATCCTTTAATAAAAGGTCAGCCATAGTGATGGGCGAATCCTAAATTACTCGGAATCGCTTGACTCTAGCGAGTCCGAGCACAGGACTCGCTACTCGTTGCGAGTCTAGCGAGTCCAATGTTAATGAATGGGGAAGCGAGTAATAGCGAGTAGTGTGAGATTTACAAATCGCAGATGTGTCTCGGAAGCTTCAGCCTGAAGCAATCCTAGTTTTGTCATTTATTTGCATTGGACTCGTTTACTTTGCAAGTAATCGCTGGGAAACTCGCACAGATAAGAGTCCTGTCTGCTCTGTGTGCTGGCTGCCTCAGCTCCAGGAACCTAGAGCCTGCCTGCTGCCTGATGTAGCAAAGCTGAGATTGTTCCCAGTCTGCTCATTCCCTGTGCATAGACATCTATATCTCAGCACTGCTACATCATCTCTGTGAGCAGGCGGGCTCTAGGACCCTGGAGCTGCACAGAGAAGACAGCTGGACTCGGCTCGCAATGTAACAGCAGTTATTTGCGAGTTTCCCTGCTATCACCGGCACAGTAGCCGAGTCTAATGCAAACAATGGCAATCCTAGTTTTGTCAGCGTTTGCCATTGATTTGCATTGGACTCGTGCGAGTAAACGCTGGGAAACTCGCAGAGTACCAAGTCCTGCGAGTCCCTTACTACTCGCCGAGTAACGAGTCCTAGCGAGTAGATTCGCCCATCCCTAGTCAGCCACTA
Source organism: Allobates femoralis (assembly GCA_033576535.1). Classification (NCBI taxonomy): domain Eukaryota; kingdom Metazoa; phylum Chordata; class Amphibia; order Anura; family Aromobatidae; genus Allobates; species Allobates femoralis. The sequence continues at coordinate 86,833,142 of JARQOC010000004.1, forward strand.
AAATCACTAAATATGCCAGAAGGTCTACTCCTAACCTCAGTACACTTAAATACTTTTTTAATACTATGAATGATAAGGTCCTAAATGTTTTTAAAAGTTTATAGTGAATTTATCGCAAACTACAGAACCATAGTAATCTCCAACCAGCTTAAATGCAATATAGCTACCGCCATTACTTCAATCAAAGGAGCAAAACCTACTCTATACTTAGGCTCCAGTATGCTTTAAAGCTTTTTTTCACTTTTCTTAAAGGCACTGTGCAAATGGACATACTGTAGTTTCTTTTTTGTCTCTGGCACATAATTTCTATCCATCACGCAGCTGGTGTATGAAAAGGAACCAATGTTTATGCCTTTATTTAGCACCGGCTCAGGTGGAGTGAGAACCATTATATCAAAACCACCCATCAGGAGGTGAAAGTAACAAAGTGTATTAATGCCATGTTCTCTGCTCAATTGGGAAGGAAAAATCTATTAAAATCAAGTTCTTTTGTGGAATACAAGAGGGATGAAAAGCTCTCAGGTGAAATTAACTAGCAGCCCAAAATGGTAACCCGCATCAGCCGAGACTTGTTAAAGGCATCTTAATGCTGTAGTGTGACATGTTGATGGCGAGAACATGAGAAGAAGAAAATCAACGAGGGAGGATCGGGAAAGACTGACACATGCAATTTACTGAAAAGAAGTTGGGGCCAATTTGTCCAGTGTTGTTTTTTCTTCTTTATGGTGCTAGAAGTAATTACTGTGTTTTACTGTCACAATCCCTCACATATAACATCAGTTTTCTTTGACATTTTGTTCACTGTCTCACAAAATTAGTCGAGCCAAGTGCTTTGAAGATACTAAGAGCCTCAAAGCACCAGATATGGGTTTCCTCACATTTGCACCCATTCATCTTACCTATAGATTCACAATATTTATTGAATAATAATGGCGGCCTTTAACTTCATTAGTCCTGGAGCGTAGTTGGCACGGCGCGCTGCATCTTTAACAAAGCAGGCCAATCATGGTGGTGATTACTAGATATACAGGGGCACCTCGATGAATTAGAATATCATCAAAAAGTTAATTTATTTCTGTAATTCAATACATAAAGTGAAACACATATATTATATAGAGTTATTACAGAGTGATCTATTTCAAGTGATTATTTATGTTAATGTTGATGATTCTGGCTTATCGCCAATGAAAACCCAAAGTTCATTATCTCAGAAAATTACAGTAGGGACAATGAAGGGTCTGGGAGATAAAATGTTCCCTAAATAGGTATCAGAGGCTTCGCCTTGTGTGGTTGTGAGAGTCAAAACCACTAAAAAAGCATATCACGGCTGCTGCCGTCCCCAGCGTGGTGCATATAGAGTAGGGAGGATGAAGGGTTAATAAACATGCTGCCGTATTCTATGAGATATGTACAGTAGTAAAGATAAGAAACACGGCACTCACCATAGGTTGACTCTTCATGACTTTTATTCCATGCGATTCAACATAGAAAAAGTGCAGGGAGGGGAGGGGGTGCTGAGACTCGGTGACGGTTCCCCGTTTCGCAGCGAGACTCGCTGCTTCTACGGACCAAACTAGTCTGGCGTCTGACGTCACATCCGATGTATTAAAGCCCCGGACGGGTCCGCCCACGCCAGCTCACAGTATAATTAACGTGCTTTATAAGTGATAAAAAGTATTTTCAATCAATGTGACACCGCTGAGATTACTACCCTAATCAGTACTAAGAGTTTGGAACAACAAATCCAGAATCTTGCGGAGAAGGAAGTGAAAGTTTTCTGGACAGTACAGTCATTAAAGAGTTATATAACAGTGAAAAGAGTGCCAAGAGGTCTTAGGTTCAATAAGGCAATGGCCTTTGGTCAAGAAGACCCGGTATTTGTGAAAGAGTGGGAAAACGTTATGGCGGCTAGCTCTGAAAATCTTCTACAAGTGGTCCTAAAAAAGAATATAAAAGAACATATAAAAATCAATGAAGATCTTGTAAAATTAAGAAGAGAACTGGAAAAATGGTATAAAAAGAAACAAGAGTGGGATAAGTTCCTGGAAAGATTAGATAAAAAGCTAATCCCTTTGCAGATGGAAGTGAAGGAGAAAAAGAGAGAAAAGTTTTTGCGAGACAAAATGGACTACGATAATGGTAATGTTTATTCATGGAAAAAACTGCAGAATCTGAAACCACCCAATAAAGGGCCAAAGAATAATAAGAACACACCTAAATATAACCCAGATAATAAAAATAAAAATAAAAACAAGAATAAAAATAAGAACAAGAATAAATCTAAATATAATGCCAAGAATGATTCACTGGATGAGACCAAAAAAGGAAGCACTGGGCCTCAGTGTAGTAGTAGAGGAAGTAGGAGTGATGAGGAGAGTGAGAGTAGTGATGAATTGAGTGACACAAGTGAAACGGAACGACCCCCACCAAGAAAGCTGAGTCTAACTGTTACCTCTAATGATGAAATCCCTTTAGATGAAAAATCAGAAGAGGAAGAGGTAAGAGGGGCCACCAGCAAAAACTACGGCAAAAGGAAAATGGTTTCTTGGAGAGCATGAACACTATTATAGATAATGAAGAGGATAAGGAGATTCGAATATTCAACTTGACCAATAAGACTATCTCTAAGGATGTGGAACAACTTCTGAAGCGTGGTTTGAACTTTTGCATTGAAGAAGAGTTCAATTATATGGACTTCAGGATCGATCTTTTCAAGGCAATTAGGAAGATCCACCTGTTCAAGCATTATGAATGTCAAAAAAACTCACAGAGTAATGTAATAAATGGTAACGTGTGTGCAGCAAAACCTGTGCGTTTGGGAGCTCTAGTATTTTTTGCAAGTGGTAACGCTCTGAATGACGTAAAAAATGATATTACTGATGTGTTAGATCTCGATCCAGCCTGGTTTGATGACCCACTGGATGAGACAGAGAAAGACATTGTCTTTATGGGAGGTGTCAAGTCCACTTTCTGCCCTCCTGTCTCCCCGGGCAATAACATTGATTTGTTCGGGAGATGGTTTACAAGGAGGTGAAGGCTTTACTATACCCTAAACCAAATAATAACTTGTCAGAAGGTGAGAGGTCTGCTATAGCGGAGGTTAAAAGCTGGGAGGATGTATTAGTGAAAAGAGCAGATAAAGGAGGGGGAATAGTCCTTTGGAATAAAGCTGAGTATCAGCAAGAATTGGAAAGAAAATTGAATGTTAGGACAACATATGAAAAATTAGGGACCGACCCCACTTTTAAATACAACTCCGAACTTAAAACCCTGCTACGAAGTCATGTAGAGAAAGGTAATGTCACAAAAAAACAAGCAGAAAAACTATACATTGAATATCCAAGAAAACCTTATATTTATGCCTTACCAAAAGTACACAAACGGTTGGTGACCCCCCCCGGTCGCCCTATTGTGTCCGGGGTGGGTTCATTAACCGAACTCCTTTCTAAGTACTGTGACTGGCTGTTGAGACCCCTTTTGAGGAAAGTCCCCTCATACATAAGAGACTCGACCGCGTTTGTCGCCATTCTTGATCAGGTTGAATGGCAAGAAGGGTACAGACTAGCTTCTATCGACGTAGAGAGTTTGTACACTAGGATACCCCAGAAGTTGGCAGTCTCCGTTATTGAGAAAATCTTGAGTGTCAACGAACAGAATGAAGGTGTAATTTCTTTTATTACTGATTCTTTGACCTTTATACTAACACATAATGCCTTTTCCTTTGGTAGTACATGGTACAAACAAGTAGAGGGTACTGCTATGGGTACTTCGGTCTCATGCACGTTAGCGAATTTGTTTATGGCCCATTTTGAGGACAATGTCGTTTATGCTTCCACCAATCCCTTTTTGAAACATATTAAATTATATGCTAGATATGTGGACGATGTGTTCCTCGTCTGGGACGGCACTGAGCTGGACTTCTCTAGTTTCATACAATTTCTCAATGATACTAACACATATAATATGCTATTCACCTCTGTGTTTGGAGACCAGGAACTTGATTTCTTGGACGTCAAAATACAGATTCAGAATGGCTCACTAGTGAGATCCCTGTACAGAAAACCCACAAGTACCAACTCTTTATTGCACTTTGAGAGTGCGCATCCGTACCATACTAAAAAAGGTTTGCCATACAGCCAATTCCTAAGGGTTCAGAGAATGAATAATAGTCCCATTATTTGAGAGGCACAACTCACTAATTTAGAGGAGAGGTTCGTACGAAGAGGTTATCCTAAAAAGATCCTGCAGGAGGCCCGCTCGAGAGCGAACGCAAAACCCTCTCAATTTGAGAGGAAGGATTTAATGTTGAAAAAACAAGTTGAATTATGTAAGAGGTTTGCGTTCACTTTTAAGTTTGGACCCATGTATAACGTCATTGCAGGTGCAATTAGGAAATGTTGGCCTATTATAGCTAAAGATAAAGACCTTAGTTCGAAAAATATAGGACCCCCTTTAATAACGTATCGAAGAAGCAATAACTTGGCAGATCTCTTAGTCAGGAATCGAATGGATCCTAAAAGAATGCAACCGGGTTAGATAGGTCTCGCCCTAAAGGTAATTATCGCTGTAGGAATTGCAATTTTTGCAAGTTCCATACAACCAACAATCCTATCAGAGTTGGAGGAAAAGAACACTTAGTAAGGTCATATATTAGTTGTAAGACTAAGTGGGTGGTCTATGTTGTTTGGTGTACATGTAATAGATTTTACATAGGAAAGACCATCAGGGAGCTGTATGTTCGGTTTAGAGAACATCAAAATTCGATCAGAACGGGGGTGGGCAGTCCCAGACTTATCCAACATGTACGGGATTCACATAATGGTAATGCGGACGTATTATGTTTTGCAGGCATTGAACAAGTAGTGGCATCCCCTTTAGGGGGGGCCTACATATAAAAATTGCTACAGTTAGAAAGTAGATGGATCAATGACACTGGAGCATGTGAAACCTTGGGATTAAACGAGAGGAATGATTTCTCCCTGTTTTTGTGATCTTAAGTATAGGGGCCTTGTTGTATGTTCTTGCTCCTGTTTTGGAGGAGAACATTCTACACTGTGCGTGGCATTTATAGTCCCTCTGTTACCTTTGTTTTACTAATGTGACTTTATTACTGTGTGTGCCTAGATCAAATAATAGGTTGTGGGTAGCAATATAGTATGTTTTGATTCCATACTGTACCCCATGTTCTTCTTTTTCTGGTGCCTCTCCTTCTCTCTTTCTTTCTCTCTCTTTTTCTCTCTCTCTCTTTCTTCTCGCTCTCTTTCTCTCTGCATGTCTCTTTCTACCTCTCTTGTTATTTTCCTTTCTCCGTCTGTTGACTAAGGATCATTGATTTTTTCATCTTATAAATATGTATTGAATGATATTTATTACTGTTTTTCATATCCAATATTAATATTGCATTTTGCATTGAGCCTGCTGGGCAATGATCCTCCTCTTTTTGAGCCGATTCCTATTCTATATAGTGCTATGTAAATCATTAAGTTCAATTTATGAATGAATAATAATGTTTCCTAAAGTTCTCAAGCGAACACATTTGATTGTATGATATGTAAACTGTTTTTAAATACTTTTTATCACCTATAGAGCACGTTAATTATACTGTGAGCTGGCGTGGGCGGACCCGTCCGGGGCTTTAATACCTCGGATGTGACGTCAGACGCCAGACTAGTTTGGTCTGTAGAAGCAGCGAGTCTCGCTGCGAAACGGGGAACCGTCACCGAGTCTCAGCACCCCCTCCCCTCCCTGCGCTTTTTCTATGTTAAATCACATGGAATAAAAGTCATGAAGAGTCAACCTATGGTGAGTGCCGTGTTTCTTATCTTTACTACTGTACAAGACTTGTTTGCTAAACACGCACACGTGCACCGCCGTGCATAGGAATCGCACACTTTGTGGGTTATATCAAGCGAGTTACAGATTGACTGTGCCCGGCCTCTCTACCCTCAGCGTATTCTATGAGATATTGAGCCGTTAATATAATAATGATTTATTAGGCAACGTGTTTCAGGGTTCCCTGGCCCCTTCCTTAGTACAAATCAATGTAATATTGCCATGTTTCAGGGCGTTTAAGGGGACCTGCAAAGTGTTGACTAACAAATCAATGTTATATTCACCCTTTGATGTCTTGTAGAATATGGCAGCATCATTTTTATACCCTTCATCCTCCCTACACTATATGCACTAAGTTAGGTTCAGGCGAGGAGGTGGCGGGGGAGTGAAGCACCGGGCAGCGGACAGGGAAGCACCGGGCAGGGGAGCGAGGCAGCGGGGAGGGAAGCACTGGACAGGAAAGCTGGTGGTGAAGTCTTTTTCACCGCCAGCTTTCCCGCCCACTATTTCAAATGAATAGCTTATGCATCACCTGTTCCTTTGAAATAGCCGGCGGTGCCGTCGCAGTGTTCATGGGAGTTCATGACAGCATGAACTCAAATGAACTTTCCCAAAGCCGGCTGCTCAGCTACATCTCTACTAGAGATGTGGCTGAGCTAACGAAGAAGACTCCCTTGGACTACGTCGGAGGGCGGAGGTTTTTCTTGAATAAAAATGGAGTCCCAAATGCGTATTGTTTTTTTTCTAATAAAAATGTTTTTCTCTGTGTTGTGATTTTTTTCTAACTCTTTACTAGAAATTCATGGCGGTCATATCTAATATTGGCGTGACCCCATGAATTTTGGGCTTAGGGCCAGTTGATAATACAAAGCTTGCCCTAACCCCATTACCACCCAGCGAACCACCCGGCACCAGGGCCACTGGAAGAGTTAGATATGTCGCCATAAGAGGGGCGCTTCTATTAAGGCGCCATTTTCTGGTGCAACTGCAATTCGCAACTGGGGAGCCCAGAAAGCTTGGGCCACCCTGCGCTGCGGATTCCAGCCCCCGGCTGCCTAGTTGTACCTGACTGGACACAAAAATAGGGTGAAGCCTACGTAATTTTTTTTAATCATTTCATGAAATTTATGAATTGATTAAATAAAAGGGATTCACTATATTTTTGGTTCCTAGCTGGGTTCAACTAGGCAGCAGTGGGTTCGGGGTAGGCCGTAGCTGCCTGCTGTACCTGGTTGGCATATAAAAATATGGCAAAGCCCATGTCAATTTTTTTTTTTTTTAAATGCATTAAAAAATAAAAAATAAAACCCCACACACATAACCCTAACCCTAGGGTTAGGAGTTAAAAAAATTCATGGGCTCCCTCTGCATTTTCTATTGCCTGCTAAGGGTAACCCAAGCAGCTACTGGCTGCTAATCCCTGCTGTTTGGTGTTACCTTCACTGGCAATGGAAAATCCAGGAAAGCTCTTTTTTTAAGTTTTTTTTTACAAAAAAAAAAGTGACATGGACTTCGCCATATTTTTGAATGCTAGCCAGGTACAGCAGGCAGATACGGGCTGCGCCCAACACCCAGCTGCCTATTTGTACCTGGCTTGGAACCAAAAATATAGGGAAGCCCTGTTTTTTAATTATTTCATGAATTTTATGAAATAATCAAAAAAAAAACTGACGTGGGCTTTGCCCTATTTTTGTCTCCAGCCAGGTACAACTAGGCAGCTGGGTTTGGAATCCGCAAAAACACAACACAGAGAAAAATTGTTTTATTAGAAAAAAAAAAAAAACACATCACAAATAGTGGCTTAATCTTTATCGAACAAAATAACCCCCCCTCCTCCAACATAGTCCCGGGTCGAGGGTCCCGCGACGTCTAATCCGGATCCAATATCATCTGATCGCTTTGCCAGCTGACAAACCGATCAGATGATCAATATCAGGTTCAAGGACCTGAATCAGATGATACATCAGGTGATTGTTTAAAAACTGGTTAAAACAATCAGCTGATGTATCTTGAAAAAAAAACAATCCATACTCACCTCTGCAGACATGTCCTCCAGGATCTGCCGGTAATCAGCTGATGCTGTCATTCCTGGTAAAAAGCTGGCTTTTTACTGCTCAGCCAGTTTAAATGATCACCTGACAGCATCAGCTGATCATTTAGACCAGCCGACTTTTTACCGGGACTTCCTGATCAGCTGTTAGCTGATCATTTAAACTGGCTGGGTGAGAAAAAGCTGACTTTCTACCGCGGGAGTTCCTGATCAGCTGATGTTGTCAGGAGACAGCATCAGCTGATTACCGGCAGGTCCTTGCAGTGATCGGATGTGTCCCGGGAGTCTGCGGAGAGGTATGATTTTTTTTTTTGTTCATTTGGATTTCATTTTAGCAGAGAATGTACAGGAGCCAGAAGCTATCACACATATGCTGCTAAAGTGATAGTTTTAGACTTTCTGCAGGACGCTGGGGGTGCCGCCGGCAAAATGCTCGGGTTTCCCCATAGGTTAACATTGGGCTCGGTGCTTGAATCGAGCACCGAGCATTTCAATATACTCGACCCGAGCATTGAGCAACGCGAGCATTTTACTGCTCGCCTATCACTAGTATCAACCACTGTTGACTCTTGGCTCAAAGATTGATAATTCTACAGTAAAATTGAGTGACTGTCGAATTATCATGTTAGACCGGACAACCCCTTTAACTATTCTACAATTGTTCCATGCTTGCCATTGACTTTGTAAGTCCCACCCCTATCCGTTAAAGTCACCAAATGGCATAAGTGGCAGTTCACCAATCTGAAAAATCTAAATTTCTAGTAAATAGTCCAGAGTTCAGTAAAGCCATGTTTTTATAGACTAAGGCTACGTTCACACATAGCGCTTTTTGTGCGCTTTTTTGTGCGGGCGCTTTTGCCAGCACAAAAAACGCAAAAAAGAAGCAGTGCTGTTCAGAAAGCCCGCTTTTTTACGGGCCGGGGGAGGAGTGATTGTGGTGCCCCACTACGCAGGCGTCACAGAGGGTTACTGCACCCATAAAAGCGGTGCAGATACTCCAGCTGCAAGAGGATTCTAGGATGGTGGGTGGAACCCATGCAACAGCACTCCCACACTAGATCACACAGTGGGAGGTACCTGGGAGGAAATAAAATCACCTCTAGGGGGAGTAGTACAGAGTAGTTGGAGTTGGAGAGTTCAGGCAGTGAGCCTGAGGGAGCAAGGAGGTCTTTGGCCTCAAGGTCTTGGAGGAGAATGGCAAACTAGGAAGGAGGAGAGGGTCTCTCGGCTGAGGGACCAAGGAGAAGGAAAGCTATCCCAGGCGCAGACAGCAAGTTGGGGAAGGAAAAGGACTTGAGAAGGTCTAACCACAACAGCTTACCGGGCACCGGAGCCCGCACCTGTGGGATCTTCCAAGGACCACAGAAAATCCGGCAATCTGAGGAGTATATCTATATACTGCCCAGGCTCTTAGGCGATCAAAAGAAGGTACCAGACACCGCTTGATGGTTCAGTGGTCGGCCAATAGAGGGTAACCCGACGGGAGCGAAGAGAGACAGACAGCAGGAGGTCAGGTTCGCTTTATGGGATCAGACTTCACACAAATTACTGGGAAGCAGGGAAGACGGAGAAAAAGCACTCACAGAGGGTTCCATCATACCGCCTGGGATCCGCTTGCAGCCACCCATTAGCTACTTGTCTCTACAACATCTTACTGAACTGAGAACTGTAACCATTGCTGCTAAAGTTTCCAGTAAAGTACCCGGAGTGAAGTGAAGTCGACTCTGCTGCATCTTCTTTGCATGAACTTGTTCTTTCACAGGATTGCTGCCTGGAGGTCCTAGTCCTGCCCGCGGAGGACTACACCATCCAAGCCGCAATACCACCGACATCCGGTGGACCGTGGCGACGCTGGTGCAAATCACCAGAAACTGCAGGTGGCATCACAACGAAAATAAACTTTGTACATAATCCCCTGTAAATATAACCCCTTTTTAAAAGAATAGTCCCCCAGGACACAGGATCAGGCGCGGCCACCATTCCCCATGACACAGTTAACTCTTCACCGCCTGATACCAGAGTACCCCAGAGCCTGGGGCTCGACATGATGTCACAAAGGGGAGGAAGAAACCTGCTTCCTCCTCCCCTCTGTGCCATGTGTGACCGTGCCCATTTGATTTCGCAGTGTATTAATATACACTGCAAAATCAAAATTAAACAAAGCCAGAAGTATTAAAAATAATAAAGATTTCATACTTACCTCTCCGCCAGCTTGTTCGTGCCATCCGGAGCTGTGCGAAGGCCATGTACTGTTGGAAAAAGACCTGCCGTGATGTCAGAGGGGGTGTTCCCGGCGCTGATTGGCAGCTCGCAGTCATGTAAGACATATCACATGACCGGAACGCCCTCTGACATCACCACAGGTCCCAACAGGGCCATTCCAGCGGTGGCTCCTGGCTCCCGGACACCGGAACACTGGGCGGAGGGTTAGTATTTAGTTCTTTATTATTCATTTATTTCATGCATTTGTCTTTATTTAACTTTGACTTTGCAGTGTATATTAATACACTGCAAAATCAAATAGGTGCCACACAGGGGAGGAGGAAGCAGGATTCTTCCTCCCCTCTGTGACATCAGATGCAGCAGCGCCGCACCTATGGAAAAAAGCGCTGCATAAAAAATTGACAAGGTCATTCTTTATAAGCCGGCGCTTTCTCCCAGAAAGGGCGCCGCGACAATACGCGCAGTCTGAACGGCAAGGTGAATATTACATTCACTTTGCTGTCAGACAATACGCACCTGCGCATTTTTGAAAAGCGCTGGTAAAAAAGCGCTCAAAAATGCGCAGTGTGTGAATGTAGCCTAAAGAAAAAGAGATGCTTGTTGAGATGCAGTGAAAAACAATCTAGAGAGTGCAATAACTGAAATGATCTTTACCGATAAGAGGAAGACATATTACAATATGGGCACATGATGTTTTTTCTGTTAGTTCTACTCTGAAACCTGATTGAAAAAGTATTTTAAAAAAATCGCTAAAATGAAAGAACGTATACACTGCAATGTCAAAATGAGTTGCTGATCTTCTTCATTTGGCCACTTCAGGCTCCTAAAGTCTCAAAGCGGCTAAATAAGTGACCTGCCAATTCTTTAGGTGGATTTCACTAAGAATCTGCTCACTATTGTCGAAATAATGTAATAAGAAAAATAGGCTGTGAGGCCATCACAAAAACAAGGGACGCAAAAAAGTCATTTAGGAAAGACAACGCTAGAGTTTTCCTGAAACATCTTCCTATTGCAAAACTCTGCCGACTAAGCTCACTGGATCAAATTAGGAAAAGCTAAGGTAGTTTATAAAATGCCGGCTCACAAACATTTTGGTTTCAGTATAAAGCAATGCATTTTCTTTGGGACTGAGCACTGAGCAGTTTGGATTAGATGTACTGTAGAGTGAACCATTTTAAATGAAATGAAATGTTTAGTAATATGTATTTGTGGAGTATAAAGTGTGACTGTGATTTCAAATACCACTGGTGCATCATTAGGACTGCTAGAGAGAAACCTTGCATATTTTCTATATTTTATGTCAAGAAAACAGACACTTTGCTTAACTGCTGTGCCAAGTCTAAATTAGCATTGCAGCAAAAAAAGTAATATATTCTTTTTCCCTAAAGGAAACCTGTTAACTGATTTATTCTGCCCAGACCTGTACATATTACACATCTATGTTTTACTCTATAACACTGCAGTTTGTCAGAAAAACAGCTAAAAATGCAGCCAGAGCTAATATGTCTAGTCCGCGAGGTAGGTCTCCATTGGCTTCTCCCTACCCAATCAGCTAGGCGGTTAGCTTTTATTGAATGTGACTGCATGAGGACAAGCCTGTTAGTCTAGCCGAGTGGAGAGAACCTGCCTCTTTAACTGTTGCCCTTATTCATTCATACTGCAGTTCTCTACTAATCGGTCTCCCTCTTACTAAGCTCTCTCCTCTACAACCCATCCTGAATGCAGCAGCCAGGATCATATTCTTCTTCAACTGATTCATCGATGCCTTTATCCTGTGCCAGTCATTGCACTGGCTGCCCATCTGCTACAGAGTACAATATAAACTTATTACCCTGACATACAAATCCCTCCACAGTTCTGCACAGCCCTACATCTCCGTCTATCACCCTACACGTGCCCTCCATTCCACAAGCAACCTAAGACTGACATCATCTACAATCCGAACCTCCTATTTCCAGGACTTCTCACGAGCTGCACCAATTCTCTGGAAAGGATTACCAAGAACAATTCAATTAATTCCAAATATCTATGGTTTTAAGCAAACGTTAAAATCACATCTGCTTAGACTAGCCTACCACCTCACCTCATCTATGTAACTATTCCCATTCTGTCCTTCTTCCAAATCTGGCCCCTTGTGCCATCTATCTACACCCCCCATTAACTATATAGCGCATTATCTGTATTTTTACAGATCCCGACTGGTGACCAGTTCATGCAACACTATGTGAATCCCCTATTTATTATATTGATTTCTGGACTTACATGATGGTACTTTTTACCATTTACCTTTTATGCTTCCTCTATTACCCCATGTGTTTTTTTTTCTTGTATTGTCTGTATTGTATTGTATTATATAGTATTATTATATAGTATGGTATTGTATCCCCTCTGAATTGTAAAGTGCTTGGGAATATATTAGTGCTATATAAATACAATTATTATTAACTAATCACCTTGGCCCTGGCTGCATCGTCAACCAGGGTCATAACTACAAATGTTACATGGAATTCTAGGGAGCCCACAAGTTCATTTGGCCTATATGAAAAGACCAATGCTATTAAAGACTTGCAATAATTGGGGACATAGAAACCTTTGCATTCGGACTCATGAGCTTCAAGTTTCGCCACTTTCTTCACCTAAGTTTTATTAAATATATTAAAGGAGAAATGCTGCAACACTAGATATAACATGCATGTGAATAAGCTAAAGGCTAATGGGAACAGTGAAAAGCAGGGCAGTGTGTACACCTAATAAGTGTATGTGGAAGGGGAAAACAGTAAATGCTGTATTGGAAAAAAGAAATGAGAGACTTAACTTCAACACTGGCGCCACTGCAAAGAGCCCGGTAACTACTTCACTACTTTTATATATTTGTATCCTTACTTATTTTGGACTGTGCACCCTTCCCCCACCCTGTAGCTTCGCCTATTCCTCCATCTTATTGTTGCCCTGGTCCTGAGACACACCGTCCCAGCTGGTTTTAAATTGCATTCCCAGGCACACATACCCATATAAGCAATAGTACACAGCATAGAGTGTTAGTATAGGACCCGATAAGATGAGAGCACTTTGACGTAGTTACCGGGCTCTTTGCAGTGGCGCCAGTGTTGAAGCTAAGTCTCTCATTTCTTTTTTCCAATACAGCATTTACTGTTTTCCCCTTCCACATACACTTATTAGGTGTACACACTGGCCTGCTTTTCACTTTTCCCATTAGCCATTAGCTTATTCACATGCATGTTATGTTTAGTGTTGCAGCATTTCTCCTTTAATATATACAGATTGTTTTGCTTGCACCTAAACATTAGGTGATGCCAGTCCTTCTACTTTATATATAGTATCCTAAGATTTATGAAAGGCCGCAGAGTTTTAGAGTAAAACATAAATAAGGAGAATGCAGTAGCTAATCTTTGATTCATGCTGCCCATGGTTCACATGGCCTGAATCAAGTAGCAGGTTTCCTTTAATGCTGTTCATTCACATGGGGCTGTTAGGTTTCCTGTTAGTCAATATTTTAAAAATCCAAGCCAACCATTTTAAATACTATGCAAATGATTAAATATGGGTCTACTTCTGACTTAATAGAGCACAAAGCACTGTCAGGTATGTCTTCTTACCTGGTAAACCTCTACTACTACAGCCATAGGCCATGTCCACACACCTCCGCTGTAAGTATTTAGCGGTTCTCCGCTAAATACTTAAGTTTTATCCGTGAAGCAGAGGTGCGTGTATGCCGCCGCTTTCTGCGGACGCAGCCCATGGTTACCCGATGTGTATCGTGGTAACCATTTCACAGACAAGGCTGCCTAGTGTCCGCTTTCCCAGAGTGGGCAGGGAAACGCTAGCAGTGTTTCCCTGTGCGCTCGGCTTAAGCGGACACTAGGCAGCCTGCTGTGTGAAATGGTTACCACGATACACATCGGGTAACCAGGGGCTGCGTCCGCCATAGTTAGAGGAGTAAAGCCTCAGGCTCCATATTGTCATTGTGTAATGAAGTTGACAATTGCAGTATTGGAAATTATCAACTATATTCGAATGGAATTTCATTTTACTCAAAACCTCTAAAAACTCCATATGGGCAGCATGGTGGCTCAGTGGTTAACACTGCAGCCGTGATGCACTGGGACCCTGGGTTCAATTTCCACCAAGGACGACATCTGCAAGGAGTTTGTATGTTCTCCCTATGTTTGCATGGGTTTCCTCCAGGTTTTCCAGTTTTCTCTCACACTCCAAAGACATACCGACAGGATGTTTACATTGAGAGCCCCAATTTGGAGAGGATTGTAAATATATGTAAAGCGCTATGGAATTAATAGCACTATAATAATAATAATAATAATAATAATATTAATTTATTCATTTATATAGCGCTATTAATTCCATATCACATTACATACATCAATAATGCTGTCCCTGTTGAGGCTCACAATCTAAACATCCTATCAGTATGTCTTGGCAATGTGGGAGGAAACCGGAGTGCCCGGAGGAAACCCACGCAAACACAGGGAGAACATACAAACTCCTTGCAAATATAAATGAATAAATATCTTTATTATTTTATATTATCACTGTATAATGCAGTTGACAATTGCAATATTTGGAAATAAGCAAATATATTTGAATGGAATTGAATTTTACTCAAAACTTTTAAAAACTCCACATTCATCAAAACGAGGATTCTTTGTAAGTCGCCAAAAGAGCCATCCAAAGGTTAAAAACATGAAATAAATCCTTATCCTCACCTCATTTCTCACCTTTCGAGACCATCTCCTCATTGTCACCCATCCAGACCTCACCCACTGCCGCATGTGCCGAAATCTCAAGGATGAGGCTCTGATGATGGCCAGGAGGGCTCTTCACATGTGCGCACATGGTAACATTACACACCATAATGTCATGATATTATAGGCTTCTGTGTGCCTTTATAGATCCTTCAAGGGCTTTGTCAGTGCTAGGAATCCTAGCCTAGCATGAAATGAACAGGCATGGTCAACGCAAGAGGTGGTGATCAGAAGATGATGCAATGACCAGACAGATGATGCTGAAGAGCGGAGGGGAGAGACCCCGATGCATAATAAGAAGCATATTTCTTATGCCATCTCCTAGTTGGCTAACGATAGTTTTGCTTCATTGTGATGGCTAGTCCTTAATTCTGCTATAGTCTTCTAAGGACATTGGAGCAAGAAAAGTTATAGTTCATTGGCCTTTACCGAATAAAATCTATTTCTGACATCTACCTTAGAACTTCCTGTATGCTGGGCACACCGTGTATTCATCTACCAATTCTCCTTTATTTTATACATGGTAAAAAGATCAGGAGAACTTAAAAAAAAGTCACGTGAACATTGACAACTAATTTTAAAGGTTATATCCAACTTTTTAAGTGTTTTACTTTCTCACACCAGCATATATGTATTTATTCTGATAATAACGGATATATATTTTGAGGTTTCAATAGAAGAGAAACACGACTTAACAGTATAATTCCTTCAGGACTGTAATTTAGTATTTACTCTATTGGAAAGTGAAATCTAAAAGTAATGTCCTTGCACTCACACACAACATGAAATCCCGAGATACTAATAGTGTAGGCGCTCAACAAGTGTCTTTCTCGACTATCAGCAAGAGGCGGATTGAGTTTCCAATGCAATGGACTTAACAGTTCATCTGTTATGCTGTTTAGTCACAAAAGATTTTAGCAATGTTCCAAGAAGAAAAGACATCAGGAGTTTGTGCTAAAAAAATGAATAGCATATGTTGCCCTCCTACGCAACATCAGAAGCTTAGATATTCTTTTTCACAGAGCCACAATTAGGCTATTACATGGAGACTGTGTTCATACTTGTTGCCCGTTCAACAAGAAATTGCACATTTTTCAAAAAGCTAAATCCCTTTTCCGAACAATTTTAAAAGATTAGAAAAGGTGTTTAAATGTATTATCCAGTATGTGTATTTGTGACCATAGGGTATGGTATAAATAAAAGATGGCCAATGAGCATCTGTTGAGTTTCCCACAGCTCCAGTGTCCCCACTCCGGTAGTTTGTGATGCAAACCATCAGAGGTCACAGTTATAGAGACCTTTCAGTTTAATGATTGGTGGCAGCTGTCAAGTGTATGTACTGTACACCACATATTGTCTTATAACACTCCATGTGTTTTCCTTAAGTAAATATATGTCTTTTTTCTTGAGATTTTTTTAATTTTTCCATGATCTTATGACTCCTTAAAGTGAGCCTGTCACCTAGATAAAGCCCCCCCAGGCTATCACTACCTGTCCCTGCAACTTCCTATTAGTACTCTAACTATCCCTTTCTGGGCTAAATGTGACCTGTGACTGTTTAATAAAATGTATTTAAAGCTTACTGGGTCATATGTTAATGAACCGGGGGGCTACCGTTACTAGCTCCCCTGGGTGTCCTCTTTTGGTCCCTCCAACATCCTTTATCACGCCCCCATGGGCGTGATCTTGAAATTAAATTGTGCACCCTCCCCCCCCAGCCTGCCTCGCTCCGCTCTGCAGCCGTTCTGGTATGACGCCAAACACGTCTTTTCCGGAACAGATGAGCTAACGTAATGTTCTCCACAGAGCATGTGCAATGCGCAGATTAAAGTCGGGCGATACACCTTTTCGGTGTTTTGACCCCAAGTTCCGGAAATGACGCGTTCTGCGTCATACTAGGAAGACTGCAGAGCGGATCGAGGCAAGCTGGGGGGCGCACAATTTACTTTCAAAATCACTCCTATGGGGGCGTGATAAAGGATGCTGGAGGCGGCGAGAGGGACCAAAAAAGGACGCCCCAGGGGGCTAGGAATGGTAGCCCCCTGATTCACTAACAGAGGACCCAGTAAGTTTTATATACATTTTATTAAACAATCACAGGTCAGATTTAGGACAGAGAGGGATAGTTAGAGTAGGAATAGGAAGGTGCAGGGACAGGTAGTGATAGCCTGGGGGACTTAATCTTGGTGATAGGTTCACTTTAAAGACACTCTACACAGATTTTTTTAAGCAATGTTCAGTGATAGCACTGTTGTCGTTGACTTTGGTTAGCATCGGTTTTTGGTTTTCATAGATTGTTTTCAACTAAAAAGGTGTCCGGGTTTTCACCAGTTTTCAAAGATATCGCTGCTAAATTTGCAAAGAAAAAATGGTGACCCTCGTGATTCCCCAACTAAAAAATAATATGTGCACCCCTCTCTCCCATTCCATATGCCAAAAAGACTGTAAATAAAAATAAAATACCAAGTTAAATGTTTATTTATTCTTTACATTAGTCTTTCGTATCATTTTTGAGTGTTTCTAGCATTAACCGCTATCTTTATTCTCTATGAAAGGTGTTTGTATGTATTTTGGAGTGTCTAAACAAATTCATTGATTTTACATTATTTGCTATGAAAATCATTAAATCATCTTTCGTCGATTTGGGATTTCATTGGGAGTTTTAAGACAGATTATGGGCGAAAACTGAGGTACTGTTTTCCGTTTATGTATGCCAACAATATGTGCATGTGCACAAATATAAGGACAAGCAATTGTTAGATCTCACAATCAAGGGAAAAGAAAAAAATTTTCAAAAAGCAACTGGGAAAATGTCTAATATTGGTAATTTCAGAAAAATAATAACAAAACTAATAATAAATGAATGTTTAGCATTAGTTGTGGACTATCCTTGTAAGGGCAGGAGCTAATGGGCATACAAGGATAATTATTTATTGTATTCTAATAGGTATTTGTCATGGTGAATTCCCTTTCAACTGTCCCATGTGAGTGGGACCTGATGCTTCCCGTAGATATATCGCTGGAGCAGAGATGGGGCTGAAGAGTTAGGGAGGTGCTACACTGTAGCACAATACACACAACAGCTTTGTGGGTGAGAACAAGCAATTTGATACGGATTCTATAGTGTATAGGCAGCCAGTGCAATGACTGGCACAGAGCAGAAGCGTCCGAGAAATGGTTAGCCAGACAGGTGACACTGACTGCTGTATTAACAATGGACTGGAGAGCGGAAAGCCTAATGAGGGGGAGGCCACCTAACCCCTTCACCACCCAGCCTGTATTGACCTTACTGACCTGGCCATTTTTTGCATTTCTGACCAGTGTCCCTTTATGACGTAATATCTCTGGAACGCTTTAACGGATCCTATCGATTCTTAAACTGTTTTTTCTTGACATATTGGGCTTCATGTTAGTGGTAAATTTAGGTCCATCATTTTTGCATTTATTTGTTAAAAAATCAGAAATTTGGCGAAAATTTTTAAATTTTTAATTTTTATTCTGTTAAACCAGAAAGTTATGTGACACAAAATAGTAAATAGATAACATTCCCCCACATGTCTACTTTACATTAGCACAATTTTGGAAACTTTTGTTTTTGTTAAGAAGTTATAAGGGTTCAAAGTTCATCAGCAATTTCTCATTTTTATATAAAAATTTACAAAACCATTTTTATTAGTGACCACATCACATTTGAAGTCCCTTTGAGGTGTGTATATGACAGAAAACACCCAAAAGTGACACCATTCCAAAAACATTCAGGAAGATTACTAACCCTTCAGGTGCTTCACAGGAACTAAAGCAATGTGGAAGGAAAAAATTAACATTTTAATTTTTCCAACAAAAATGTTATTTTAGCCTCAATTATTGCATTTTTTACAAAGGTAAAAGCACAAAATGGACTACAAAAATTTGTGGTGCAATTTATCCTGAGAGCACTTATACCTCATATGTGGTCATAAACCTCTGTTTGGGCGCACGACAGGGCTCGGAAGGGAAGGAGCGCAA
This sequence comes from Allobates femoralis, assembly GCA_033576535.1. Lineage (NCBI taxonomy): Eukaryota > Metazoa > Chordata > Amphibia > Anura > Aromobatidae > Allobates > Allobates femoralis. Next base: position 86,852,033 of record JARQOC010000004.1, read on the forward strand.
TTTGACTTTGTGAATGGAAAATTAGCTGCAATTGTTAGTGGACACCATGTCGCATTAGTAGAGCCCCTGTGTGCCTAAACATTTGAGCTCCCCCACAAATGACCCCATTTTGGAAACTAGACCCCCCAAGGAACTTATCTAGATGCATAGTAAACACTTTGTACCCCAAGGTCCTTCACATATTAATCTGTAAAAATTAAAAAGTACTTTTTTTTTTTCACAAAAATGTTCTTGTAGTCTTCATTTGTTTTTCATTTTCACATGGACAACAGGATAAAAGGGATCCTAAAATGTTTTGGGCAATTTATCCTGAGTAGACTGGTACCTCATGTGTGGTCATAAACCACTGTTTGGGCGCACGGCAGGGCTCTGAAGAGAGAAAGTGACATTTTGGAACCAGATTTTGATGGCATGGTCTGTGGGTGTAATGTTCTGTTTGGATAGCTCCTGATGTGCCTAAACAGTGGAAACCCCCACAAGTGACAATGTGGCACCCCTGTGGGGGATTGCCACAGGATCCACTGATGCAAGGAGGGAATTACACCTTGGTCCACACAGCACACAACATCTTCCACCCCAGACCTGAAGGGGGAGCTCTACTGGCTGCCTTTAGTCAGTTCCCCTTTAAGAACACCCAGGCCTGAGGGGAGGAGTTAGTCAGTCCCTGAAGTCAGTCTGCAGTGAGGAGAGAAGAGAGAGAAGATGGAGGAGCTGGTTGCTGGGAGAGATCCAGGCCCAGGACCAGGAACCACTGACCGCTGTTTGCACCCTAGGAAAAGGGTCGGAGGCAAGTGGAGAAAGCAGGGAACTAAGAAAGGGAATCGGTTGCTATAGCCCGTTCATACACCAGGACACAAGAGTCTGATGCTGATACCATTTATTGCTACAGCCAAAGCCCGGAGGTCTCAGGAGAAGTTCATCCCTGAAGGGAACAAGTAAGAGACTCTAAACTGACCAAGTATAGGACCAGGGGCCTTAGGAGAAACAGGGACCCCGCAGAAGGACCTCATAGTCAGTTTAGAGCAAAGCCGTGAGAGGGAGAAGAAGCGGTGGGTTCAGGCTCAGGCAGGACTCATTCTAAACCACAGAGCATAGGCACAGAGGAGGCCTCATAACTTTCTAAGGTGGAAGTCCCAAGTTGCACCGGGGACCTGGATATTACTCTGGACTGTACCTGTTACCTTGTCACCAGTAAAAGGTACCGAAACAACAAGTCCTGTATGTCTGTGTGCCTGCTTAACCGCCGCAATTCACCGGCCCTGTCTGCAAAGACGCAACTACTACTCCCCTCATCCATCCCCGCTGCCCTGAGGTAAAGCTCCACCTGTGGGGAGCTGTACCACACTCTGCTGCACCCACCATCACCTCAGCGGCCGGCTGCAGCGCTGGTATATCCGTTACCAGGTGCCACAGGTGGCTTAACGTTAAAAATCCCCTTATCCCTCACCATTTCCCCGCCATTGAGGGTTCAGGGCATGGGACCGAGGATCAACCAGCCGTGATTTCCCATCGAAGCTGCCATCAGCCCCAGTACCCGAGTACACCATACCCTGTCGACCGCCTCAATCCTGGCGTCACGAACAGGATCCCGTGCCCGGTAAAACCGGGTACTGTGTGCCAAGAACTGAACTTTATTAACTGTTTCTGAACTGTATAACCGGTCGCCATTACAGAAATTGAGCTGCGCCACAGCGCGGGGAGAAAAGAGCAGGAAGATAAGCTCCACCCCCTTCACTCTGGCTGAGATCAACGAAGTGCAGCTCACAGTTCTGGAAATACCCAAGGTGCTCCGCTCCCTCTGCAGAGCCGCCGACGACTGGGAAAGTTTATTTAATCTCGCCGGTTGGCAGCGATTAACTAGGGGGCCCCATCATGAGTGACTCGGATAATGTACAGGTCCCTAACGGGGGAGATGCCCGGAACGCAGCACCCGGAGCAGCGGCCCAGATAATGCCTCTAACCTTGCCGTATACACCGGGTGCCAAATGGTTACCAACATGTATATGATGACAGAGAAGCAGCGGCCATCGTTGTGCTGGGACAATTAACAGGCGTAGCGGAGCTAGAGGCTGAGTCCTGGAGTGATGCTGACAGGGACTCTGCTGCTAAAGTGCTTGATAAGCTAAAAACTGTCTTTGAAAAATGCATACAGTCTGAATTGAGAATGCTGTTCTACCAGAGACCGCAGGATACCATCAGAGACTATGCCCTTCATTTACAAGGGGCACTCTGGTCCTTAGAACAGGTAGACCCGGCAAGTGTATTGGAAGAAGATAAAATGCTTGCACAACAGTTTACATTGGGATTGAGGTTAGACTACCACTGCCAACAGGTACATATGTGGGTATTGGATCACCCAACTGTGAACTTTAATGACTTAAAAGATCGTGCTATAACCGTGTTAAGGGATCCAGTGCCTGCAGAGCCTGCAATACAATCCAGGCAACCTAATACCTCTCCCATAGACTTTAAACCTGTTTCTGCAGAACCTGCAAAACTAGAAAGACAAGCTGTAGCAGATGATGACTTGCGTAACCAGGTGCTGCATTTATCCAAAAACATGGACTATGTATTAAAGCTCTTGCAAACTATGCCTGGAGCAAAACCAGCAAGCAAAATCCAACTAGCTGATTGCCCTGAGGATGTCCCATGGATGCGAAGGAAGAACAAGTCGCCCATGCAGGGGACCAATGAACCATTCCAACATAGACCCATGTTGCCCGTGGAGGGGACCAACAAATCGCCCGTTCAGGGGACCGACTCACCATTCCAACACAGAGCCAGAGACTATATGGATTCTTCAGGACAACCCATCTGTCTGCGATGCAACAAGCCGGGCCACTTTGCAAGAGGATGTCCTTTAAAACGAGAATCCTGGGCCCGAGGGCCAGCCCCCAGGAGTAGAGCAGCTGGGCCCAAATGACTGGCATAACCAGTATGTGGGAGGCCATCCGTACCTCAATATTACGCTAGAAGGAATCCCCATGTCAGCCCTACTAGACACTGGGTCGCAGGTCACTACGATCCCACATATCCTTTACAAACAATTTTGGTCTGATAACGATCTTGAACCCCCAAACCCCATTTTTATATTATTGCAGCTAATGAACAGCCACAAAATCAGGTGGGGTACAGAGAAGCTACAATAAAGTTGGGGAGGGAGGAATTAAAAGGCCAAGGGTTATTTGTGGTAGAAGACAATTCCGATTAAAAATACCCCTACTGGTACCTTTATACGCCGCTACAGAAGGTTAGAAACAACCGGGTGTCTCATGTGCACGAGCACGTACCAACGGTTGCTAACGGTACCTTATACCGCCTTTACACGACACTACAAAGTGCTCTACAGAAGGTTTTTTCTATCCCTGGAGGCACCGACGGGTGCCGCAGGTTACCTTCTGTAGAGCACCTTCCCTCATTTACACGCCGCTACAGAAGGTAATATGGGAGGACCTGGGGCAGCAGGGACAACACATAGGCGTTCCAGAGTTGTGGATTATGAGACACACGTATGGTGATTGGACAAAGCAATAGCATCATGATTGGCCAGCCAGCGCAGGAAGGCTGGCTAATACATCACGCTATTGCAATTGTGTAGTATGACTGGTCAGCTCCTTAAATATGCCGCCATATGCAGAGACAACGAATCGTAACGCAGGAGCTTCCACCAATGATCACTGAAGGGGGGCGGTATCCCGGAGGCTGTGTCACGCCCTAGGGAGTTAACTAGGTGTCGGAAAAACCTTCCTGTACCTCATGTAGACGCCGCTACCATCGTACCAACCTGTTTTTGAGCAGTGCTCAAAAACAGGTGTCGACAGTGACGGGTGGCAACAACCTGATTTACACGCCACTACCTCGTGGTGTTTTGATGCTGCAAGATACATTTGTCTCCGACACCCGGTTGTTTCTAACTTTCTGTAGCGGCGTGTAAAGGTACTATACATGGTAATTGGTACAAATGTTATTGAAAACTGCTTTGGAGAAGTGTTGTTTTTACTCCGACAGATTGCTGAGACTGCTGATTATGGGCGGACGAGAGTCATCCAAAGAGAGATCCGAGCCCTCATCCACAAACAAAATTGGCAGTGTGCGGGTAACAGACCCGGTTCCCATTGTGTTACCACCAAAAAGCAAAATGATGATATGGTGTCAAGCAGCAATAGGTCTCAGAGGAAAGGAATACCAGGCAGTTGTAGAGCCGGTATTTTCAGAGCACAGACCTACACTACTGACAGCCAGAGGGGAGGTGGATAAATGCAAGGTAAGAGTACCAACCCGTGTATTAAATTGTGGGGAAGAGGAAGCAAATCAGGCGAAGGATAACAACTCCAAAGGACAGCTAGAGGAGTGGTGTCAGCAATTGCACGTAGGAACTGATGTCACCCCTTCTCACCAGAAGCACGGAGTTTACCGGGTAGCACAGGAATTTGAGCAAATATTTAGTAAGCATCCATTAGACTTTGGGAGGATTAAAGGGGTACACCATCGCATACCCACAGGAGATCATCCCCCAATTAAGTTGAGACACAGACCCATTCCACCAAATCACTACCAGCATGCCAAAGAGATGCTGTGGGACATGAAGGAAGCCGGGGTAATAAGAGATAGCAGTAGTCCCTGGGCAGCTCTTTTAGTCCTAGTCAGAAAGAAGGATGGCATGATGAGGATGTGTGTGGATTACAGGGAGGTCAACAAGATCACTCACAAAGATGCTTACCCATGACCCCGAATAGAGGAGTCTCTTGCTGCATTAAAGATTGCTAATTATTTCTCCACATTAGATCTCACTAGTGGGTATTGGCAGGTCTCCGTTGCAGTAGAAGACCGAGAGAGGACTGCATTCACAACACCAATGGGCCTATGAAAATTCAACCGCATGCCATTCGGGTTATGCAATGCACCAGGAACGTTTCAAAGGATCATGGAAAGACGTTTGGGACACCGGAATTTTGAGACAGTACTCTTATACCTGGACGACGTCATTGTGTTTTCCAAAACCTACCAAGAACACCTGGAACACCTGGCAGAGGTATTTGAGGCTTTAGCGAAGTACGGGATGAAGTTCAAACCATCTAAATGTCACCTGCTGAAACCTAAAGTTCAATACCTTGGACACGTGGTCAGCGTAGATGGAGTAGCACCAGACCCGGAAAAAGTAACAGCTATCCAGGATTGGCAGAGACCAACCACCGTTACCGAGGTTCGTCAGTTCTTAGGTTTGGTTGGGTACTACAGAATATTCATTAAGGGCTACACAAAGATGGCAGCGCCCCTTCAAGATCTTCTGGTAGGCCAGTCTAAGAAAAGAGATCTTCAGAGCCACCATTGGACTGGGGAGAAGAGCAAGAAAACTCCTTCCAACAGATGAAGCAGGCTCTAACCGGTGAGGAAATCCTGGCTTAAGCTAGGGTCACACTTGGCATGAGTTTTTTTATTGCCTTAAAAAGTAAGCATGCGTTTCTGCAAGCTTTTTTCATTTCTGCATGGTTTTTTTTAGGTGCCTTTAGGTATCCATGAGCTTTTCCATGCATTTTTGAATCAGCAGCAAAAAAAAGTGCATGAACCATTTTTGGTGCTGATTTAAAAACGTATGCGTTTTTTTAACATGGGCCCCTATGGGAAACGCATGCGTTTTTGCATGGTACTAAATGGTTCTAATGGTACCATGCGTTTTCGCATGCGTCTTTGAAGGCAGCTCCTCACTTAAGTGCAAAAACGCATGCGTTTTTGCTATTGGGGCATGCGTTTTTTATCATGGGGGCATATGGGTGCGATTTACATGCGTTTTTAGAAACGCAGGTCTTCAAAAATTCATGTAAAATCTGCAAGTGTGACCCTAGCCTTACCCTGATTACAGCCTACCATTCGTCCTTTACACCGATGCAAGCAATGTAGGCCTGGGAGCAGTCCTTTTCCAGATTCAAGATGGTAGAGAGCGAATAATTGCCTACGCCAGCAGAAAGCTTCGACCCACCGAGAGGCACCCAGAAAACTACAGTTCCTTTAAGTTGGAGTTCTTGGCCTTGGTTTGGGCTATAACAGAAAGGTTCAAGCATTACCTCGCAGCTTCGAAGTTCACCATCTTCATGGATAATAACCCGTTGAAACATCTGGATACCGCGAAGCTTGGAACACTGGAGCAACGCTGGATGCCCAGACTGTCAAACTATGACTTTACTATCAACTACCGGGCAGGCCGTAACAATGCAAATGCCCTCTCCAGAAACCCTCAAGTACATCTACAAGGAATTGAAGAAGAAGAGGAAGACTTAGAGGAGATAGAACTCCAGCTTTCCATAAAAGTAGAAAATGGAAAATCGCTGAAGACCACATCTACCAGAACAGTCAGACTGTTGAAATAAACCCGTTGCCTCACTATGGATGGAAGGAGACTCAAGACAGTGATCCAGCAGTGATCCTTGTCAAGAAGTTAATGAACCAAACAGGTTCCCAACTTGAAAAGAATTCTCCACTAGAAGCCCAACACCTGTGGAAAGAAAGAAGCAGGTTATTCATCTATCAAGGTCAATTGTGCATGCGGTACATCAACCCAAGAACACATGAAATGGTATGGCAAGTTGTGGTTCCAAAGAGAGATATCCAAATGGTATTGGAAGCTTACCAGGGTGGATCAGGACACTTTGGATGGAGAAAACTGGAAATATTGTTACTTGAGAGATTCTATTGGATCAGCATGAGGTCTTCCATAGAGAGATAGTGTAAAAACTGTGGACCATGCTCATTAAGAAGAAGAGACCATAACAGCCAGAAAGCACCACTCAAGCCTATCATCACCAAACAACCATTAGAACTGGTAGCCTTAGATCATGTCAAACTTGCACCCAGCAAATCAGGCTACACCTATGCTCTTAACATGGTAGACCACTATTCCAGATTCCTTGTGGTAGCTCCGGTAAAAGACTTAACAGCTGAGACAGCAGCAAGAACATTGCAAGCCTATTTCTGCAGACCCCATGGTTATCCAGTCTGGGTATTGACAGACCAAGGATCTGCATTTGAAGCTGAAATATTTCTAGAATTCTGTTGCTTATACGGATGTAGACAATTTTGCACCACATCTTACCATCCTCAACCTAATGGAATGTGTGAAAAGATTAATCACGTGTTAATTGAATTGCTGAAAACTCTGCCCTTAGAAGAACAAAACTAATGGCACAGGGAAGTTACCAGATCCTGTTGACATCTACAACAACATCCCAGTAAATTCAACAAATAGTACCCCTACATACCTCATGAGAGCAAGACCAGGAAAATTGCCAGTAGAATTCGAAATAGGCATAGTAGTTCCTGAAGAAGATTCTAAAGATACAGATGGGGATACTCACAGGGAAGGACAATATCAGAAAATTCAAGAATGTGTTGAGAGAAGTCTAGAAAAATCTAGAGGAAGACAAGAAACCAATTTCAACAAAAGTGCACAAGGAACGCCCTTAACACCAGGTGAACTGGTTTTGAAGAGAAAAAGAAGACTACACAAACTAGATGCTCAATGGGAAAAAGAACCATACACTGTGTTACTATCGAATTTTGATAACCAGAAAACCTGTTTAATCAGTAAAGATCATGGTGAAACAACTGCAACAGTGTCCAGAAATCATTTGAAGAAGTGCCCTCAAAAGCTTCAACCAGAAGAAAATGTACAGTCCAGACACTCATTGGAGAGTTAGCAGCAGATTGGCCTCAAATAGAAGGTACATATCTAATCTCAACTTTAATGTTTCCACCAGCAGTAGAAGTGCCAAAAGTACAAGAACCACCCATTGTACCCGAACCAGAAGACACTCAGGCATACCTGTGTTACACAGATCAACACGTGAGTCAGTAAGTAGTGTCCACTCTACACCAGACATACGTACCAGTGGCATACCAGTTTTACGTAGGTCAACACATGTCAATCTAGGACACCCACCTAAAAGTGGGAAAAGGGAACCGGTATGATGAGATTTAGCCCCGCCCCTTTCATGACGCTGCCAGGCTCTCAGCACTGCAGCAAGCCGAGAGGGGGCGTGCATAATTACAAAGCGGGTGGAGGGAGCAGCAGACAGGTCCGCCTTTAGAGACTTTTTCAGAAACAAAGAACTCACCAGGACGAGGTAAATATAACCTCTTTTCTCTACTTATCAAAATCTTTTTTTCTGCAAAAGGGATGGCTAGAAATGATAAGAGGGGGTGCAGGGACAGGTAAATATAGATGCGGGGGGGGATCAGTTTGTGGGGTCAGGTTCCCTTTAGCAATAGTATGCGCGCCGCTCTGAGGAGCCCAGCGCTTTCATTCATAAAAATGTACAATAGCTGACAGCTGACAGGAGTCAGCTGTTGTACATAACACATTATAGCAGTATAAGCCCACCTGATTGGGTGTAAGGTCTCTAGGGGGACTGGGCACCCCCTAGAGGCATTGTACAAGCATTTATTAATTAAATAAATAGTTTTACTATACACAAAACAGTTTGCTCATCCCTGCGGAAGCAGGGATGAGCAAACTATCTGGTAACTGGATTGCTCAGGATTACACATCCTGAGCAATCTGGTAACCGGATTGCGGCTTCAGCAATCCAGTTCCCGGATTGCTGAATGTCTGAAGACAATTGCGTTCACCGCATCCGGATCTGGATGCGGTGAACGCAATTCAGGTTTAAAGTGTGACCCTAGCCTTTATTAACCCATTCTAATTTATTATAGCTTAGAACAGTTAGTTACTAGTGATGAGCGAGTAGCAAAATATTCACACTCGCTATACTCGTAATGAGTAGTTTTTAATACTTGCATATTCATCCGAATAGTGAGTCTAATATTAGTCAATTAGTGAAAAGCTCTGCCCACACACATCCGGCTATAAACACGAGTCTTTCCAGAACAAGGGAGGGAGGGTTGGCTTTTTACCAATTTCAATGTCTGAAACACCTTGCTGTGCCCCCCAGAGACAGCCTAATATTGAATCTGCTGTCACTGAGGTGTCAGCTCCCATCATGTAGTGAAGGGAGCTGTCAATTTGTGTCAGATCGATCACGATGGACACATCACTCACGAGCACCAGCGAATCTCGCCGAGTAACGAGTATCGCGAATACTGTGCAATCCGTGTGAGTAGCAAATAGTAACAATTACACTCGCTCATCACTGTTAGTCACTATCCCGGACTATTGCTGGGGACTACAGCTAATGTGTATATATATAACCTGAAATGTATATATATATAACCTGAAAATATACATACTGTATATATTGCATATAACTGTCTATGTATTAAGAAATGAACAGCAAAAATCTGGATGAATGATGATAAATGTTCATTCTTAAATGTCAATGCAGGTATGGAGTCTAATGTTTTCTCTCTGTCTGAGAAGTCTGTTCACCTATACCACGACTATTTGTTTTCTATGGCAGCTGCAGTTTTAGCCTTCAATGTCTCATTAGACGATCCTCTTATTAAACGCACTTCAAAAATCTGATTCATTTTAATTGGCTAAAAAGGCTCTAAAATGCTATAACTGTCATGTCGCTCACCTCCCAGCATTGAGAGACAGCATATACAGTTATCCAGCAATCATACAGACAGATACATTCACATTCGCTAATGGACTGAGCAAAGTGAAGAAAATGAACTTTATTCGGTAGGAGAATAATTGCAAATATAAAATGAAAGGAGGTGAATAAAAAATGACATAAATAAACATATGTACAAAATGATGGACGACAGTGTGACTGGTTCATGGGCTATAGATGCTATAGCTCATCAAATCAATGGGATATGCACTTTAACATCTTGATCAACTCTAGCTACATAAACAATGATGGACAATGGTCGTGAGCCGTAATGCCATATAAAGCTCATGGATGAAAGTGGTGCTGTTTCCGAAATAAAAACAAAGCCTGTTTGTAATCTCCTATAACTAGTTTAATGTGTCACTTTATTGTATTTGCTGAAAATGTTATTACAGTAAAGGGGTTGTCTCAACTTTTTACATGGGTAAAGTGACAAACAGTTCTAGAGTTGCAGTTTAGCTCCTATGAAATGGAATCTGTCAGCAAGCTTTTACTAAGTAAGGCTGGCTTCACAGCCATTTGCAAACCAACAGCCGATGATTTTAGGCATTGTATTCTATGCTGGATGAGCGGATGCAGCTATCAGCCCCCCGGAAACCGTGATTTTCTCTGACCTCCCAGATTCAAATATTTCCTGGATTGGATGGTCATCGCATGATATGGAGAGGGGCCGCGATGGCGAAGCTGTCAGCCATCACTGGATTTCACTCTTCTCAGACGAAACGCGGAGAGAGGGTTTCTTATCGCCTTGACCACAGCCCCGGATCGGACGCTGCCGTAGTGTGAAGCCGGCCTTAGCTGGGAACAGCACATTATAGAGGTTAAAAAACTAAATGCAGCTATTCCTATGCTATCAGGCTGTGTAATATTGTTTACTTAAAATAAAATCTTTATCACCCGTGATTACCATTACTGGACTACTTTGTCATGCACACACCAGTCCGACACACCCTTCCTCTGATAGGCATCTCACTGTCAAAGTACAATCTCTATTGAGAGCCTGGTGTGGGCAGCGGCAGCTCTCCCAGCTCTTCTGCATGGCTAAAACTAAAACCTTTGCCTACAACATGCTGCTCTCAGATGAGCCCTCAGATTCCCTTTAAAACCCTCCACATTCTTAAGTTTGGAAGGATTTTTATGTTTTAGATTACTACTCATTGCCTAGGTTACCAGCTACCTCTGCAAACTATGAGAAGTAGCCAGTTTCCTACACAAGGAGTACACGGTTTGCTTTATAGCGTGCCATAGCTCTAAAGTTGGCTGGATTGCTGGGGCACCAATCTGACCTGGTTCAGAAACCCTGTACCCCTCTGATGCTGCAGAGGTACAGTGCCTATGCTTCAACATGAGAGATTGCACATATCAGACCACCACCATGAGCAAAGAGTGCACCTTCCCCTGGCAAATAGAGAGGAACAAGGTAGAGGAACAGTGTGCGCCTGAAGAAAATAGATTGGAAACGCCATTTAAGGGAACCTGTCAGCTACTTTATTATTATTATTTTTATTATTATTATTATTAATCTATATAGTGCCATTAAATTCCTACGGCGCTTTACATGCTAAAAGGGCAGACAAGGACAAGTACAATAAATGAGCACAATTTGGTTGTACAGATACAAGAGGGGAGAAGATCCTGTCCGCGAGGGCTCACAATCTACTTTATGCCCCCAAACCTATCAATATCTGTCCCTGCAGCTTCCTGATACTATTCTATGCACCTGTCTGACCTAATACGTACTCTTCACAAAAGCAAGGTTATGAGCTGGAAGGAGAGGAGCACAAATAAGGTCTTACCCACGTAATGTTGGAGAAAGGATAGTAATGGAGGTTCTAACCTGATTTGTTGTGCAAGTCACAAGCAACATATAAAGCATGTCAGCTGCTGCAAGAAATCCATGAAGTCAGCATAAAACCAAGAGATGAGAAAAGGGTTACATCTTCACGCTGCTGATATCAATCCCCTGTACCCTGTTTTCTTCTTCGGATTGATATCAGCAGCACGAAGATATAACCCTTTTCTCTAATACTGTCATGTAATAAGTTTAAGACAAATCATTCAGTAACTTACATTTTCCCCTGGTAATTAGGCACCATCCGGTCTCGTGGGGCATTCTCTCCGGGTCCATGTCCCCCCTCATTCCGTGGATATCACATCCTTATGATTGCCACACTGAATCTACATGTGCGGTGTACGGGCTCCTTATAGCTATGATGTCCTGGCAGTGTCATTTCTGGTCCCGTGCATAGTGGGGGAGTATTGGGTGTACTTGTCCGGCTCTAGATCATGCGCACTGAGCATTCTGAAGCCGGCAAGTACACCCAATACCCCCCCCCACTATACACGGGACCGGAAATAACACTGCCAGCGCATCATAGCTGTAAGGAACCTGTACAATTTAGATGCCAGGACCATGCTGTAAATTAGGTTATCACGTCCATTCAGGTCGTGATAACCACGGAACGAGGGGGTACGTGAGCCAGGAAAAAAATGCCCCATCTGACTAGATGGTGCCTAATCACCAGGGGAAAATGTAAGTTACTGGATGATTTTTCTTAACTATTATAGAAAAGTATTAGGTCGGACAGGGATGCTTAAAATAGTACTAGGAGGCTTCAGAGTCAGGTAGTGATAGGTTAGGGTTGCATAAAGTAGCTGACAGGTTACTTTTAATTTCTGCTCAGTGTCTACAGTATAGTATATAGGTCACCATTGTAGGCAATTAATGTAGCAGTCACAAATCCATACAGATATAGTGGTCAGTGGACTAACCAATGGATGACGGTATTACATACTTATCACTAACACATGAGCCACCCAATAACAATAAATCATGGTCACAGGCCACCTTCTCCCTATACAATGACCTCTTCATAGACCACAGAGGATGCTCGTGAGTTCTTTCCAGTCTACAGCTCCTATTACTAATATGATTTTTGTATGGCTGATTCCCTTTTTCATAATCACGATGAAAAATTAAAACAAAAATTACAAAGAAAATTAGACCAGGTTAGAAAAAGAATTTATATTTGATTATTTTGCTTTGACTTCCTCCAAATCTTGGAGTTATGGCAAAACTTTGTACTCCCCAGGCATGTTCAGAGTTCTCATCACATTAATAAAAGACCATTCATATTATACGTGAGAAATCTATTTTTAGACAGGGCTAATTTATTCATTGATTTTCACAGGTAATCCTGATAGCATTAAATGAATCAGAGGATCCCACCGAATGACAGCATGAAAAGATTTTGATGTCCTTGAAGAATTATAAAGAATCTGTCAGAGGTATTTGCTATTTATCCTGACATCAGTTTAATGTAGGAACAGAGAACCTGATTCCAGTAATGTATCAGTTTACTGAGTGCAGTTGATGTGATAAATGTTTTCCCTTCTGCAGGTCTAGCAGAGCTTAGATACAGAGCTGTGAGTAACCTCGCCCACACCACTGATTGGCAGCTTTCTGTGTACATTGTATAGCGGTGTTCTGCTAGTCTTCAAAATCCACCAATGAATCTGTTTTCAGGATTTCCTTACTATCGCACTGTTGATGGAATTATCGCTAAGGTAATCCTTAAAGTGAACCTGTCACCAGATTTTGGGGTTTTATACTAAACAAGCCACCTTTCCCAGAAGCTATGCTGTATTCTATGAAGCTGGCTATTATGTGCTAACTCCTTAAATCTTAAAATCTCCTACTCTGTATTATAATTACCTGTGTCTGCTCCAATGTGTTTGATTGCAGGCTCAGCCCCACCTCCCTATGCCGTCCAATCTCCTCTTATTCTGATTGATGTGGATATAACACCTCCTCCTTATCACATTGCACTTTGCAATATTGTAAACAAGGCTTCCGACTCGTGCAGGCGCACTGTGCGCTGTCCTACTGTGGGAAGAGCTTAAAACTCATCTATGCATGCGCAAACCGCTGAGGTCTCTGTGGAAGTGCTTGATTCACCTAGGTATATGAATGACATAGATGACTTCATCCTGAAAGTCCGGGTGAAATCTTGGGCATGCACAGAGACCTCAGCAGTTTGCGCATGCGTAGATCAGTTTTAGGCTTTTCCTCCAGTATTGTAGAGCACAGTGCACTTGAGAGTGCCAGAGAAGCTCTTGCACAGGTGCTAGATTGCAAAGTGTGTAATGCAGGAGGTGTTATATTCACATCAATCAAATGTTAAGTTAATGAAGTCGGACAGTGAGGAGAGCCAGGTAGATGGCTCTTCGATCAAGTCCATCAGACTGGACACAGGTAGTTAAAGTACAGGGCGGGAGATTTTTCAAAAATAATTTGTTCGATATACAGGGGAATTCAAGGAATAATAGCCACCTTCTTAGAATGCTGCATAGGTACTGCTGAAGATGGTGATTTAAGTTTAAAACCCAAAAATCTGGTGACAAGTAAATATTGTTTTACAATGACAGAAAGATGCTATTTAGTGGTGGAGGGGGTGTTTGGACCAGGAGGCACAAGGCAACTTGTCCTGTAGTTACAATCTCCTGCTAATAAAACACTGATTGTATGGAAATAGCAAAACACAAGCCAGTAAGTCACACGTCGCTAAAATCAGGCTCTCTGCTCCTACATCACAGTGCTCTGATTACATAGCAAAAACCTGGTTACAATGACAAATGACGTTTAATACATTAAGATATGGAAAATAGTGCAACTTTTTATTACATACATAACATGTGACGCTTGCCATCGCACAAACAAGCAGAAGTAGAATAGTCAAACATTCAGGTCAGATACCAGGAGAGCACGTCAATATAGAGGGGATAAACAGAGACATAGTAAAGTCACGATCTGAAGTTGGTTACCTGGAGAGAAGTGGTAAGAACAGAGGACAAGATGAAAAAATAGGCAAATACAGGCAAGGTAAACCAGTAAAAGATCAATTTCCAGAGCACAGAAACAAGAGGCCAACTAGCACAACAGAGCTGAAACTAAGACTGGCAGTGCTCTGGCAATTACTGCAGAGCTAAAAAGCTGAGCAACTAATGAGACATGGAGCAGCTGCAGAATCTCAGCACAAGCTACAAAGAGATTGGGCGACTGAACTGTCAATCAGAACACAAAAGCCCATCGCCTCCTTGCAGATAGGATGGCTAAGCTGTCAATCGCCCAGCCCAGCACACCCTGAATGCAGAGAGGAAGAATCGTGACATAACAGCTCTTTTTTTCAGAAGGCATAATACCTCTTAAAATGTTTACACGCAATGTCAATTCAACAAGTAATTTGCATCAAAACCAGCCAATCTGATCCCCTTATAATGCTACTCACCCAACACGTGATACAGATTTTGGTTCCATCCACATATTTAATTTAATACTAGAAATATTTTCATCTGATGTAAGCAATGTCAACTGCTTAGCTCATAACATATGAAAACAAGTGAAATAAGGACACCGGAGAGACTTATTTGTGAGCTTACTTAGACAGGGCAGTAAGCAGATAAATCCTTCATTAGATATAGTGATACAGAATATACAGGTTCACAGCCGCAAGGCCAGACTATTCAAACAGAAAGCTGCCAGGCACAAAGGAAATCATAGAAGGCAAGCGATAAAAGACAGAAAAAAGTCCTGCAGAAATACAAACACATTATATATCAAAGGAGACCCTAAAGCACCCAGAAGCCGGCAAAGATATTAGGTGAAAAAAGCAACATATCTAAACACATTCATGTCCTTATTATCCAAAGAGGAAAACACCACAGAAATGCTTTAATTGTAATATCTCTCATTCTCCAATAATATCCTACATTCACTTTAAAGGGAGTCAACCACCCCAAATGTTCATTTGAAACAACCAACATACTGTAGCTTTGTAGATGATGGAGCAGTAATACACATTCTTCTATTAGTTTTCTAATCTGATCCTCCATTTCCCCAAAAAAGAACATTATTGAATAAGCAAATGAGGATGAAGTGTACCATTTGCATGTCTAAACCCCTCAGGGCAGCATTTGCATGTCTAAACCCCTTGGTGCACCGTTCCACCCACATTTTAAGGGTGCATGCAAACGATCAGTGAACACAGGGTTTTGGATTCAGCGTCTTCCCGCTGCATCCAAAATGCTGCGTTGTCCCATCCTGACTTTGCTGTTCCCAACTATAGCATGTTGACCGCTGCGGTGCGGGTGTCTGCTCCTCTGCTCCATGTTCATTTCATGCTGCGGAGTTAGATGCGGCTTCATTGGAGGAACCCAGGGGAAGTCAGCCTGCACCCAGCGCAGATGGTGAGCATAGGGCGGCTGCAGTCTCTCTGCAGCTACCCGCGTTTTTCCTCAGGTTCGGAGGGCTGCATTCTCCTAAAGACCATGAGCACATACCATTAGATTACCAACACTCCTATATTGATTAACAGACCTGGATAGCCCAGAACCAGTGCTTTCTGCAGATAAGCTTGCATTATGTGTACACTGTCCCTGTGCAGGAGAGAACACACACACATCACTCTCTCCTCGCTGTTGACAGCTATGCCAGATGGGTGGAGAGAGTGATATTTGTCCTTTCTCTTGAAATTAAGTGATAGCAGACTAACAAGTGATGACAGCAGTGAGGAGAGACTAATGTGTGTGCTTTCTCCCGTGCAGGGACAGCGCTCACGTGACAGAGGTTTATTGTCAGCAAGTGTTCTCAATGAAAATAGATGTGACATTAATCAATATAAATGGATGGAGCAGTGGTGCACCAGGGCTTTTAGCCATGCCAATGTTGCACTGATCAACCTCATTTACATACTACAATAAAGTTCTTTTTGAGGCAATGGAGGAATAGAATAGTAACCTAAAAGAACAATTTTATTGTCGCTTTATCTCCTAACAGTTACTATGGTTAGATTGAGCTTTATATTTGTTGTGAAATGCATTGCTTTATCCAAATGAACAAGATTGCTTATACGATATAGGGTTAAAGCTGAACACTCAGCTGGTGATATGATAAAAATTCAATCCTTTATTTATGCATATGTAGTAAGCGTTCACGGACCGGTCGGGTTCACTCACTTGGCAGCCATATTTAAACACAGCAACAGTCTCTCCATTTAATTAAAAGTCATGTTGGTTTATTAAGTCAGCATAATCCACCTTCCAGCACATAAACAGGAGCCTTTCTTCGGCTTACAAGT
This sequence comes from Allobates femoralis, assembly GCA_033576535.1. Taxonomy (NCBI): domain Eukaryota; kingdom Metazoa; phylum Chordata; class Amphibia; order Anura; family Aromobatidae; genus Allobates; species Allobates femoralis. Next base: position 86,868,738 of record JARQOC010000004.1, read on the forward strand.
ACATACCGCCTGGTATACAGTCTGTTGAACGTCACAGGTTCAGATACACTTCTGCCCCTGTATCCCAGCCTCCACGCGGGCCTGTTGTCAGTCCTCACAGGGCCTCTGAGACACTGCTCCTTCAGACCGGATGTCTGACTTCTGCCCACAGCCCAGGAGCCTGTAGGCACTCCATGTCTCAATCACTGTCAGTCTCTGTCTGTCTCCCACATGTCAAACACAGACTCCATTAAGACAACCTGAGACACACCCACATCTCCAGCAAGTTGCAAGCTTAACTCTTGTCATACTGTTAAGCAGACTGTGGCTTCCATGGCAAGACATTCATAAGAACATCGCAGCAGACTTCAGCCTGTGTGAAACATACTGGCCATGTATAGTGCCGCCATTCAGACCATGGCTGGCTGCCATATCACACATGATAAAAAAAAATCCAGCAATGATGTAAAACATTGATGTGTTTCGGTGCAACTTAGCCGAAATGCATCAGTGTGTACACCATTGCTGAATTTTATATCATGCAAAAATAAAAAATTGGATTTTTTTCATACCATTGACTGAGTGTGCAGCTTTAACCATATATCGAATCTACATTGGTTGACAGCACCAGCGGGAGCAAGCATCGGAAAGCATTACATGAGCACTCCTTCATCGGCTGGGTGAGCAAAGGAGGCTTTCCATTTCTTTATTTTAGAGCCAGAATGTTTATTAATACTGTATGATTTTTTTTGCCCGCTAATAAACTTAATTTGTCTCTCTTTTTGCATGAACCACATACATTATTTATCTAATTTTGGGATAGAGAGTATATGAAAGTTTTCTCCACCCATTTTTTATGGCACAATTAGGTCATCACAAGGTATGAGCGAGCCCTAACATGCTCGCATGCTCAGTACTTGTAATGAGCAGTTGGATGCTCAGCTGGGCGCAACTTGAGTGCCTGAATTAAATGGAACTCAATGTTGAACTTAAGCTAAAATTCCCCGTTGACTTCCATTATACTCATGTAATTGAGTCGTGCCCATCCAAACATCCAACTGTTTTGAGTGCTGAGCACCCGAGCATGGTAGTCTTTGTTCATCACTAGTAATTCCAAAGGTGGTTAATTTTCTGCAGTAGTCATGCACACACAACCTTAGGGAGAGGAGGAAAGGACTGGCACGGGACCCAGGTAGTGACATGGATGAGCAGCAAAGAATCACTAGGTGAGTATTATATCCTTTTTATTTTCAAACAATGATTGGCCATTTGAGAAGGATGCAAACAAAAGAATCATTTTTTTCATGTTACATTGTCTAAAATTGTGCTACAAATGCCTGGAGGGGATACAAATGTAGCAACAACCAACCTCACGATTATAGTATAGTTTGCTACAGCAATAGTCTAGCATGCCTGTAATTCTCAATGAATGAAAATGGCTACATTACTCAAACAGAACAGAACCTGAGGCATTTGGTTGCTGCTGCATCTGTACTTCAAAGCTTGGATGACAGTATAGCTTCTAAATGGCGGAGCACATCCTTTATAAATTGTACTGTACAACTGAAATGCAAAAATAAAGACAGCACTTGCACGGGTTGCTTGCACATACCACTTTATGGAATTAAAGACAATTCTGAAGCTTTTTTTTTACAAATTATAGAATTTATTGTAGCCATTAGCAAGATAATACGTAAATCAGAATATTTCAGATGATAATACTCCACCAATCAGCATGGTAACTGGCTCCAGAAAGAGGAGCATCCACTGATTCCCCTTGATTGTTGAGTCATAGTGAATGCTCCACCAGCCATTTGTCTCTGAAAAGCTAAAATGGGACTACCCACTCACAAGTTCGGGATAACTACATTTCCTTCTTCATCTGCTGTAAAAATGTTTAAATTGATCCTATACTGATACTAATAACATTGTTCATCCTGTCAAGAACTCTTACGTAGACTTCTTAGATATGTGATGACGGTTCCTTTTACTGTACATTGTTCATGATATTTAGATACAGGTGGTGAGACACAGGGTTCAGTGGGTGCTCTTGTCCACTGGCCAGGCCGCCGTTAGAAAGACAGCATGGACCAGGGCTCATCCCAACTAAACGCCCAAGCTCCTTACCCGTGGGCTGAACACCACTCAGACAACATACGGTGAGGGAACCACAATAATAACACTTTATTGGATCCCAAACAGTTAGAGGCATATAACACATAACCAAGCAAAACAACAGTTTCTCACCCTTCCGCTGGCTCACCTGATATTACAAGATTCTGCTGTAGCCAGATGACCAAAATGTCCCAACCTGGATATCTTCCTTAAGTAGTCTCTGGTGCTTCTCTTGTCTGGACTGAGGTACCTAGACCAATGTCCATGTAATCATATACTCCAGGTTCTGATCCCCCTTGGTTGGCGCCGAAGTGTCTAGGCCTCGGGTTATGGCCTGCCAATCAGATCCTCAGATCCAAGATTGGGACCATGTGGCATGACAACTCCTGGTCAATGAACAATCCTTTTCATATACTAATGAGAACTGAATTCAGAACATTGGGGGACTTCACGATTGGTGGACTAAGACTGTGCTCTCATTGGCTAGATATCAATCCACTTGGATAACGTTCATCTAAATGATGTGGACTGAAAGCGACTGAGGCTAGTTACATTTATTCTGCTCTCCTTAACATCAAACAATAGTGCCTGAGGTAATTTACATAGACTCAGCAATATACATCTTTGGATAATAGAAGGCTAGCATCCTTAACTGTTTTTGAGCATCTGACCTTCTCTGACAAAGGGGTGAGATAATTATATAAACCTTCAGACACTGGTAGACTCCTACGAGTCTAATAGAAACAATAAATGGCTTATCACAATTTTAACAAAATACAAACATGTCTGGCTAATATAAGAACTTATCCTATGCTATACATTAAAAGAGTGCATGTTGTCACAACAGGCATTCAATTTCTACATCAATCCTGCTCATGAAATAGATATCACAGAAGTCAATGGGAATTAAAACAGAAAAGAAACTGGAGAATCGTATTCAGCTAATGAAGTTAAGATTTATATTGTTGGGGTGGGGGTTGAACATTTACTCCGGCCAAAGAAAAGTGTTTGGCACCAATTCATCAAGAAATACATAGCACATGCTCAGACTACATCAGTCTCGCTGGATTAGAAGGCAATGCATTTTTAAGGGAGGTACATAATTAATTTAGCTCCTCCTTTGAATGGTGTGGCCTTGTACGCCATCCCAGAAATGGCATTTCATGGCAGCTCAGTGGTTAGCACTGCAGCCTTGCAGCACTGGGGTCCTGGGTTCAAATCTCACCAAGGACACATCTGCAAGGAGTTTGTATGTTCTCCCTGTGTTTGCGTGGGTTTCCTCCAGGTTCTCCAGTTTCTTCCCACACTCCAAACACATATTGATAGGATGTTTAGACTGTGAGCTCCAATGGGACAGAATTACTGATGATGTCTTTAAAGTGTTGTGGAATTAAAGACGCTAAATAAGTGAATAAAAATTAATTTTGTTGAAAAGACAGTGACCTTTAAGCTGTAATTTAAAGATTGAATACATTTCTGGTCACATGTTCTATTTATTATGAGGCATAAAAGGTTCTTCTGTATATTTTTGGAAAGATTAATACCTGCTATGTCATAAGTCTCCCCCTCCTCCCACAAGCTTTGCTGTAAACTATCATTAACACCTCATTTCTGTGGCATATTAACAAGTAATTATCATGATACGTTCCAGTGGGTGTTATAACAATACATGCAATTGTAACGTATCACGTTCCTAACATATTAAACTTTTCTTTTCCATAAACAAACAATCTGAAAACGCTTTGGTATCTTCTGATTAACAGCTGAAAGTTCTCCAGGAATCATTAATTTGCTACTTCAGTAGTCTATCTTATTAGCACTTTTTATTACAGTTAACACTACAAATTAACTTTACTTTGAGGTTTATATGGATGCTGTAATTCTTGATGAGATGAGATTCCCTTCACAGAATTGTCTCAGGCGTAATTCTGATTCTATGGCTGCACTAAATGTGTCTTGTGCAGTTGAGACATCTACAAAATGGGTTAAGCATTGTGTGCCCAATACAAGATAAGCATTAAAGGGGGTTGTGCCACAAAATATTGTACATTTTAATTGATAGATAGATTAATAAATAAGTTGCACATTTGGATGTGTTCCAAAAACATTTTCCTGTCCCGAGATATTCTTACATAGGTGACCCTGTATAAAGTATGGAACAGGTTGGATATACCACAGCTCCTGGTCAAGGGATGTAGTAATAGAGTATACAGATATTACCGCCGGGGATCATAGAATATAAGAGTAAACAGACATTACAGTTGGGGATCACAAAATATAACGGTAAAGAGACATTACAGCTGGGGATCACAGAATATAATAGTATACACATATTACAGCCAGGATCAAAGAATATAAGAGTATACAGACATTACAGCCGGTGATCACAGGATAAAAGAGTATACAGACATTACAGCCAGGGATCACAGAATATAAGAGTATACAGACATTACAGCCGGTGATCACAGGATAAAAGAGTATACAGACATTACAGCCAGGGATCACAGAATATAAGAGTATACAGACATTATAGCTGGGGATAACAGAATATAAGAGTATACAGACATTACAGCTGGGGATCACAGAATATAATAGTATACACATATTACAGCCAGGGATCAAAGAATATAAGAGTATAAAGTCATTACAGCCGGGGATCACAGAATATAAGAGTATACAGTCATTACAGCCAAGGATCACAGATTATAAGAGTATACAGTCATTACAGCCGGGGATCACAGATTATAAGAGTATACAGTCATTACAGCCGGGGATCACAGAATATAAGAGTATACAGACATTACAGCCAAGGATCACAGAACATAAGAGTATACAGACATTACAGCCAAGGATCACAGAATATAAGAGTATACAAACATTACAGCCGGGGATCACAGAATATAAGAGTATACAGATATTACAGCCGGGATCACAGAATATAAGAGTATACAGGCATTACAGCCAGGGATCACAGATTATAAGAGTATACAGTCATTACAGCCGGGGATCACAGAATATAAGAGTATACAGACATTACAGCCAAGGATCACAGAATATAAGAGTATACAAACATTACAGCCGGGGATCACAGAATATAAGAGTATACAGATATTACAGCCGGGGATCACAGAATATAAGAGTATACAGACATTACACTGGATGACATTTGAACAAATTATAAATGCAAACATAACACTATCTGTAAAAAAGCTGAAGTTGAAAAGAGAATGGCTTCTACAAATGGATAATGATAGTAAACACATCAAAATCCGCAATAGATGACCTCAAAAGGCGCAAGCTGAAGGTTTTACAGTGGCCTTCACAGTGCCCTGATCTGAACATCATTGAAAATCTGTAGATAGATGTCAAAAGAACAGAGCATGCAAGATGACCCAGGAATCTCACAGAACTACAAGACGAGCCAGGAATCTCACAGAACTGGAAGATGAGCCAGGAATCTCACAGAACTGGAAGACAAGCCAGGAATCTGATAGAACTGGAAGACGAGCCAGGAATCTCACAGAACTGAAAGACGAACCAGGAATCTCACAGAACAGGAAGACGACTCAGGAATCTCACAGAACTGGAAGACAAGTCAGGGATCTCACAGAACTTGAAGACAAGTCAGGGATCTCACAGAACGGGAAGACAAGCCAGAAATCTCACAGAACTAGAGGATGAGCCAGGAATCTCACAGAACTGGAAAACGAGCCAGGAATCTCACAGAACTGGAAGATGAGCCAGGAATCATCACAGAATTGGAAGACGAGCCAGGAATCTCACAGAACTGGAAAACGAGCTTGGAATCTCACAGAACTGGAAGACAAGCCTGGAATCTCACAGAACTGGAAGACAAGCCAGGAATCTCACAGAACTGGAAGACAAGACAGGAATCACACACAACTGGAAGACAAGCCAGAAGTCTCACAGAACGGAAAGACTTTCCCATGGAAGAATGGGTGAAAATCCCTCAAACAAGAATTGAAAGATTTTTTGCTCCCAAGCTGTGATAATTGAAAAAGTGGGTGCTACAAAGTACTAAAAATGCAGGAGCCCAAACTTTTACATCGGCCCATTTTCCATTTTGTAATTTTTTTAAAGTTAAATGATGAAACAATATATATTTTCTTGCCTAAAATACAAAAGAAATGTGTCATCCTTATGTTTATGCTTTTTAGAGATCATTTTATCTTAAACTTGCTTATCTGTTCACAATAACAGTAACCAGAGGAGCCAGAATATTTGCATGCCACCTTAGCTATTTTCTAGAGGAAAGAAGGCTTGCCTCCTCTGGAGAATTAATTTTTCCTTTTCTGGGTGGAAGACATGCCTCCTTTTCTTTTGAGGCGTGTTTACATGGAACAGCTTTTGACCATACTTTTTGGGTAGGCCATTTGCTTACTTGGTAATCAGTTACTTGTTAATTGTTAATCAGTGTGGTCAGGCACCCAAAGATGTTCATTGATTGCTTACATCCAAGGGCAGAGGACCTGAGCTTGTCCACACCTTTTATTAATCCTGTATACCCTCCTGCTAATGCTTGATAAACTAACCGGTTAAACCCCTTGGATTGATGAAGCTTCTAGGACATAGACCCCCCCCAATAATCATTCTTATTTCACAGGTTATGCAACATGAAAATATGTGTAAAAGTTGACTTTCTCATTTACATTGTACTGTTGAAATTCCTTTTGCAAAAATAACATCAGCATCAATGATCTTTCATTATGGCACAAGATATGCCTGAAAAGACAAGATCTGTGCACTTTCTTCATGCTACTCTATATAGATTATCTCTAACAGTGAACTAGTGAGCTGTTACCATCATGTCACATTTATCAGCAATCGACAATTGGGAACATGGTTGGACCGTACACATATCTTGTGTTTCCTTCTCCCCAGAGCTTCATTGCTGCTTACATTAATAAATAAGTCAGTTAACTGAATTATTTAATAATACATATAGAATTAAATAAAATGTTGTAAAAACAGTATTTACGACTGGCATTTTATAGGGCAGTCTTAAACAGAAGCTCATTGAAGATGCGCCAAATGTATTAGGATAATTAATATATAATGCAATATATTTAGCAAATCTTTGGGCTGTCTGTGCTCCATGAATTAAAATATTTTTTACCAAAAATCTAGCATAATATTCTAGGTCATTGCCAACCAACCCTCCCAGTAGGTCACTGTTGCCTTTCCATAAATAAAAAGAAGCTGCAAGTTTTCTCTTAAAGAGAACCTGTCACCCCCTCCTGGAATTCAATCTAATAGCAGTAGTGAATGCAGCATGTATGCTGCATTCAGGCAAGGGGTCCCCCAAGTGTCTGTGAGGTGTGTACCCCTAACTATAGCCTTTTTAAAACTCACAGTAAAAAGTCAAGAGGGCATTACCAGTGGCAGCAGTCAGCTCGCTTCCCGGGGGCCATTCCCACCCCCTGCATCTCCGTTCCGCCCCTCTCCCTGTCCGGGCGGGCACAAGTACTGACATCAGAGTGGGAGGCGGAACAGGAGCATGGGAACTTGCTCTGCGCCTGCGTGAAGTAGCACAAGGAGGCACAGGCGAGGATGGATGACAAACCATCAAGGAGGAGGTTAGGACTGGGTTGATGGCGGAACAGAGATACAGGGGGCGGGAATGGCCCTTAGGAAGCAAGATGACTGCTGCCACTGGTAATTGCCTCTTGACTTTTTCCTGGGAGTTTTCAAAAGACTATATTTAGGGGTACAAACCTCACAGACACACGGGGGGGCCCTTGCCTGAATGCAATTCAGATTAAGATTCATATAGTCGTACATGTTAATAGAACTTATATCTCATTTGCGGAATCTTAAGTCTTCAAGCTGTGATTTCTGTAGGCAGAGAAAAGAACAAAAACTTCAGTTATCTGTGAAGCCTAGCATAGTTTCAGCAAATAAAGAACTTATGAATCATTCAGTTTTCTGACTTGATATGAATGATTTCCGGATCTGAGATGAAATATTAGTTCACACATTCGTAGTTGTGTATCTGGGCTTATTGAGTCAAGTAATAAAATTTACCAAGGAGAAAGTTGCTGAAAATTCTTGAAGAATGGAAATACATTTTGACTTTAGTTAATAGATTTTACACCTTCAATTTTCCATATGAATTGAAGAGACTTGATAGTAAAAGATCCTCTTCTGAACAGAAAAAGAGAGCAAAAAAAATGAATACCAGAATGATAACATCAACCTGTGCCTGCCATAGGGAAGTGGAGATAAATACACTCGTAGCAAGGGCCAAACAATGGGTAATGCTCCAATGTTTATTTAGCATCATGTGCTACCCCATTTATGTAGGCCGCTCACTTTGTTCGCAGTGTTGACCTGAAGAAGGGCTTGTTCATACGTTGCATTTTTGCCATATTTGGTCACTTTTTCCATATGTTTTTGTTGCAAACAACTCAACGTTCAATGAGATTTCTCAAATCTCATGCATGTGATGCTTATTTTTTCCATGTCAGTTCTTTCAGCATTTTTGCAGACTTTTTCACCCTTTTAAAATAATGGAAAAAAATTCATAAAAATGTGCACAAATATGCACCAGTTAAGTCCATATTTTAAGAAATATTTTTCTTCCAAGAGACATGTCTTTGGCTTAGAAATGTCTTCTGCCAATAATGTCTGCACGCATACAAGCATTGTGTAGCCTATTTGTATTTATGACTCATTTTTGCCTTTGCATGCATTTTTATGTGTTTTTATTTACATTTTTCCCATTCATTTGAACTAGAAAAATGCTTGCAAAATGCGAAATATAGCTGGCTTTCCATGGACAACAAGGTTCAGTAAAGGGTAATTTCTTACTTTTAGGATTACTACTTGCAAAAGGTGGCACTGAAATTCAAGTCTACTTCCTCTTTGACGAAACAATTTGCATATTTTATTTCCCAGAGGAGCATTTTAGGTATTATTTTTAAATCTCCTCGTTACTGATATGCCGGATTGGTCTGTCATTCTCCACAAAGAGAAAGGCTTCCCCCTTTCACCCCAAATCAACAAGGGGGAAGCTCAGAGAATTCAAAATTCTCATTCACTTTGCTTGTAATGTATAATACTGTACTTTTTCTATTGTAAAAAAAGCAAGCTGTGAACAAGCACTTAACTGGTGCACAAGCCAAGCAGAAAGAGTGAATGTATTATAATGGGTTTGTTATCTGAAAGGATCATTTTTTTTGGCGCTTCCTTCTTCTTTGTCTACACTGCTACAGCCCCTGACAGAAGTTATGTCGCTTATCCATGTTATGTAAATAAAAGCTTATAACCTGACGTTAAATTCATCCATTGGTTTTATAAATTACCGTATATACTCGAGTATTAGCCGAGTTCTTCAGCACAAAAATTGTGCTGTAAAGTGCCCCCCTCGGCTTATACTTGAGTCACAGTGACGGCTCAGAGGGGGGAAGCGGTGATCAGGAGCTGGAGGAGGTGAGGGGAGGCTGCAATAGGTGCGGGCGGTCACGTGCCCCCATTCATTAGTGCAATGCAATATGCACTGCATTCCCCCCATCAGTGGTATACAGGCCCCCTTTGCCGCCGCACACCTGCAAAATAATAGCTCATTTATACTTATCCCTGTCACTCTCTCACCGCGCGTCCTCTGGTCTTGTTCCTGCTTGTACCTGGCGTCATGTGAACGGAGCAGAAGCAATGACGTCATCGCTGCTTGGAAGCCAGGTACAAGCAGGAAGAAGACCGGAGGATGCTCGGTGAGAGAGTGACAAGGATAAATATAAATGAGCTATTATTTTACAGGCGTGCGGCAGCAAAGGGGGCCTGTATACCACTGGGTGGCCTGTATATACCACTGGGGGGGCCTGTATATACCACTGAAGGGGGCCTGTATATACCACTGAAGGGGGCCTGTATATACCACTGAAGGGGGCCTGTATATACCACTGGGGGGGCCTGTATATACCACTGAAGGGGGCCTGTATATACCACTGGGGGGCCCTGTATATAATACTGAAGGGGGCCTGTATATACCACTGAAGGGGGCCTGTATATACCACTGAAGGGGCCAGTATATACCACTGAAGGGGGCCTGTATATACCACTGAAGGGGGCCTGTATATATCACTAATGGGGGGCTATATACCACTGAGGGGGGCCTGTATATACCACTGAGGGGGGCCTGTATATACCACTGATGGGGGGCCTGTAAATACAACTGATGGGGGGGCCTGTATATACCACTGATGGGGGCCTGTATATACCACTTATGGGGGCTGTAACCTCTGATGGGGGCCTGTATATACCACTGATGGGGGGCCTGTATATATCACTGATGGGGGGCCTGTATATTCCACTGAGGGGGAGCTGTATATACCACTAATGGGGGGATGTATATACCACTGAGGGGGGCCTGTATATACCACTGAAGGGGGCCTGTATATACCACTGATGGGGGCTGTAACCTATGATGGGGGCCTGTATATACCACTAATAGGGGGCCTGTATATATCTATATATCACTGATGGGGGCCTGTATATACCACTGAGGGGGGCCTGTATATATCACTGATGGGGGGCTGTATTCCACTGATGGGGTTATAACCTCTGATGGGGGGAAGACTGTATACCAGTGATGGAGGTCCTATATACCAGTGATGGGCGATTATATACCAGTAATGGGGGGCCATTTATCATGATGAGAGGGGCTGTATACCGTGATGAGAGTCTACTTCATTTCTCCCCTTAGGCTTATACTCGAGTCAATAAGTTTCCCTAGTTTTGGAGGATAAAATTAGGGGTCTCGGCTTATACTCGGGTCGGCTTATACTTGAGTATATATGGTACTCTTTTGAAAGCTGAAACCCACCGAAATTTGGTTTAGGTTAAAAAAATAAATTGTCATCAATGCTGAAATATTGATCACTTAATGAACACAGAATAGTCAGATTTTGGCAAGACAAACGTTTTGTTGCCTGGTCATATAATGCACCCAATCCTAGTTTACATCCTCACCTGTGCTCAGTAAATGATCGGTTAATTAGTGGGTGTGTATAAAAACAAACCCAGCACCCCAGACCGTCACTTGAACTGCAACTTGAGCTCTGACAACATGCCAAAAATCCACCCTGCGACCAAAGCCTTGATTCACAATGTAACACAATTTTTGTTCCTGGCTTTCAATATTTCAACTGCTTATGTATAAAAATTATGGAAAAACGACTACATTCAGCACAAACTTTGATTTTATGACCACAGCCCCGAAAAATTTCATATTTATTGTGACAAAAAAGGAAATTACACAATGAAGCAAATTTTAATTGTTTTTTGTTACTGGGTACAAAGTGTGTTTTCCTAACCTGTTAAGCCTACAACAAATAGAAAATAGTTGTTGTTCCACAAAAACTTTGCTTCTGTGATCAGGACATTGAAATTTTGAAATTTTTCTGTCTTCGGGAAAATTATCGATTCACATTCGATACTGAGACAATGTCATTGTCCTGATCACAGAAGCAACGTTTTTGTGGAACAACAACTATTTTCTATTTGTTTTAGGCATAACAGGTTAGGAAAACACACTTTGTACCCAGGAACAAAAAATTAATAAAAATGTGTTACATATTGAATTATCAAGAGGCTGAAGACCAGATCCACTGCAGAGGTGGCTGGCACCTTTAATGTGTCTCACACTCAAGTACAAAGAATTAAAAAAAGATTTGAATAGACTGTAGATGTGTTTGACAAGCCCAGGTCTGGCAGACCCCGCAAGACAACTGATCAGGAGGAACGTTTGTTGGTTAGAAAAGCCAAAGCAAGCCCCTCTTCCAATGCAGCAGAGCTCCAATAGGCCTGGTCACCTCAAGTCCCTGTGTCAACTAGAACAGTTTATAGGATTCTGTCTTGAAATGGCCTTCACGGTCGAATCAATGCCCAGAAGCCGGCACTAAACAAAAGGCAAGTAAAAAACCGTGTGGCATTTGCAAGGTCCCACAGCCTGCTAAACAGATGGACGCTGGAAAAGTGGCAGAAGGTGAATTTCTCTGATGAATCTTCAGTAGAATTACACCACAGCCGCCGCAAATACTGCAGGAGACCTATTGAAGCCTGTATGGATCCAAAAAACACCCAGAAAACAGTTACATTTGGAGGTGGAAAGATCATGGTCTGGGCTTACATTCAGTATGGGGGTGTAAAAAACATTTGCAAAGTGGAAGGCAATATCAATAGCCTAAAATATCAAGAATTATTAGCTACCTCTTATATTCTAAATCATAAAAGAGGTCAAATTCCGCAGCAGGGTGGTGCTCCATCTCATACATCCATCTCTACAACAAAGTTCCGGCAGGCAAAAAAGATCAAGGTGCTCAAGGACTGGCCAGCCCAGTCACCAGACATGAACATCATTGAGCATGTTTGGGTAGGATGAAAGAGGAAGCTTGGAAGACAAAACCAAAGAATCTAGATGAACTCTGGGAGGCATGTAAGACTGCATTCTTTGCTATTCCTGGTAACTTCATTAATAAATTGTATGAATCATTGTTGAACCACATGGATGCAGTCCTTCAAGCTCATGGAAGTCAAACAAAATATTAAATATGACTCTAATAGCACCACAACTTCATTCACCAATGTTAGGCAACATATATTTGTATTTTAAGTTAATTATTTGTTTGAAAATCACATTACTTTCTGTAGGCAACAAAACGTTTGTCTTGCCAAAATCTGACCATTCTCTGTTCATTAAATGATCAATATTTCTGCATTGATGCCAATTTATTTTCTTAACCTAAACCACATTTCAGAGGGTTTCAGCTTAAAAAAGAGTAATTTATACAAACAATGGATGAATTTAACGTCAGGTTATAAGATTTTATTTACATAACATGGATAAGCGACATAACTTCTGTCAGGGAGTGTACATTACATGGACTGCACGTGAACAATGTTTTCATGACAAAGCATAAATATAAGTAAAAAGGTGTTCTTGGGCATTTTTGTGTTTTGTCCGTTCCAATGAAATTTTAATGGTGGTACATCAACTTTATAATAATAATAATAATTTTATTTATATAGCGCCAACATATTCCACAGGGCTTTACAATTCAGAGGGTATGCAATACAATACAATACCATACAAAGCAATACAATAATAAAATACAATAGAATACAATAATATGATAAAATACAATAAAAACAATTTAAGACAAATAAAATTCTGAAGCCATGATGAATGAGGTCCCTGCTCGCAAGCTTACAATATATGAGGAAATAGGGTAGGCACAAAGGGTAAATGGTAAAATGTGCCATCATATATAAAAATGTGCTCCATTATCTGTAGATTTTATACAGACATTCATGCAAGGACAAGTTTCCATATTTGGAAAACCTTAAAAAATCCAATGAAAATTATTAAGAGGGTTGTCTATTACTCATATAACCCTTTCTCAATCAGCATATTTCCCCATTAAAATAAAAATATGTACACTCATCTCCATTACTGGTACTTTTTTTGCAGTGTCAGTACTCACTCTCCTGGGGCTCACTTGACATTGTTATGTGATGCAAGTTCTGCACCCAATCAGTGCCGGCTTCACTCTCCTCTCCTTTGGACAAATTTATCATCAATAGGAAGTCAGAGCTGCAGCTGGCCGCTCACCTTCTCTTGATGTTTGATATGTACCAAGGCAGGCAGAGTGAAGCCAGAGTTGAATGGGCACATGGTTTGTGTCTTATAACAATGTCAAGGGAGCCCCAGGAGAGCAAATACCAACACAGCTGTAACAGTACTGGCACTGGAGGTGACTATAAGGCCAGGGATACACTTGGGGGAGTGATGTGAGCAACACGTACGAGTTTCGCATGGCATCACCCAACACGGCCGCCTGCCCTCTGGACAGGAAAGTGTCAGTTGCATGTATTTTATGCAGTCTGATTCTCCTGTCCGGAGAGCAGGTGGTTGTGCCTGTTGATGTGATGCGAGACCGGTGTGAGTCTCTCATATCGCTCTTGCAAGTGGAAGCTTTGTTGTTTTAACGGGAGCAAACATGATAATTGACTAAGGGTTATCTGAGTAATGGACAATCCCTTTAAATATTTGATAATAATGCAAAGATAATATTGTAAAAATTGGTTATTATACAAATCAATTCCTTCAGTTCAAAGGACTGTTGAGTGCAAGTTCTCTTTCTTGAGAAAATTGTAGATGGTAGATATGGCAGAATTGTATCTTGTTTTGCTCTGAACCATGGAAATGGAATGCTTGGGAACATTCATGTTATGTTCATTCAACAATTGCAGGAGCAGTAGGACGCCAGGTAGAAAAACTCCTTTTCGAACTCCCCTTAAGGGGATTTCAATGTTCCAGAAAGTAATTATGGTTCTTTCTTCTTTCTGGCTTCTATTAAATTTTTCCTGCAGGCCTAATTAAAAAAGTCCCACAGAGTTTATTTATCTCAGTTCTGAAATCCAGCCAGCTTAAACAAAGCACATACAGGAATAATGTTTATCTGTTTACCAATAATATAGGCCTCGGCGTCCTCTCCCACAACCTTTATATTGTAAGCTAAATTGCTTCTTGTTAGGGCCAGAACCAAGTTACTTACAGATGAGAACGTTCCAATATGTGTATACCACACTGAACACAATTTGAGGGCAAGTTTTATTGGTAGATTTTATGATATAAAACAATATAATTGTGACATCCGGTACACAGTGTACCCAGGATGACGAGCATAGGTGAGAACTTTGAAATGTTATGGGCAGTGGTGGCCATACCCGGCACCTGGCTCACAGGTGTGGTGAAAGGCACATGGCAGTGGATGTGTGGGGGTTAGGTCAGGCATACTTCTGGTTCCCTGTAGACTGGTAGTTAGTGGTGTCCCTTATGATGTTGGTGCAGGCAAATAGGAGATATTCGGCAGGATGCATGATTTTAAACCAAGAGTAAACCTTTAATTAAAGTGCACCTGTCACCAGGTTTGGGGGTTCTAAACATTTGGTTTCCTGTAACCCCCTTAAATACAGAGACATGCCCCCACATACCTCATAAAATGACTTTTAATCTGTTCCACGCTGGATGTACATTGCTTTTTAAGGGTCATATGGGATGCAGAACACTGTAGTCAGTCTCTCTCCACTCCATGGAAAACCTGCCCCGCTCCACCCCAACATCGCCCCTCTGCATGGAAAACCCACCCCTCCTGAGTATGAAAGTTAATCACAGTGATGGCATTCTCAAGTCTCGTGCCTGCGCAGTGGCGCACCTCACTGTGCCCTGTTAAAGAGCTGCACAATGCCTGAAGTCTCGCAAAACTTAAATCTTGCACCTGCGCAATGGAATCTCATAAGACTATGGGAACTGTGGTGGGCAGGACTTAGAATCCCCAAAAAGGTGACAGGTGCACTTTAATGACAGCAGAAGGTTACAGCCAATGACACTGAATGAATGACAGGCTCCAAAACCTAAGCTTTCAGCAGCAGATAATGATAATTGGGCTTATTAAGAGTGCAATAACAGCAAGTCTATCAGATATCAAAACTGAAGTCCAATAATGGCACTATGGAATCCTATTCACCCCACTAAGGTAAAGTTCTCTAACTGACCTCCAAACTCTAACTTCCACTCATCCTCATTATGTGCAGAGCCAACATTCACATCTCCAATGTGCGTGAGTACTCCTCATGCGTCCACAGTATACTTGCTCTAGGGGACCAAGGTATTCCTCACCACCTGAAGAATAAGTCCTTATTATGCCATGCCAGGGGAATCAATCAAATCTGGTAGCCTCTGGCCTGCTGAAACAGGGACTATATTTTTACTGTGACCACTATCTTTTCTTCTCTCTATGGCTGCTCAGACTACTATGGTTTGCAGCATTCACTGCAGTAACTTTCACGAACTTAGGCTATGTGCCCACTGTAAGTTTGTGTTGCGTTTCTGCAGCAAAAATGCATTGACCACTACATTATCATTAAAGTCTATGTGATTTTAAAAATTCTGTGCCCACATGTGCATTTGTAAGTGGTGCATATTTGCTGCAGAAAACGTATGCGCTCTAAAATGCCAAAGTCAATTAACGTGGGCATTTTTTGGCTGCATTTTCCCTATTGACTCCATTTTAACCCCCCCAAAAAAAAGCATCATAAACGGATTGGTATTCACTCAGTCCATTGGTACTGCATTTTTTACATTGATTTCCAGAGCAAAAACGCTCCAAAACTCACCCTTGCAGGCAATCCCATGGCGAGCCCTGGTGATTTCTTACTTCTGTGCACCACCAGGACTTCCTGTGAATGCTGACTCATGATCATCTCTGCTGTTCAGAGGGATGCTGAAGCAACACTCTGTACAGCACAAGTGACTGGACACTGCAATGTTGAGGCACCCTAGGAGCAATGTAACATTAAGAAAAATAGAAAAAAAGGTTTTTGAAAATATGAAAAAAATCAAATGACCCCCTTTTGCCCCATTGGAAATGAAACTATTTAAGAAAAAATTACACATATTTGGTATTGCCATATTCAGAAATGCCCAATGTAGATAAATAAAAGATCAAATAATTAGATCTGTAAACTGTGTAAAGGAAAAATAAGGCAAAATGCCCAAATTAAAGTTTTTTTGGCGCCGCAGCAAAGCAATAATGAGTGATGAAAACATCACATCTACCCAAAAATGATATCATTAGAAACATCAGCACAAGATGCAAAAAATGAGCCGTCACACAGCCCCAGATCCCAAAAAACAATTTGCAATTTCACTGCACTTGGAATTTTTTCCAGCACATTATATGGTAAAATGAATGATGTTTTTCAAAAGTCAACTTGTTCCACTAATAACAAGCCCGCATGTGTTTATATTGACAGAAAAATAAAAAAGTTATGGCTCTTGGAATAAGAGGAGGGAAAAACGGAAAGTGGAAAATTGTCCGGGGGTGAAGGGGTTAATGGTCAAAGTGACCTTACTGGCCCCCTGAGACTCCAGGTTGCAGGGGCAAATACAACCCCTGTGCCTACTATAGTTATACCCCTGAATAGACTCAGTCATGGGCTGGTGCTCCTTGTGACCAATGAAATATTAAGTCTGGGAGGTATCATCTATCTACGGTACCTTGTACAGAACATGTACACATCCTTTTTTTATTCTGTTATAAACTCTATTTTTTCTAGTTCTTTTATCTTAATTAAGTATTAACAAGTAGACCCAAGTGGCAAGTGATTCTCTCCAAAGTCAGCTTCAGATGTTTTTTTTTCTCTGCTGGATCCTTGACTCACATTATTATGATTATTATATAAGAAGAACCTGGATCCGCTGGACATAGTGACTAGAGAGTCCTGCACTGGCTAAAGGGATTATGCATTTAAAATGCTGGCGCAGCTACTTTCATAATGAATGAAATAGAAAGAAAAGTGTTGTGCACATGCATGGCGGATTCCTTATCATTTCTCCCACTGAATATATCAGAAAATAAAAAGCAATACCTGGTCACAGTAGTAATATGCTGCAGGATGGAGCAGTCATCCCTGACAACAGGTGGAGGTGCCACAGTTACTCACACGTCTATCATTCTTGAGTCCTGGGTCCCAATGCTAGCTTCTCTAGCTCGTAACTTAGTCTCTTAGGACCGTCCTTATTGTGGTGGAGACTGGTATGCTAAGTTACGAGTAAGGCTAGTTTCACACTAGCGTTTATGTGAATCCGGTGGAATGCAGGAAAAGTCTGGATCCCACCAGATATGATGTAACTATATGCATCGGCTTCAGGCTGATTTCTACCAGATATGGGGACAAATGACTGCGTTCCGGGCATGCACAGTTCCAAAAATCCCGCGGGATCCGGTTTCCCCTGGATCCGGGTTACATAGAACCCCATTTTAATTCGACGGGCATTGTCTCAGATCCAGGTTGTCACGGTGCATTTTTGGTCTCTGTGTCAAAAACCAAGTCTCATTGGAAAAACCATGAGGATCAGGGAAAAAAGTGCAAAACTGGATGCACCCACAAGTTCATGAGGTCCCATTGAAAGTCAATGAGGCCACAAATGTATGCGGGTGCATCCAGTTTCAGCCGGATTCACACGGTGGCAATAAATGCAAGTGTGAAACCAGCATGAGAGATGGTTTACTGGATCCTGGAGTTAAATACCACAGTGTTTTTTTCATTATTTAGATTTTTTCATTATTCATTATTGGTGTTTCTCTATTGTAACTGATTCCCAATTATGATTGGGTGGATGTTTCTACTCCTTCCTTTATATATTGTGTAGTGTTTATGATCATGAAGAAAATAATGGCTGATTTGTGGACTAAAATCCAAGTATTTAATTAAAGTGGCATGTTAAAAATCCAATCTGGACATAGTTATAAGCATCCTACACATTTTGAGTGTAAACCAGTCTCTTAATAGATTAAGATTAAGAACGTGGTCTACGGTATTTTCGAAATACGTAAGGTGCTTGTCACTATGTCCAGATTGGATTTTTAACATGCCACTTTAATAAAATACCTGGATTTTAGTCCACAAGTCGCTCACTTTTTTCATTATATTTCTGCTTATTACATGAAGATCAGACACAGGATTGCAGATAGGAGAAAAAGAGACAACTGGATGCGCTCCCGCTCTGTATGAATTCATCAAGTGGTATTTATTTTATGTGTTTCGGGGACAGGCCCCTTCCTCAGGAATACCACAAAAATGACACAGTAAAGAGAGGTACATCTCTTTACTGAAATTTCTTTGCAAAGAAATCTTGTTTGCTCCTAATTGCGGAAGCTGGAATCCTTTACCTTTCTATGTTTCCACTGAATACTTTGGAGTCGGCATAACAAACAATCCGTGCACCGTACCCAGGCTGGATGGTTACTCGTATGGACCCAGTGAGCTGATGGACACTATTGTTTGTACTTATCTTGGTTTCCCTGACACAGAGTATACATCATTTAGTCATGTACAGGAGATACTGTAGTATATTACCATTAATGTCCTAGCTAGGAACACTCCTACAATAAAGTACCATCAACTTGCATTCAAATGACCCAGATTTATCCTCCTATTTCAAGATTATTTTTATTGAATTTTCTACTAAAACTTTTAATATACAATTAGTGGCTCCCAGCATGCACTACTTTAAATCCTATATTCATTTGTTGGCTGTATGTTCACCATAGGTTATTTGAAAGCTGAAAACCACTTCATAAAAAAGGCTCCTCTGGTGTAAGTCCTTAGGTTAATGGCTTCAGTCCTCGAAAAGCAATCGCTCTATACCCTCTCTACAGGCAATGTTGTTTAATGACAAACCATTAGAATAAGTTAAATTCTCACCAGTTTTCTCATCTCTACTTTTTATCTTTCCTTTATACATGAGCCTGAACATCCAACAATAACCCGCAAAGCTGGAACGGTATAAGAGAAATTATTGTAACACGCAGCCCACAATACCAGTATACATATCAAAGACTAGAATTATTCCCTTTTCATGACTTATTCAGGCAGGAAATTAATTCCTTAAGAAATTCATATTAACAAGGTTTAGCGAGAACGCAGGGTGGACGGGCTTTGTTCTGCACTGAATCCCTTTGCTCATTTTACAGAAATATGTTAAAGGGTTTTGTAGACGCCGCTCTTACTTCTCGTGTCTATTATTGTTTAGATTAAAAAAAAATCAGTTAGGTCGTTCCTTGTGTTTGCACAGTGGTTATCATTCCTGGAGAGAAGATTATAATTTCATTTGTGCTTAATACGAAGTAATTCTCACTCTCTCCGTCCCCTACACGTTGACCTCAATTATTCCTATAAATCTGATTAGCCTTGTTGACTTCAATCTTCTCTATAATTAAGGTAGTGAATGAGGAAGCTTGTACCTCTTTCCCCTGCAGTGTTCCTGAGCTCCTGGAGCTACCAAGAGTCATTTGTTTTGCTCCTGTTTTAAACTTTTATGGTCACAGCCATAAATCCAGTGTAACTGTGTACGAAATATAGGAAAAGCGTCTATGCTGCATTTAATCGATAAGCCATAACAATAAAGTCCCTAACAGGTGGTATTAGTAATATAATTGCAATGTTACCAATCACAGAGTCAAATATATGAGTGAAAAAATAGCCGCACTCACCAAAGCAAGGTTTTTCAATCTTTATTCTTCTCATCAATCGTCGCGGTACAGCAACATAGCAGGGAGGGGGAGCAGGGAGGTGGACGACGGTTCACCGTTTCGCGGCCGTCTGCCGCTTCTACGGGTCCTCTACTAGAGGACCCGTAGAAGCGGCAGACGGCCGCGAAACGGTGAACCGTCGTCCACCTCCCTGCTCCCCCTCCCTGCTATGTTGCTGTACCGCGACGATTGATGAGAAGAATAAAGATTGAAAAACCTTGCTTTGGTGAGTGCGGCTATTTTTTCTTCTTATAGTACTTACTGTGGACTTTACACGCCAGCACCACCAGGCAGCCTGCAGCCGAGTATGCACGAGAGTGACTACAGCCGTGTACATAAGTGTTAGTGCCCGGTTTTTTCTACTTTATATGATAAATATATGAGTGATCTGTTCTTGATATTCATGCATCAGGGGCAGGGAAAATAAAACAGTAAGGATCTGAGAAAATTTGACAAAGATCTAAATGTGTTGGCTAGACAATTGGGCCTGAACATTTACAACATGGCATTTCTTGAAGGTATTAGTGGCATTTTTTAGAACTTACCAAAAGAAGGCAGTTGGCACAGGGTGGAATAATGGAAAGGGAATCAGGAGGCAGGATGGTAAGGTGGGCAAGGGCGTTAAGGGGAGCTAGTCTAGCCCTGGATTTAGGATCCCTAACTACCCTGTTTCCGGAGGTACCTCTGAAGTTGAGGAGTTTAAGGCCGCCACCCTAGCCCTTCACACCAGATCAGCCCTAAGCAAAGCTCCCCTCCCTCCACCCTCGGAACGGGAAAACCCATCAGATTCAATGGAAGTCAACGGCAGCAAGAAACACAGCTCAGCACAGCATGATTGCAAGGGTCCAAGTAGAAATGAGCTCTATCTGTGACACCTAGTGGAGGGAAGTGGAACTATTTCAAAGCTGGGAGAGGAAGATCTGAATTCTAAGACCCACTCCTCAACCTCCACCTAAATGCTACTCCTGCACCACACTCCTCCACCTGCAGAACTGCACACAGCAGACTAAGGAAAAAAATGTCAGAATTAAAGGGTCAGTCTGAGCCCAGCGATTTTCTTCTTAACTTCCTATATAATATATCACTCAAATCTAAGCTATTTTCTCATATAGTCCCTTTATTAATTCCCTATCTAAACTATATAAGTGCTAATGTTTTGTTTTATCTATTTCCTGTGGGATGACGTACCATGTGAGAGCCCCAGTGCATCTTGGGATCCTCACACAGAGTATCTGATAGCCCCAAATACTTCCTCAGCCTGGCCCTGGATCCAGTGTCACTGTGCTGCTGGTACCAGGGTGGAGCTGTTCCAAATGTTTACCGTAGTCTCCAGCCCGCCCCATTGCAGATTGACTTCTCAGCTCCCCCCTCCTTCCTGCTGTGTAAATTCTCAGCATCATCCCCGTTTCTCCCAACCGTCCGCCCTCACAGCACCCCTTTCTCCCCTCTCAGTACTGCTAATGGCGTACTACCAACTGACTGTTATTCCCCATTTTTATGATAAATGAATGTACTACTATATTAATTAACTATTTTGCTATTCAATAAAGAGATTGAAATGATTTGCCAGAACACAATAACAGCCTCCAGTGGTAAGGAGTAAAATTGCAGCACAATATAGAAAAGTGAATAATAGCGGCCACTAGTGGTCAGTCTGGAGAAAGACTACAGAATCCTGACACTGATCTATGGAGGATACAACACGAAATGCCACCTGCAGTATTACGTAAGACATCTCGGTGACATTCTAGGTTTAAAAAAACAAGTTTACATCTAATAGATAATATTGAAAATCCCAATATTTCATTGTTAAGTTCGTTGAGTTGTATCACTATACACCCAACTCCTTCCGGGCATCCCAGAATAAAGTAGCTTTCTAAGTTCTGTTTTCTCCATGTCATTTTAGATGCTAACAATTCTCCTGTTGATCAGAACTTGTCCATACCATCTGTCACTTACTCTATTATGCCCAGCTTTACATTTATATAGTTACTGTGGAAGTCTCGGTGCCCAATCTAAAAAAAAAACAAATGTAGCTTCTATGTCGGTGTTATATGAAGCCAGTCTTCTATAGGTTCTCCGAAAAATACAGATAAACCAGATAGCGAGCCAGGTGTAGATGTCTGGTTTGTGTTTATTTCTAAGCCGCTTGCTTCCTCTCTAGCTCATTCACTTCCATTGCCTTTTAAGTGGTTCAAGTTGTAATTGATTAAGGTGGACCAATAGAACAGCTGGTGAGACAACTCTGATCTGCAGACACCTGAGGCAAAGATTTCTGGGGTCTTAATCTTGGCAGAACCCAGCGGCGCAGGTTCCTGTATATCTACACAGAGCTGCAGCCGGCCTTTGAAGTTGTCATTTTAATCTTGCGCTTTCTGAACAAAGTCATAGCCCATATAACAAAGCACGCAAGTTAGTGTTAATCCAAAGAGGCTTCATCAAGAGCAAGGAAACATTACCTGACAAAAAGGACAGATCCCCACTGTGCCTGTCCTATCAAACCTCAAAGATATAAGTGCTTCCACTGTGTTCATAAAGCAAAATGTACCATCTAACACTATAGTTTTACTGCGGCATAAAACACCTGCCCAGAGGCCTCGTAAACACAGTCATTTTTATTTTATTGAAACCTGGACATTTTGTCTGGGACGAGCCACTGCCATAAAACAGGACACGATAGTTCGTAATTTACTAACATGAGGTAAATAGGAGTTCAACATGCAATCTGAAAAATGGCCTTTATCATCCTTTTGACACCCCAATTTTATGCGGAAGGTTTTATGAGACTGGGAACTTTAACTTTGAAAAAAAGAAAGAAAAAAAAATGTGAAAATAGTTTTTTTTATACTTTTTCACAAGTTTTTAAAACTATATGTGATGTGTGTTTCATTTCATATACAATGCGATGAACAGACAGTCTTGAAGGACAGAGGCACTCATATGCGAGCTGCACGCAATATCCTCACATGCATCTCATATGACTTTCCCAACCCGGCCTACGGCTCTCTGGACAGGAGCGTGAGCTGCATAGTAACACAATCAGTCCACGCCTTCCCATTGAGGCATAAATCCAAAGGACCAGGGTGTACAACCGCACTGTATAAGGAAGGACCACAATCTTGGTATATAATAATGGTGCTTTAATTCTTCTACGCATCCGGGTCTGTCCCAGCCCCTTCCTCAGGAATACCACCATAAACATTATTTAAATGATTGTGGTCCTTCCTTATACTTTTACATTTATACTACATTAAAAATGGTCAAAACTGGATCCGCAGCCATAGGCTGCAATAGCAAAACTGGACTGCACTTAATGCAATCCGGTTACCGCATCCGGTTTTGCAGCCTGCGGTAAAAATCATGTAGGCTGCATTTTTCTGAGCGGTTGAAAAATCGATTCTGTTTTTGTTATAATGGCGACCTATGGCAATCGGATCCGGTACCGCAAGGTACATGAATGTACCTTGCGGTACCAGATCCGGTTTTTTGAGCCACAATGATTTCTCATTGCAGATCTGGATCCTTTACTGGATCCACATCTGCAATGTAATGCCAAATGTGACGGCACACGGTAATACCGGATCCAGTAATGGATGTGGTTATCGGATTGTGCCTTCCAAATGTGACCCCAACCTTAGTAATATTTGAATATTATATGAATATTACAAAATTGCATTCAGAACTTGTATAGCTCTTGCAGAGTATTCATCTTTTTGTAATCATTTTTGCTATTCTCCGATCATACCTACCGCTGTTATTCCTTTTGTGTATGCAAAATAAATCTCTGTAGTGTGTTGCTTCTGACCTGTGGACCATATTAGTCTAGGAAGCGTTAAGGCAGCGTTACACTCTGGTAACGCTGCGCTAATGCTGCAGAAATGATGATCTATGCAGGATCCGGCATGGTGGAGGCCACAACCGCTAATGTGGCCCTAGCCCAATCGAAATATGTCTGGGAATATGCACATCACATTCTTGTAGTTACATGACTGCCCAATACAGAAGAATCTTAACTTAGCCTATCAATAAAAGACACAAGACCAGACTTGGTATAAAGATGGCCATGAGGCTTTACTTCGAGTTACCATTGTATAAATAAATCCTTAAATAAACCATCAGAAAAATAACCTTAAAAACCCCAGGTTGTAAAACATCAATCCAGGGATAAACCATTTACTTCCAGAATACGCCCAATGAATTTGGGCAACTTTTTCCCGCAAGTAAGGCCTCTCAATGAAGAAGTCCATCAACGAGCATTCATCCAAAGGGCAGGTGGGCGGGCGTCTTCGGAGTTCATCTGTACGGCAGAGCTGACAGTCTCGTACTCCTCTCCTCCGGTAACTGTGTGAGGAGACATAAAGCGGAAGTTTGGCGCTCAGAGGTGTCGACCAATCACACTTCACCTCCTCTCAGCTGTCCAGGTGGTCAATAGCAGCTGCCTGGACCCCGTTACCAGGTTGTATGGGCAATTTGCCCAGCAACTAACAACAAGGCTGAGGATACGTCAGTCCCTTACAATGCTTCTGCATAGCAGTATTGTAATATCAGTTACTACTATATAATGACTTATACTGGGCCCCTTAAAAAACTCACTCCTAATCCTATATATCACAGTCAGAGGGGGGCCATGGTCCCATGTAGCCCCAACGCTACTCTCTTTGTGGGCTACCCATGAAGTGAGGATTCACACGTCTGCAGTCACATTTTAGTAAAACTGTGTAGCTATTTTCTGCTACGTTATCTGCCACTTGAGTAAATGACTACTTTCATGTGTTCATAAAATGTTTTGAGTCTTGTTCAGCCCTTTGATTACAGTCTTGATTTACTAGTAGATTGTCCAGTATCTCTGAGGGCCAGTAGTCCCGTACATCTGCATAATAATGAATGCAGCTCTGAGTTTACACGATATTTAACTGTTACACCATTTTCCTAGTTACTTCCAGCTCCACAGCACAATGCACTTATCAAAGCTTCACCCTGGATGAAGCAGCTGTCCAGAAGCAACTGAGGCCACAAGAACACAGCTGTCTCAATATGAGTTTTTGGCTCTGCCTACTATCATGCTGTACTGCTTCATGTAAGACTGTGTTTAATGCACATTAATAAATATTCTCCATTTTTCTCATTTGATTTTTATTCTTTATTAACCAACTACCATGGTTTTTCCACAATAAATACCTCACAACTTTTGAAGAACACAAAGAGGGACAACATATATGGCATGTTAATTTTGACTACACCCCTAGCCACATCCATTGCCATTTCCTTCCACACTGGCAGCAGGAGATGTCAGAAGTGCAATGGCAGTGAAGGACATTCGGCAGACATCTCATTCTAAGGGGTATATACCTAATTCCGGGACTGTCTCAATGTATCTGGGACTGTTGGAACTAGAGATGAGAGGATTAGTGATGAGCAAGAGTATTCGTTACTATTCGCTACCCGTACGAGTAGTATGGTATTTGCAATACTCGTTACTCGACGAGATCGGTGGTGCTCATGAGTGTGAATTATTATCAATCTGGCATAAATTGAAAACTCCCTTCAGTAAACAATGGGAGCTAGCACCTCTGTGAGAGCAGATTGAATGTTAGGCTGTCTCTGGGGGCACAGCAAGGTGTTTTATGCTGTGAAAATTTTAAAAAGACCGTCCTCCTGCCCTGTCCTGGAAATACACGTTTTATAGCAGGATGTGTGTGGGCGGAGCCTATCACTCATTGACTAACATTGTACTCGCTATTCGGACGAGTACGCGAGTATTAAAAACTACTTGTTACAAGTATAGTGAGTACAAATAATATGGCACTCACTCATCACTAGAGAGGATACATTCATGGGTCTTCAGTTCAGCATTTAAATGAGTGGTACCTGGAGACTGAAGGAGAGGCTGCAAATCTCTTACCTTCTGATGTACCTTCACAGTTTTGGATTATCCAGGGCTGCCACGTCGTCATCTGTGCATCATGCTCATCTGTAGTATTTTTTTTTTCACTCACTCATGGTTAGACACCCAAACAGACCCATTAATTCCAATTATTGTCCCAAATAGGCCATGATAAAAATTAATAATGATAAACCAGTGGTCCACAGGACTAGGACTAGCACACTCCACAATTTAATAGGAGAAAAGGAGCTAAATTGTTCAAAAACAGTGAACGTCTTATTTAATACGGGGGGTGGGGAATTCCAGGCCTCGAAAGCCACCAACAGTGCAGATTTTCACGATTTTCTTAGTATTGCAAAGATGATATTACAACCTGCAATGGTGATTATTCCAATTCAGGTGCAATGCTAAGGAAATCCTGAAAACATGATCTGTTGGTGGCCCTCGAGGCCTGGAGTTCCCCGACCCTGATTTATGAGAATACAACCCCTGGCAAAAATTATGGAATCACTGTGCTCGGAGGATGTCCATTCAGTTGTTTAATTTTGTAGAAGAAAAGCAGATCACAGACATGGCACAAAACTAAAGTCATTTCAAATGGCAACTCTCTGCCTTGAAGAAACACTAAAGGCCACTATACACACACAGATATCTGTGTCCAACTTCTGAACAGATCTCTGATTGCAGTGAAATCATAGACACATTGCTCCATTTGTACACAGCCACAAAATGGAACAATGTGTCCATGATTTCACTGCAACCAGAGATCTGTTCAGAAGTTGGACACAGATATCTGTGTGTGTAAAGTGGCCTTAAAAGAAATCTTGAAAAAAATATGTTAGGCTGGGTTCACATTTGCGGACCCCTCCGCAGCGTTCTGCGGAGGGGATCCGCAATGTGACCGCAGCCATCGCAAGCTCCTATCTTTATAATGGGAGCGCACGGTGCTGCGCTTGAGTGCGCATGACCGTGCGCACCCATTCACTGCCACATGTGATCTGTGTGCAGGCGTATGCCTGCGCACAAATCACACAGTCTCGTCCGCACCAGGGGCGCGACATGTTGCATTCCTGGTGCGGACGAGACTGTGTGATTTGTGCGCAGGCATACGCCTGCGCACAGATCACATGTGGCAGTGAATGGGTGCGCACGGTCATGCGCAGTCAAGCGCAGCACCGTGCACTCCCATTATAAAGATAGGAGCTTGCGGTGGCTGCAGTCACATTGCGGATCCCCTCCGCAGAACGCTGCGGAGGGGTCCGCAAATGTGAACCCAGCCTTAGCCAGTAATGGTTACATTGGTAGACCAAGCATGGGGAAAAATAATAGAATCACTCAATTCTGAGGTAAAAATTATGGAATCATGACAAACAAACAAACAAAACAACAAATACATTACTAGTATTTTGTTGCACCACCTCTTGCTTTTATAACAGCTTGCAGTCTCTGAGGCATGGACTTAATGAGTGACAAACAGTACTCTTCATTAATCTGTCTCCAACGTTCTCTGATTGCTGTTGCCAGATCAGCTTTGCAGGTTGGAGCCTTGTCATGGACCATTTTCTCCAACTTCAACCAAAGATTTTCAATTGGATTGAGAACCAGACTATTTGCAGGACTTGACATTGACCTTATGTGTCTTCTTTCAAGGAATGTTTTCAGAGTTTTTGCTCTATGGTAGGATGCATTATCATCTTTATAAATGATTTCATCATCCTCAAACATCCTTTCAATTGATTGGATAAGAAAAGTGTCCAAAATATTAATGTAAACTTCGGCATTTATTGAAGATCTTATTACAAGCCATCTCTCCAGTGCCTTTACCAGACATACAGCCCCATATCATCAATGACTGTGGAAATGTGCATGTTCTCTTCAGGCAGTCATCTTTATGAATCTCATTGGAACGACACCAAACAAAAGTTCCAGCAGCATCACCTTGCCCAATGCAGATTTGCGATTCATCACTGAATATAACTTTCATTCAGTCATCCACAGTCCATGATTGCTTTTCCTTAGCCCATTGTAACCTTGTTTTTTTCTGTTTAAGTGTTAATGATAGTTTATGTTTAGCTTTTCTGTATGTAATACCCATTTCCTTTAGGCGGTTTCTTACAGTTCGGTTACAGACATTGACTCCAGTTTCCTCCCTTTCATTCCTCATTTGCTTTGTTGTCCATTTCCTATTTTGGAGACATCTTGCTTTAACTTTCCAATCTTGACACTTTGATGTCTTCCTCGGTCTACCAGTATGTTTGCCTTTAACAACCTTCCTATGTTATTTGTATTTGGTCCAGATTTCAGACACAGCTGACTGTGAACAACTAACATCTTTTGCAACACTGAGTGTTGATTTACCCTCTTTGAAGAGTTTGATAATCCTCTCCTTTGTTTCAATGGACATCTCTTGTGTTGGAGCCATGATTCATGTCAGTCCACTTGGTGCAACAGTGTGATCACTCCTTTTTAGATGCAAACTAATGAGCAGATATAATTTGATGCGGGTGTTTGTTTTGGGAATGAAAATTTACAGAGTGTTTCCATAATTTTTTCCTCAGAATTGAGTGATTCCATAATTTTTCCCCCTGCTTGGTCTACCAAAGTAACTGTTATGGCCCCTTTACACGCCGCTACCGAAAGGTAGAAACCGGCAGGTATCAGAGACAATTGTACCTGATACCTTGTAAACACCGCACAGTAGCGACGTGTAATTCAGGTTGTTCCTCCCTGTTTCTTTGGATACCTGTCTTTCAACCTGAATTACACGCCGCTACTGCGCGGTGTTTACAAGGTATCAGGTACAATTGTCTCTGATACCTGCCGGTTTCTACCTTTCGGTAGCGGCGTGTAAAGGGGCCATTATGGCTAGCACATTTTTTTTTCAAGATTTCTTTTAGTGTTTCTTAAAGCCATAAAGTTGCCAATTGACATGACATTAGTTTTGTGCCATGTCTGTGATCTGATTTTTCTATAAAATTAAACAACTGAATGGACATCCTCCGAGCCCGGTGATTCTATAATTGTTGCCAGGGGTTGTAGTAGCATTAAGATAATATACATACAAAAAGGATGCATGTATCTGGTGCAAAAAGTATTTTTTTCCATGGGGTTGCATTAAAAAAAACTTGCAATGTTTACCTAATATAGCCTATGTCAGAGGCGGACATAGCATTGGTGCAACCTGTGCAGCCTCATAGGTGCCCAAGGCGCAAGAAGGGCATTTCTATCTCCAAAGCAAGTGGAATTGCGTTGAGCTATTGGACTCACAAACAGCCCATATATTGTTCACTGCTCAGGGTCCCACTTCTGATGGTCTACTTCGGGCCTTTGTGCTGAAAAACACAGGGCTCGTAGACACAAAACAGATGTCTGAATGAGGCCCTAGTCACTTCTGTTGTATTTGTCCAGTGTCTTATGTGTATGGTCCCTTTAGTTTTGTATGTTTTGTGGGGCCTATAATGAATCTACTGTTAGGCTTAAGCTCTAAGTTAGTTGACTGCTGTCATAGTAAAATAAAAAAACTGTACTTTTTCTTTACCTTTTTGTTTTGCTTAGTAAACAAACAAAACCCTTTTTTTAAGAATTCCCCACGTATTCCTATGGAGCAGTTATGTAAAATACGCCTTTTCACACCAACTGCCAATTTCAACAAAATAAGAAATATAATCCTAATAAACTGGGAAAATGAGAAAGCTTATAGTGTTTGCTGGCATTAGATGCAGATCTGGATGGAGACCAATAATCATGGCTGTGCTTAGGTTGTATAAGCACGAGGTTCACCCTGGTGCCAGGAGCAGCAGCTGTAAGGCAAAAAGCTGTGGCAAATGTAATTTATTTTTAGAGAACTTCTGAAACCTCAGATAGGCTCCGCAACCCTCAGCGGAAAGATAGTTGCCAGTATAAGTGATGCAAAAATATATATATAAAAAAGATTGTTAGTGTTCGGATGTGTCTGAGACAATTCATTAAAACGTAAATAGGAAAGATGAAAAATTAGGGAGTAGAAATGAGTTCAGGCTGGCTTGCCAACTAAAGGGTCTGGAGGTGATTTGCTGTGGATCATTGCGGGTAACAAGAAGTATTCCAGGATCGACACTTAGATATAATTCTCTACATAGTGAAGCGTTGTAAACACTATCCTATGTAAATACTTAAGTCCTAAAAAAAAAGGTTGAGAAAAGTATTATAGGAGTGATACCTTTATTGGCTAACAAGAAAAATTATATTTGTAAGCTTTCAGAGCTCAAGGCTCCTTCGTCAGACAATATCACAAATGAGTTACTGAGACATTTAAATACAAAATACAGCAGGACGTAAGGAAATGGAGGTGTGCTAAGGAAATTAAAATGAAGTCATAGTTAATGATGTAGATGACATGCAATGGTCTTTTACACATCAGAAGATCTTCTTGTGGATGTGTTAATTGTGTCTAGGTAATAAGTCATGAATCCAGGTGTCAAGTTAAGCCCTTTTGTTAAGGATTGGAACATTCTTATTTGATTTCCCAGATTTTTCGTTCTTTATCATTTTTAAAGTGACCTTTCAATATTAGGACTATTAGGTCTGCCATGCTGTGTTCAGGCTCAGAGAAGTGTAAGCATGGCAGACCTAACAGTCCTGATATTGAAAAGTCACTTTAGAAATGATAGAGAATGAAAAATCTGGGAATTCAAATAAGAATGTTCCAATCCTTAACAAATCCTCATTAACAAATTTCTCTCGTGTAGTTTTAGGCTGATATCTCACCTTCCTCATACCCCAGGATACCCCACGAGGTGAGATTTTGCATGGAGCCCCAGATCGATATGGATTGACACTCATTTTGTATTTCTTCCATTTTCTTACTATTGCACCAACAGTTGTCTCCTTCTCATTCAGGTTTTGTAGCCCATTCCAGCCTAATGCAGGTCTATGATCTGTACCCTGACCTCCTTAGGGCCACTTCACACTGCGGCATGATCCGGTCCGGTTCTGTCCGGGAGGACCCAGACAGCTGCGGACCGGATCAGCACACAGGACTGGGGGGCTATTATGCCCTCTGTAGCGCACGCAGTTCCCGCGGCTGATAAGCCAGGACCGTGGGCGCTGCGGGGGTTGGGGGCAGCCCGTCGCTGCCTGCTGGATCCGGCTGGTTCCAGAAATACGGCAAAGCCCATGTCATTTTTTTTCTGAAAAATCAATAAAACAATCCTAAAAAAGGGACTGCATCTTTATTAACCCCTCGCCCATGGTCCAGGGGTTAATAAAGATGCAGTCCCTTTTATTTACCGTATTTTTCGCACTATAAGGCGCACCGGATTATAAGGCGCACCCTCAAAAAATGACTTTTAAGCCGTCTTGGTCCATATATAAGGCGCACCGGATTATAAGGCGCACCATATTACTATAAAAAAAATCCCTCTGTAGCCTCCCATCACCCTCGAGCATCGCTGTGTAGCCTCCCATCACCCTCCAGCATCCTTCTGTAGCCTCCCATCACCCTCCAGCATCCCTGTGTAGCCTCCCATCACCCTCCAGCATCCCTGTATAGCCTCCCATCACCCTCCAGCATCCCTGTATAGCCTCCCATCACCCTCCAGCATCCCTGTGTAGCCTCCCATCACCCTCCAGCATCCCTGTGTAGCCTCTCATCACACTCCAGCATCCCTGTGTAGCCTCCCATCACCCTCCAGCATCCCTGTGTAGCCTCCCATCACCCTCCAGCATCCCTGTGTAGTATCCCATCACCCTCCAGCATCCCTGTGTAGCCTCCCATCACCCTCCAGCATCCCACACAGTCAGACTCTCACACACACACACACACACACACACACACATACACACTCAGACACACACACACACACACTCAGACACACACACACATACACACACATACACACTCAGACACACACACACACACTTACTGTACTGTGTGGCAAGGCACTCACAGCGCTGGAGCCCTCAGCCAATCACAGCGCTGGAGCCCTCAGCCAATGACAGCGCTGGAGCCCACAGCCAATGACAGCGCTGGAGCCCTCAGCCAATCAGAGGCTATGGGCTGACGTCAGCTGGCCTCGGATTGGCTCAAGGCTCCTGGGCGGAGCTGTGATTGGCTGATGGGCTCCTGGGCTGTGAGCGCGCCCGATGCAGCGGCGGC
>JARQOC010000004.1:86905970-87079237 GCA_033576535.1 Allobates femoralis
CAGGTGGAATATTTCTGTTGGGCTGGAGTCCCACCTTGACCGGTCTGGGTAGGTGTGAGGACCCCAGACTTCACTGCCATACAGGAGGATTGGGGCGATGATGGAGTCGAAGATTTTTAGCCAGACCCTCACTGGTGGCTTCAGATGGTAGAGTTTCCTTCGGATGGCATAGAAGGTTTTGCAAGCCTTGTCCTTCAGGGTCTCTATGGCCTGTTTGAAGCTCCCTGACCGGTGAATCTCTAGGCCCAGGTAGGTATATTTGTCTGTTCCTGTGAGGTCGCAGTTGTTGAGGACAAATGATGGGTGCTGGTCTGATCTTCTCCTTCTCCTCTGGAACACCATGATGTTGGTTTTCTTTAGATTGACCGGTAGGGCCCAGGTGGAGCTGAATTGCTCTAGGATTTTCAGGTTATCTTGGAGGCCTTTCTCGGTTGGTGACAGCAGCAGCAGGTCATCTGCGTACAGCAAGAATTTCACCTGAGCGTCATGGAGGGTGAGACCCGGTGCAGTGGAGGATTCCAGGGCGGTGGCCAGCTCATTGATATAGATATTAAAGAGCGTTGGACTTAGGCTGCAGCCTTGTCTGACTCCACGGCTCTGTTGGAAATAATCCGTTCTTTTGCCGTTCACACTCACACTGCAGAGGTTCTCGGTGTAGGAGCTTTTGATGACATCGTAGGTCTTTCCTCCTATTCCGCTCTCCAGCAGTTTCAGGAATAAGCCTGGGTGCCACACCGAATCAAAGGCCTTTTTAAAGTCCACAAAGCAGGCATATATCTTCCCATTCTTTGTATTGCGGACGTGTCTCTGAATGAGGCTGTGCAGGGTGTAGATGTGGTCAGTGGTGCGGTGGTTCGGCATGAACCCTGCTTGGCTCTTGCTGAGGACGTTGTGCTCGGTGAGGAAGGTGAGGATCCTCTTGTTCAGGATACTGTTGAACAGTTTTCCCAGGTTGCTGCTGACACATATCCCACGGTAGTTGGCTGGTTCATACCTGTCCCCACTCTTGTGGATGGGTGTAATGAGGCCTTGGTTCCAGGTACGGGGGAAGTAGCCGGCCCTCAGCACAATATTGAACAGTTTGACCATTGCAGCCTGTATTTCTGGTGGGCTGTGCTTCAGCATTTCTGGTAGGATCCCATCCAGGCCACCGGCTTTTCTACACCTTATGGAAGCAATCCTCTCGGCTACTTCCTGTAGTGTTATAGGTGTATCCACCGGGTTTTGGAAGTTTTTGATTTTTTCCTCCATTGCTTTTAGTTTTGCCATTATGTTTTCCTGTTCTTGGCTTAGTTCTTCCTTTGGGATGTCTTTATAGAGGTCTCTGAAGTACTGGAGCCAGATGTTGCCATTTTGGATATAGGTGTTGTTTTTCTTTTTTGTGCCCATGTGGTTCCATAGTTCCCAGAAGGAGTTGTCTTGGAGGGCATCTTGGAGTTGGTTAAGCTTGGTAGTGATGTAACTCTGCTTCTTCCTCCTGAGGATGGTTTTGTATTGCCTTTGTATGGAGTCATAGGCTTCCCTCAGGCCCGGGTGGTTGGGGTCTCTGTGTTTCTTGTTGGAGGCTGTTCTCAGGGTCTTCCGTACGGCTTTACATTCTCTGTCAAACCAACCATTGACCTGTGTTTCTTTAGGTCTCTTGTAGTTGACTTTTTTAAGGTCGGACAGTCTGGCCATTACATGGAATATGTTGTTGAGGTCCTTTGCGGCTTGGCTCACTCCCTCTGGGTTCGGCTTGTACTCGTAGTTGTAGAAGTGGTGGAGCATCCGCTGTATTTCAGGGCTGCTGGAAGCCTCTTTATACTTTAGTGCCGACATTCTGGACCATTTATAGGATGGAGGCCGGCTGAAGACGCCGCTCTGCTGTGGCTTCTGAGTGGATGTTTTCTCTGTAGATTTCATGTACAGAAGAAGTTGGCTGTGGTCTGACAGGTGCGTTTGTGGGGTGACTATGAAGGCGCTGACATCCGCCAGGTTCATGTCTGTAATGGCGTAATCTACTACACTCCTCCCTACATGGGAGTTTAGTGTATACCTTCCTAGGGAGTCACCCTTGCTTCGTCCATTAAGGATATGAAGTCCTAAACTTCTACATACGTTCAGGAGCTTTCTGCCACTTTTGGTGACTGTACTGTCATAGCTGTTTCTCTCTGTGTGTACAGAGTCCTGGCCGTCATTCTCTGCTCCAAGTATGTAGATGTTTCCATCCGTGGTCAGGAAGTCTCTCTCTCTCCCAGTTCTTGCATTGAGGTCTCCAAAGATGAGAACTTTGCCCAGAGCCTGATAATGGGCGGCTTCTCCTTGTAAGATCTCGAAACAGTCTGGATTGAAGTAGGGGGACTCTGGCGGTGGTATATAGGTGGCGCAGAGGTAGACATCAGACTGACAGGTGAGGATGGAGCTGCTGATTCTGATCCATATGTGGCTGCCTCCTCTCTTCACCGGTTTGATGTACTGGTGGAGCTCCTCTTTATACCAGATCAGTACTCCTCCTGAGCCCCGGCCCTGTTTGATGTTTTTATTTTTCTGGGCATGGACCGAGAATTCCTTGTATCCAATAGGCACTGGGGATTCGTTTTCGGCCCTGGTCCATGTTTCCAGGAGGATCTGAATGTCTATATTTTTCAGTCTTTGTATAAAATCAGGGTCCTTTGTTTTACATCCAAAGGTCGAGGCGTTGAGACCCTGAATATTCCAGCTGCTGATTGTAAGTGAAGACATTGTTCTGTGTATCTTGTGTGTATATACCTTGTAATGAGTACGGCTGTGTGGGACGCACTGGAGTTCTTTCTGATTTGTAGAGGTGCCTGGTTCCATCCAGTCACATTAGTCTCTCATACAGTTCGCTGACCAGGGTCTTTAACTCATACCTATCTCTGCTCTGCATGTGTCTGTATGGGCTTGGTGGTCCCCTCTGTGGAGGTCTCCATCTCTGATGGTCTGGTATTGGCTGCATGTGTCTGTGTGGACTCGGTGGTCCCCACTGTGGAGGTCTCCATCTCTGATGGTCTGATATTGGCTGCATGTGTCTGTGTGGGCTCGGTGGACCCCTCCGTGGTGGTCTCCTCCTCTGATGGTCTGATACTGGGTGAGGAGCTTTGTTTCCAGCATCCGGAGGTAGGATTGGGGTTTTCTGCTCATTCATTCTCAGGAATCTTTCAGAGTGGTCATGGTCACTGTTGGATCCAGGCCTGGGGTCTCTGTTTAGCACGATGTCTTTCAGCTCTTTGGCCAGGAGGGTGACCCTTGTTTGTTGAGGTGTTTATTATCATACAGGTGACGGTGGTTTATGGAGAGGTGTTGTGCCAGGGTCACGTTTGACACAGCCTTGATCCTTTCAGTCAGTTCCATGTTGATAGTTTGGGTGGTTTCCCTGGATATATCCTTTCTTGGGAGCAGCGATGACAGAATGATTTTGGTGTCTGGGAATTGTAGTTTTGTCGTCTTTGCCAGTTTAGTCAGTTGTTCTGCGATCTGCTGGTGCTGTTCTGGCAGATTGTTTGTACCCGTGTGTATAATAATATGCTTTGGGTTGGTAAACCGTGGATTACTGATGACCTTTGTTGCCTGTTCAATGTTTGTACAGCGGATTGTACGGACATGTTTTTCTGGGAATAGCCGCTGTGCATTTAGGTACATCCCATTTGAGTCCATTATTAGGACGATATCAGGACTTTGTGGTGTCTTGGGGGGGTTACGGTGCTGCTGATGGGGGGCTGCGATGCTGGCTTTGCTGGTGGCTGGTTCTCTTCTCTCTTCCATCTCTCTAGTTTCAGGATCAGTCATATTGTTGGTTATTGTCTCTACATTCTGCTCAGTGGTGGCCATGTTGTCTGCTCTCTGGCTTGTTTCCAGTGCCCCTGCTGGTTCAGATGTCCAGGGTAATTGGCTTTTAATTCTGTAATTTCCTTTCTAAGTGTCTCATTGTCTTTTTTCAGTTCATACATTTCCTGTAGAGCTGCCTTGTGCTGAGATTTTAGGTCACACATGTCTGCCTTTATTTTCTGTAGGTCTGTGTTGTATTCGCTGTATTTCAGCTTATTGATCTCTTCTGTTGCTTGGTGATTTGCATTTCTTTGTGAGTTTCTTTCACATTCTAATTTCAGTTGGGCCAAGTCTCTTTCTAGCTCAGATAAGAAGTCTTTGATGTTATCAGGCGAGAGGTGTGAAGTGTCTGGGGTTAGGTGGCTGTGTCTGGGAATAGAGATTTCAGCATTAGGAATGTCCGCTGGGGCTTGTAGTTCTTTGTAGATTTGTGCCTGTCCTTTGATTTGGGGAAAACAATTTTCAAATTGTTGAATATATATATATATATATATATGTGCACATATACATGCAAATATAAATATATATATTTGTGTG
The DNA here is from genome assembly GCA_033576535.1 of Allobates femoralis. Lineage (NCBI taxonomy): Eukaryota > Metazoa > Chordata > Amphibia > Anura > Aromobatidae > Allobates > Allobates femoralis. The sequence continues at coordinate 86,910,333 of JARQOC010000004.1, forward strand.
TGTGCATATATATATTATATATATATATATATATATGTGTGCACACACACACATATATATATATATATATATACACACATGCACACACACACATATATATATACAAGCACACACACACATATATACATGCACACACACATATATACATGCACACACACACACACATATATATAGATACACATGCACACACACACATATATATACATGCACACACACACACATATATATATACATACACACACACATACATATATATATACATGCACACACACATACATATATATATATACATGCACACACACACACACATGTATATATATACATGCACACACACACACACACATATATACATGCACACACACACACACATATATATACATGCACACACACACACACACACATATATATATACATGCACACACACACACATACATATATATATATACATGCACACACACACACATACATATATATATATACATGCACACACACACACATACATATATATATATACATGCACACACACACACATACATATATATATATATACATGCACACACACACACATACATATATATATATACATGCCACACACACATACATATATATATATATATATATATATACACATGCACACACACACATACATATATATATATATACATGCACACACACAATACATATATATATATACATGCACACACACACATATATATATATATACATGCACACACACACATATATATATACATGCACACACACACACACATATATATATATATATACATGCACACACACACACACACACACACATATATATATATATATATATACACATGCACACACACACATATACATATATATACATGCACACACACACACACACACACACATATATATATATACACATGCACACACACACATACATATATATATACACATGCACACACACACACATATATATATATATATATATATATATACATGCACACACACACAATATATATATATATATACATGCACACACACACATACATATATACATGCACACACACACATACATATATATATATATATACATGCACACACACACATACATATATATATATATACACATGCACACACACACACATACATATATATATATATATGCACACACACACACATATATATACATGCACACACACACACATATATACATGCACACACACATATATATACATGCACACACACACACACACACATATATATATATACATGCACACACACACACATACATATATATATATATATACACATGCACACACACACACACACACATATATATACATATATACATGCACACACACACACACATATATATATACACATGCACACACACACACATACATATATATACATGCACACACACATATATATATACACATGCACACACACACATACATATATATATATACACATGCACACACACACATATATATATACATGCACACACACACACACACATATATATATATACATGCACACACACATATATATAATCTAACTATATATATGTGCATCTATATATATATATATATATATATATATATATATATATATATATAGATGCACATATGAAATGTGCCTAATCAAAGTGAATGTATATATGTGTGTGTAATCCATATGTACATGTGGATTACACACACATATATATGTGCTGGTTTGGGAGGGAGGGGGCCGCCGATACTCACCTTCCGAAGACGGTCCCGATCGTTGCCTAGCGACGCCGACACTCGCGTCGGCTTCACCCGGCGCACTACGCATGCGCGGACCGGAAATGACGCGGTCTCGGGCCTCGCGTCATGAAGAGCGGGGCGGGAAGATTCCAATGGGCTCCCCCGCTCTTCAAATCGATAATGCCGCCCATTAGGGCGTTAGGAAGGGAGCGAGGCGGGGGGGAGCGCGGCTCTGGGGACACCGCCCTGCAGACAAGAAAGCCCCACAGACAAAAATCATGTAAGTTTATAAAGTGTTTTATTCAATTATATAAAGCCATATTAGGTCAGGCAGGGATGGTTAGGGAGCTAGTTAGGGTCTGTAGGGGCAGGTAGTGATAGTTTAGGGGCCATAGATAAGGTGACAGGTTCCCTTTAATTAAAAAAATCCTCTTCCGTCCGACGTAGTCCAAAACGCGATGTCCTCTCTGCTACATCCCTGTGCATAGATATAGACGGCTGACCGCGGTTTTTTTCGCTGCCGCACCTGCCGCAAGTGCAAAACCGCACTTGCCGCACCTGCCGCAAGTCCCCCTATACTTTCTATGGGAAAAACCGCAACCGCGCCGCAAGTGTATCGGTTATGCGGCTATTGCGGCAGATGCGTTTTTTTCACCGCATCTGCCGCAAATTTCAAAAAACGCTGATGTGAAAGGGCTCTATTCTGATAGGAGATGGCAGTTGGTGCTCATAGAGGGGAAATGTAACTGCAATTTTAGGAGAACTTGCAGCAGAATGTCTGTGTTGCCTCCAGCTCCATCTCCCCTTAGAATTTTAAAAACATCAACTGCCATTTTCTATTTAGGGCCCTTTCACATCAGCGTTTTTTTCAAATCGCGGCAGATGCGGTGAAAAAACGCATCTGCCGCGATTACCGCATACCGGCTGCACTTGCGGCACGGTTGCGGCGCGGTTGCGGTAAACGCCATACAAGGTATAGGCGGACTTGCGGCAGGTGCGGCAAGTGCTGTTTTGGCACTTGCGGCAGGTGCGGCCATGAGAAAAACCGCGTTTTTTTTCGCCGCCGCACCTGCCGCAAGTGCAAAACCGCACTTGCCGCACCTGCCGCAAGCCCGCCTATACTTTCTATGGGGCTTGCTGCAACCGCGCCGCAACCGTGCCGCAAGTGCAGCCGGTATGCGGTAATCGCGGCAGATGCGTTTTTTTCACCGCATCTGCTGCGATTTGAAAAGAACGCTGATGTGAAAGCACCCTTAGTAATGTGAGAATCTCTCTTCTTCACATAATACAGATTTTACCCATGATTTAAAAGTGTATGGACAGTCCAGGAGGAAAAAGAAGTGGATTTCTGTGAAAAATCTATTAACCCCTTCATGTTCCTGGAATTTTTCGTTTTTCATTTTCCTTTTTAGCTCCCCTGCTTTCAAGAGCCATAACATTTTTATTTGTACTGACAATATAGACATATGATGGCTTGTTTTTTGCGGGACGAGTTGTACTTTCAGATACAATCATTTATTTTACCATATAGTGTACAAGGAAACTGCAAATAAATTCCAAGTGCAGTGAAATTGCAAAAAAAGTGCAATCACACAATCCTTTTTTGCGTTTTTTTAACCACTATGTTCACTATATGGTAAAACCGACTTGATACGGTGATGCCTCGTTTTGGTACGAGTTCGTAGATACCAAATATGTATGCCTTCACTGGTATCTAAGTGGTGAAAAACAATTCAGAAGTTTGGAGAAAAAAAACACACTTTTTGTGCCATGTTTTGCAACCCGTAGCGTCCTAATTTTTTGGGATCTGGGGATGTGTGACAGCTTGTTCTTTGCGTTTTGAGCTAACCTTTCTAATTATACCATTTTTGGGTGGATACGCCATTTTGATCACCCGTTATCGCATTTTATAGCAATGTTGCGTCAACTAAAAAAACGTAATTTTGGCGTTTGGACCATTTTTTATGTTACGCAGTTTAGGGCTCTCATTAATTGATTTTAAATGTTGATAGATCGGGCGATTCTGAACGCGCAATACCAAACATGTAATCTTTTTATTTATTAATACTTTTATTGAGAATGGAGGAAAAGGGGGGTGATTTGAACTTTTATGTTTTTTTTTTTTTCTTTACAGGTTTTTAAAAACTTAATTTTTTAATTAATTCTTATTTTTACACTGCCCCTTTAAGAGGCACCTTGCTGCACAGTCCGATCACTTCTGGGAGATACAGATGAGCTGCAGCTCATCAGTATCTCCCAGAATTGCTGACTTGTTGTGGTTGGCAGTGCTTGCCAACCACAACCCGGAAGTGCTCAGTGACAGCATCCGGGGTGTAGCCAGGACCCCGGCCTGTCATGTGAGCGCTGGAGATCCTGCGATACTATCTCGGAATCTCCGGTGCAGGTGGGGAACAACGCGTTCCTTGCCGCGGCCGCCTTGGATCCCGCTGTTAGTAATTGACAGCGAGATCCAAGCGGTTAACAGCACCGATCGGATCCGGGATCCCATCGGTGCTGTTACCCTGACATCTCAGTTGATGAGATCAGCTGAGATGTTGGGGCTCACATCAAACACCCCTTACCGGCCCATGACGTTGTACAACGTCAAAGGTTGGGAAGGGATTTAAAAAGCTTATTATTTTCATGCTTACTATTGATTTTATATAATAAAAAATAAGATTAAAATAGTGGTTGCACTAAATGTAAATGATCCCAGGTCAGTGTCATCATTTTGAATGGAGTAGTGATTGAACATGGGCTATTGCACTTGTCTATTATACTGTAGCATCTAATATTTTCAAGAACCGCACTCCGCTATGTTCACCAGTCCCACAGACAATAAATAGATCTACTATAGCCCATGGGCCAACATATTATTGTTGCCCCAGTAGTGGGATTCCAACTGATCAGACCCTTATTACCAGGGCCAGCGTCAGCACCCAGCATACCCGGCCAAGTGCCAGAGCCCTGAATAGCTGGGGGGCCCACTGGCCATCAGGACAGGCAGCCTTAACAGCCAGGGGCCCATTAGGGACAGACAGCCCTGTGAACAAGGGGCACACCAGGCAGGCTCAGCAAGCACCTGAGTGCTTCGCCGTGCTGCCAGTACACATGGCTAATTTACATGAGGTGCAGATTAGCCATGTGCTGGCTTCTGGGAGTAGTGGAGCTTCCTCCTCTGCCGACTACAGCAGTGATGAGTCATCACCCTGCGACCTTATCATACTGCTGCAGCCCTGCAGGAAGGAGGAGGAAGCTTCACAGTCCTGGGAGCCTGCTGCTATAAGGATGTGGCGGGGAAGCATCTGAGGACACAGCCCGGGGGAGTGGATGAAAGGTGAGTATGATCAGTTTTATTTTTACTGTGTGCAGCAGGATGGGGGATTATATATGTACCATAGAGGCAGTGCTGGGGTATATAGAGGCTGTACTGGGGTATATAGAGGCTGTGATGGTGTATATGGAGGCTGTGCTGGGTGTATACAGAGGCTGTGCTGGCTGTAAATGGAGGCTGTGCTGGGGTATATAGAGGCTGTACTGGGGTATATAGAGGCTGTACTGGGGTATACAGAGGCTGCACTGGGGTACATAGAGGCTGTGTTGGGGTATATAGAGGCTGTACTGGGGTATACAGAGTCTGTACAGGGGTATACAAAGGCTGTTTTGTCATGGCAATAAATAGTTAATAATTTATATAACTCTTATAGAAGTCATTCAAAAATCTTCCACTAACAGCATGTTATGTTTATATAAACCTTTGCTCCTCTTCTTCTCCTACATCCTCCCCTCCTCTAGAATTCCACTGTCTTAGAATTAGCTGCGCAGAAGCTCCTTATCAGCATGGACCGAATGTTCTGTACTAATCAAAGCTGAACTGAAATGCTAACACACACTATGTGATTGAATGCTCTCTTCAGAATAAAATGTAGATTCAGCATAATATGATGCAATCACCCCTAGTAACACCCCTAAGTAATGTCCCTTTAATGATAAGTATTAAAACTGCTAACCCCTCCTAAAATAAAGGTCTTTGTCATAAGCTCTACTTTGACATGGTTGTCAGCGTGGTTCTTATGGTGGCGTGCACACAATTAGATAAAGCATCTAATTTGGCGGCAGACACTTAAGACGATAGCCCACCCGAAAGGTGTGGAGGACATCTATTACAGTACTGGGGTGTATAGAGGCTGCACTGGGGTATATAGAGGCTGTGCTGGCTGTCAATGGAGGCTGTGCTGGGGTATATAGAGGCTGTGCTGGTGTATATGAAGGCTGTGCTGGCTGTATATGGAGGCTGTGCTGGCTGTATATGAAGGCAATGATGGGGTATATGCAGGCTGTGCTGAGCTTTATGGAGGCTGTGCTGAGCTTTATGGAGGATGTGCTGGGGTATATGGAGGATCTGCTGATTGCTTATGGAGGCTGTGCTGACTGTATGTGGCGGCATATGGAGGCTGCTGCTTGAGTGTGTGGAAGCTGCTGCTGGGGTACATGGAGGCTGCAGCTGTGCTGTATATATAATATTGATGCTGTGCTGCGCTATATATATTATTTGGAGGCTGTGCTGTATATATAATATGGAGGCTGTGCTGGGCTATACATATTATTTGGAGGCTGTGCTGGGCTGTATATATTATTTGGAGGCTGTGCTGGGCTGTATATATTATTTGGAGGCTGCGCTGGGCTGCCACAGCTTCCAAATAATATATAAAGCCTGGCACAGCCTCCAAATATTATATACAGCCCAGCACAGCCTCCAAATAAGATAAATGAGTCAGTCAACAGGGTAGGCAGTACTCGGATACCGGGACAGGTTGTTACTTCAGTGGGAATCACGGATGGATGGGTCCTGGTTCCGTGCCCTGGGCACTCAATGGCTAAGGGGAAAACTATTTGGGATGGGGGATTATTATATGTGACGCCACCTGTGGTACCTGGTAATGTAGTTACCAGCGCTGCAACCGGCTGCTGAGGTGATGGTGATGCAGCTTTGGGTAGTACAGCTCCCCACAAGTGGAGCTTTACCTCAGGGCAGCAGGGTGAATGAGGGGATTAGTAGTCCTTATTTCTCAGGTGCTGTAGAGATTTCCCAGGTGACGGATTAAAAAGAGTTAGAGTCCAAATTAGCTCAAACAGATCTTTTACTGGTACCAGCTGGTTCAATATGGGTATACGGTACAGTTTAGTTTACTGGAGATTTGTTGCCACAGGTTGCGGGGGTTCACTACAGAGTCTGACAGAGGTACTTTTCTTGTCACTTTCCTGGTCCTGCTCCTTAGGGCTCTATGGCTCCCTTCACTCCCACTCTTAAGTCTGATCTCTTGTCCTCTGGGTCTGTTGCCTAAAGTGTCTGTACTTGTCAGCGTCTTGAACCCAGCTATGGGTTAGAGGTTGAACTACTTTGATGGGTGCTGTGGCACCTTCTTGATAAGACCCACAGCCTGCCGGTCAGCAGTTTGGGATGAACCTTAACAAACCACCTCGGTTCTGGTTTTCCGGTGTTGACCTGGACTTTCCAGCCGGCTCCAACCAGTCCTGGAGTGTCCCCTTCCTTGTCTGGGTCACCTCTCTCCTTAGAGGTGCCCTCCTGCGTCCGTCTCTGCTGCTCTCCTCACACTGTCTGACTGACTTGAGTCAAGCTGTCACTGTCACTTACGTCACATCTCCAGCTCTGCTAAGCTCCACCCCCCGGGGACCTACTGAATATACAGTCCATTGTGCTAGGGTGTCTGTGATTGGGATCTTGTGGCTTTGTATACAGACTCTGTAGCTTCCCCCTTGCCTGCGACTATGGAGGCACTACACCTTCTGTTTGGGATGCAGTACCTCCCTGTGGCATCCTGCCAGAGGGGCACCACACATACAGTCCAGCACAGCTTTCAAATAATATATACAACCATAGCCTCTATATTATATATACAGCCCTGCACAGCCTCTATATTATATATAGACCCCACCCAGGAGCCTCTATCTTATATATACACAGCCTGCAGCTTCTATATTATATTCATGAATCTTGGTCTGTGTTAAAGGGGCCCACTGACACGGTTTCGCCCAGGGCCCACAAAAACCTGGAGCCGGCCCTGCTTATTACCTATCTCATTAACAAGTTATGAGTTGTGATTTTGGGACATCTCCTTCAAGACATAGCCAATGTAGGGAAAATTCAATCAAATTCAATCTTTGGACAATATAACACTTCTGGGACTTCACTTGATACCATTTATTGCTTGTTTTAGAGGTATTCTAATTAGGTTCAATGGAAGTCTTCAAACAGTCCCTGGACAGACATCTGTCTGGGAGGATTTAGTGAAACTTGCTTTGAGCAGGGGGTTGGTCCAGATGACCCAGGAGGTCCTTTCCAACTCTACCAATCTATGATACTATGATTCTAGTTATATTTATAAGCAGGATTCCATACTGGAACTTGGCTTCAAGATTATAATGTGCCCCACAAACCACAGTGGATTTATCACTTTTGTGGGGTCAATGCACAAATACGGTAATGTAGTGTTTCTCAACTCCGGTCCTCAAAACCCCTTAACATGTCACATTATAGGATTTCTTCAGTATTGCCCAGATAATAGAGTTATCAATGCATTATACACTGTCACAGGATTTCTCTATATAACTGATCTAGTGATCCCAATTACTGATTTGTTCGGTTTACTGTGATTTCAGCATAGTCTACAGTTTATTGCATGCCCCGGACAGTGCGCTCTCAGAATTATTTCCTGTAGGGAATCTAAGGTAGTTCAAATGACAACGACAGCTCTGCTAAATCTGTCAAACCATACATACTGTAGATAACTTATATAGATTATATAATGGCGTCAAAGGCTTTAAACTGGGTCGAAATAATTAAATGCAGTCAGTCACTGACATCATTGACTATTAATTGGCTATAAATAATTGAAGACCATTGAATGCACTTCTATCTGAATATGATTAAAAGCCCTTAAGGTACAAAAACTGAGTCTTCTATTCTGTACAGAAAATATCCCTCCTTGAGATTTCGCTGGATCCGCATTGTGCAGTCATGGGTAAAGAGTTAAAAGGGATCTTGTGAGGCCAGGGCCACACATCCCAATCCACTTTTTTAAGCCCTTAGAAAAACGTATCAGTTTTATTTAGGGTGCCAATAGTGTCCCCTGAGGTCCTGGACGTTTTTATGGAATTTTTGGGACTTTTCCCCAAAATAGGCATGCAAAAATGCATGTGTTAACGCATGGTGCCTATATGTACCATGCACTAACGCATGCATTTCCCATAGGGCCCCATGTTAAAAAACGCACACACACATGTGTTAACGCATATGCATTTTTGGACTTTAAAAAAAATGACCAAAATGATCCCAAAAACAGATTTAAGCCAAAAACGGATTTTATAGGGCGGTTGTAGGGCAGAATTTGTGAGAGCAGATGGAAAGTAGGTTTGTGGCAAAATATTCACTATAACTTGTCAGTTATTCATTGAAATTCCTATTCTTTCTATTGTTTAGTGCCCATTAGGTTGCCAAGACAGTAACTAACAGCCACTGTGCGAATACAGAGATAGTTGTCAATCACTAAATCAAGCCTCCTACTGGACTCCTAACTTTTTAAATGAATTTCATTTTAAAGAAAGCTGAATTCTTTCCAATAAATCCATGTATCATTTTTCTTCAGCTCCACTTGATCTATGATCTACTGTGGCAAGATAACATTATCAGAGGGGCAAATTCCTTTTACAGGGTAGCTATAATGTGAAAAAAGGCCATTACATGGTGTTAATCAGCAGGTTATTAGCAATCTGAATCCACCCCATGACGAAGCTTTGAGCCCTACTGCCAGGAGGAAATGACCTTTATTCCTCCTGGTAATGTTTGGCTTCCAAATATATTTATATATATATCATAGTGCCTCCTACATGGCTTCAGTCCCCATTCAGTGTATTAGAGCAGGCTGTCAATCATTGTGGGGGGTGCAGTTACTGCCGCTGCTCACTAAATACTGACCTGTGACTTGACCCACATTGGCAACATACCAATGAGTAGAAGCCAAACACTTCCGAGAGGGAAAAAGTTCCTTTCTTCCTGGCAGCCGTGCTCAAATTGTCAGTGCCGGTAGGTTGAGAATGCTATTAACATGCAGATTAACCCTAATTCTGCAGATTAATAGCATTGTTCTTCAGGTATTTTTCTGCTGCCAACTGAGATATGGTTTTGTTACGTGAATTTCCATGTACTTTCCCTTAGGGCAATACCTATAGGAGACTAATGCACCTTCAAAGCTCATAATAACAAGATAATCTGTAGGACTATGAAAAGACAATAGTACAAAGAGAATGGTGATATTGAATATAAGCAATGGACTTTATGTACCACATTATTATTATTTCATCAAGATAACCCTTGTGGCCAGTGAAACATGACTTTACTTATTTTTGAGGAAGTTTGTTATTCATATTATTAATACATTGAACAATCTGAAAATGTGCAGCCATCTTGGACTTCTGTTCTGAGTGTTCCCTGTTGGGGCCCTTGGCCCTGCTCATCCTTTATCACATTTACGTCACTTGGCATCTGATGCTTGAATAGGACTGTCCTGATGGGGTCACCTTCACGTGGTAGGATGTTACTGACTTACCCAGGACGGGGTACTCAGATCTCGGATGCGAATTTGGGGTGCTCCCACTGATGGTGGTGCCTGAGTCTGTGGCCCTAGTGGTCACTGAAAATAAAATATTAAAAATAATAGATTGTTTGTGACGCCACCTGTAGAACCTGAGCTACCCGTGGCTCATCACCCGCCACACGGAGGTCAGCGGTGACACAGCCGGGAGATGAGTGGCGCGAGCCGCTCATCTCCCAGCTGCTCGCAGCAGAAGTGTCCCGACCGCCATATTGGAACACCCAAGTTCTGATATGGCGTCTGGGATTCAAATCCCCCGCCAAAGCGTGTCACGCGCCAACAGAGCTGATTGGTTGCTGCCGACCACGGTGACCAATCAACGCTCTTGGCACGTGATTTAAATCGCTCTTCACTGATTGGTCGCCGCCGATCACGGTGACCAATCAGCGAAGCGGCTCGCGCCTTGGCGGGAGGTTTGAATCCCGCGCTGCTCAGCCAATCAGCGGTGCAGGATTCAAATCTCCCGCCAAGGCGCGAGCTGCTTCGCTGATTGGTTGCCGCGATCTGCAGCGACCAATCAGCGAAGCGGTGCCTGAATAAAATCGCTCTTCACTGATTGGTCGCCGTGGATCACGCCGCTGATTGGCTGAGCGGCGCGGGATTCAAATCTCCCGCCAAGGCGCGATCTGTGGCGACCAATCAGCCAAGTGTGATTTAATTCAGGCGCTAAGAGCACTGATTGGTCTCCGCCGATCACAGCGACCAATCAGCAAAGCGGCTCGCACCTTGGTGGGAGATTTGAATCCCGCGCTGCTCAGCCAATCAGCGGCACGGGATTCAAATCTTCCGCCAAGCCACACACCTCTTCAGTGGTTAGCATGAAATGGTGGCTCAGTGGTTAGCACTGTATGGTGGCTCAGTGGTTAGCACTGTATGGTGGCTCAGTGTTCAGGTGACTCAGTGGTTAGCGCTGTATAGTGGCACAGTGTTTAGCACTGTATGGTGGCTCAGTGGTTAGCACTGTATGGTGGTTCAGTGGTTAGCACTGTATGGTGGCTCAGTGGTTAGCACTGTATGGTGGTTCAGTGGTTAGCACTGTATGATGGCTCAGTGTTTAGGTGGCTCAGTGGTTAGCACTTTATGGTGGCTCAGTGGTTAGCACTGTATATGGTGGCTCAGTGGTTAGCACTGTATGGTGGTTCAGTGGTTAGCACTGTATGGTGGCTCAGTGGTTGGCACTGTATATGGTGGTTCAGAGTTTAGGTGGCTTAGTGGTTTGCATGGAATGGTGCCTCAGTGGTTAGCACTGTACATGGTGGCTCAGTGGTTAGCACTGTATATGGTGGCTCAGTGGTGAGCATTGTATGGTGGCTCAGTGATGGGACGCAGGCACACGGGAGCCAGAAGGCACAGAGGAGGCAGGGGCGCAAGGGAGGGAGAAGGCACAGGGGATGCAGAAGCCATAAGGGAGGCAGAATGCAGAGGGTAGGCAGAGTCATGGGGAGAGACAGCGCACATAGGGCGAGACAGCGCACACAGGGGCTGAGAGCACACAGAGCGGAGAGAAAGGCACAAGTAAGACAGAGTGCACAGGGGAAGAGACAGCACAGACAGGAGAGAGCGCACAAGGAGACACAGGCACAGAGACTGCCCTCCTGATGCAATAGCATTGGGCCTATTTCTAGTATATTATATACAGTAGAGTCATTACAAACAAGAGTGATCTATTTCAATTGTTTATTTATGTTAATGTTGATGATTATGGCTTACAGCCAATAAAAACCCAACGTTCATTATCTCAGAAAATTAAAGTAGGGAGGATGAAGGGTTAAAAACTGCACTGCCATATTCCAGGAGTCATCAAAGGGTAAATATAATAGTGATTTATTAGTCAACGTGTGTTAGGGCTCCCAGACACAATGATAATGATTTTTGATGATATTCTACTTCATTGAGGTGCACTAGTATATGAGCGGACAGTACAGAGACCTTTCTAATGATCGTTTTACTCTTAGGCCTGAGACGTAGACAAGGGGGCATCCTCTACGTCTGGAGGAAAGAAGGTTTAACCATAATCACAGATGCGGATTCTTTACTGTAAGAGCAGTGAGACTATGGAACTCTCTGCCACATAATGTTGTAGTAAGAACCGTCGAGAAACTAGAGGAAAGACACAGCGGACATAGGGTCTTAACCGATTAAACAACGATATTGGTATATTGGCAAGTAAGCTCACCTCGTGTGGTTGTGTGAGACACAACCACTACACACGCCTTGGCTGCAGCGAACCACCCGTGGATCAGGTAAAAATAGGCTATGAGGATGGATGGAGATATTGCGCCGCCAAACAGAACCAGATGTCAGTCCGAGTAGAAGAAAGAGCCTTTATTCCTACATGTTTTGTGTGGCACTTCACACTTCCTCAGGGAAAAGCTTTGGTTCTGTTTGGCGGCGCGATATCTCCGTCCATCCTCATAGCCTATTTTTACATGATGTTGTAGTGAATGATTCACTAATAAAATATAAGAAGAGACTGGGTACCTTTCTTGAAAAATATAATATTAATGGTTATTTATACTAAAAACTTTGATAGGGCATTGATCCAGTGAACTAGTTTAATTGTCATAAGGAGTCGGGAAGGAATTTTTTCCCCCAATGTGGAGCTTAGTGTTTGCCCCATGGGGTTTTTTGCCCTGCTCCGGATCAACATGTTAGGCTATGGGATGAACTAAAAGAACATATAAATAAGAAATGGAGTCAAAGCTCAAAATATTGCTGGCTTTAACCCAAAATGTCAGCTGTAATATTCTGGTAGGTGCTCGTCCTTCACAGTTACTAGCAGTCCACTAAGAAAATTCATAGGAAATGACAGCACATCTCACCAGGAAATATAAAATCCATATTGTTTATTTATTGTTCATCCATGTTAAGAAGGTGTAAGGAGCTATAACTGACACGTTTCTATGATTAAGGGAACTTTCTTATTAGATAGACATATAGTCTACCATGACCCTTAAAAACTACAAAACTTTGAAACAGCCCTTTTATTGTCCAAACACAGAACACTTCCACAGACCTGGAATTTCTTTCCGGATTAAAGGTGGTTCACATATGTACCGTCCCATACAATAGGCAACATCACAACAACAGCGCTGTAAGATTCTTGGGTTCAGGGTCCCACATCCAACCTTCAAGTCCCTAATAGTGACCTGTGTAAATGCAACACAACCAGTTCACATCCCACATGCTGCTCAAGCAACCTGATTCCCAAACTGAGACCCACCCTGTTGTGCATGATCCAGACTGGAGGGAGAGTCCGTCCCACTACCAAACCTTCAGACTCTCCAATATAAAGACCCCACACCAGTTTTCCTAAAAGCCTACTTCAAATAATTTGACCTAATTCACACTCCTTTATATTTGTGCTGTGCTCACACCAATAGGTGTGAAATGAGGTGCAAACTGCAAGGATTGAGCAGATGGATAACATCTGCAGATTGTACAGCTTGTGTTACATTCTTACTTGCAGCTCGCCACCCTGTTATGAAAAGATCTGAAATTTGCTGTTCTAATTAAAGAAATCTCCGTATAGAAAAACATTATTTTTATTAAATACAATTTAAATCAAATAGTTTAAAGATATCCACATTTTATTTAATGAAAAACTAAGTGTGTGAGAAGGTTTTCCTGCTACAACACCTGTTCCGCTCTGTAATCTCAGACTGTATTACAATTTAAGTGGAGACATCATAAGCATCGTGCATACACTTCATCTTCTGGGAAGAAATTAATCCTGTTTCTGCACCATAATTATATATAACACAGCTGGAGGACATTTACAAAAACAGTCACCAAGGTATTATTTGCTTATATTTCTAGCTGCCGAAAGAATGGAATGATCATCCGTAACAATGGCTTTAGGCTATACACGTGTGTTTCCAATGTCAATAGATAATGGGAAAGGTTTTTGTTAGGGGAATAGACAGTGGAGGGCCGCCTGTGCAAGAATATTGTAAGGACAGTGGCTTTAAAGGGATCCAACCACCTAAAAATCCCTATCTAAGCTATAAATATCTGTCCCTGGAGCCTAAAATGACTATTCTAACCATCCCTGACTGAATAAATCTAACTAACTAGAGGCACAATAGATCACTTTTTATACTTACCAAATTCTTGTCGGATGGGTGTTCCTCCAGGCTCTTTGTCAGCGAGGCGGATCTCCTCGCTGCTGTCCATCTTCTTTCCAGGGCAGCATCTTCTTCCCAGGATTCAAATGACCCGCCCATCGCGTCCTCACAATGAGCGGGTCAAGTGCTGCAGGCCCCGTGTCACTTCCGCCCGCCACGTCACTTGTCACTTAGTTAGATTTATTCAGTCAGGGACCCGCCTCGCTGACAAAGAGCCTGGAGGAACGCCCAGGGAACAAGAATTTGGTAAGTATAAAAAGTGATCTATTGTGCCTCTAGTTAGTTAGATTTATTCAGTCAGGGATGGTTGGAATAGTAATTATAGGCTCCAGGGACAGATATTTATAGGTTAGATAGCGATTTTTAGGTGGTTGGTTCCCTATAACTTGCAATTTTTAGGCCCCAATGCAAAATCTCCAACAGAGTCCCAAACTATCAATGGTCTTCTCATTTGGACCAAAGGAACCTTTTGGGTCCCCCTTGGCCCCTGTGTCCGGGTGCAACTGCAAATCTTGCACCAACTATAAGCCACTGTTTAGGGGTCAATGTAATGTGGTGACTGGTGTTTAAAATATTAGTTGCTCGTTATTTATGAGCAATGATATTTTCTGTTCTGTTAACTTACAGTTATGTGAGTATTTGAACCTATTATTGTACGCATTCAGTGTCTGGACAGGGTGCTTAGGCCGATAGGTGAAATTCTTTCCAGGAGCCCAACCTAATACACAGGAAAATATTATATGGTTATATTCAATATTCATGCATATGTACAGGAGAGTTTAATGACAAAATACATTATGCAAAACTATTTTGTCCACTACACTACATCAAAGTGTGTTTTCACATAAAGGGGTATGCAAAGATTAGAAGATGTGCCCTATTATAAAATAGAAGATAACACACTAATCCCAAGCGGTCTAAATTCTTAGGATTCAAAATTCTAAACATTGTCCACTCAGATTTGATGAACTTGTGACTTTTTTTTAATAAAGTGGAAAAAGTGAACACATGATTGAGCAACGATGTTGACATTTTGACTCTTAAGTAGGGATGGGCGAATCTACTCGCTAGGACTCGTTACTCGGCGAGTAGTAAGGGACTCGCAGGACTCGGTACTCTGCGAGTTTCCCAGCGTTTACTCGCACGAGTCCAATGCAAATCAATAGCAAACGCTGACAAAACTAGGATTGCCATTGTTTGCATTAGACTCGGCTACTGTGCCAGTGATAGCAGGGAAACTCGCTACTGTGCCAGTGATAGCAGGGAAACTCGCAAATAACTGCTGTTACATTGCGAGCCGAGTCCAGCTGTCTTCTCTGTGCAGCTCCAGGGTCCTAGAGCCCGCCTGCTCACAGAGATGATGTAGCAGTGCTGAGAGTGTTCTCAGTCTGCTCATTCCCTGTGCATAGACATCTATATCTATGCACAGGGGATGTAGCAGAGAGGACATCGCGTTTTGGACTACGTCGGACGGAAGAGGATTTTTTTAATTAAAAATGGAGTCCCTAATGGCTTTTTTTTTTTTATTTCAAATAAAAATTTTTCTCTGTGTTTTTTTAACCCTTTATTGGAGATTCTTAGTGGCTGGGTCAAACGTGGCCTGACATTAAGAATCTCGGGCTTAATACCAGCTTGTATAACAAAGCTGGTATTAACCCCTCTATTACCCAGCGTGCCACCGCCACCAGGGCCGCTGGAAGAGCGGGGTTCAGCGCCAGAGGATGGCGCTTCAATGAACGAGCCATCTTCTGGGGCGGCAGCGGGCTGCAATTTGCAGCGGGGGGTGCCCAGAAAGCTTGGGCATCCCTGCGCTGCAGATTCCAGCCCCCAGCTGCTTAGCTGTACCTGGGTAGACATAGAAATTGCGCGGAGCCCCACGCATTTATTTTTTATTATTTCATGAATTTCAGAGTCAGAGTCTCAGAGTCAGAGTCTCAGAGTCAGAGTCTCAGAGTCAGAATCTCAGAATTTCATGAAATAATTAAAAAAAAATGCGTGGAGCTCCGCGCAATTTCTATGTCTAGCCAGGTACAGCTAAGCAGCTGGGGGCTGGAATCTGCAGCGCAGGGATGCCCAAGCTTTCTGGGCACCCCCTGCTGCAAATTGCAGCCCGCAGCCGCCCCAGAAGATGGCGCGTTCATTGAAGCGCCATCCTCTGGCGCTGAACCCCGCTCTTCCAGCGGCCCTGGTGGCCGTGGCACGCTGGGTTAGGGCCAGCTTTGTATTATCAGCTGGCCCTAAGCCCGAAATTTATGGCGGTCACGCCAATATTAGACATGACCGCCATGAATTTCTATTAAATTGTTTAAAAAAAAAACACAACACAGAGAAAATTTTTTATTAGAAATAAAAAAAAAAGCCATTAGAGACACCATCTGTAATTAAAAAAATCCTCTTCCGTCCGACGCAGTCCAAAACGCGATGTCCTCTGTGCTACATCCCCTGTGCATAGATATAGATGTCTATGCACAGGGAATGAGCAGACTGAGAACAATCTCAGCTCTTCTACATCAGGCAGCAGGCGGG
This sequence comes from Allobates femoralis, assembly GCA_033576535.1. Classification (NCBI taxonomy): domain Eukaryota; kingdom Metazoa; phylum Chordata; class Amphibia; order Anura; family Aromobatidae; genus Allobates; species Allobates femoralis. Next base: position 86,927,376 of record JARQOC010000004.1, read on the forward strand.
CTCTAGGACCCTGGAGCTGTGGCAGCCAGCACACTGAGCAGACAGGACTCTTATCTGTGCGAGTTTCCCAGAGATTACAGTTGCAAAGTAAACGAGTCCAATGCAAATAAATGACAAAACTAGGATTGCTTCAGGCTGAAGCTTCCGAGACACATCTGCGATTTGTAAATCTCACACTACTCGCTATTACTCGCTTCCCCATTCATTAACATTGGACTCGCTAGACTCGCAACGAGTAGCGAGTCCTGTGCTCGGACTCGCTAGAGTCAAGCGATTCCGAGTAATTTAGGATTCGCCCATCACTACTCTTAAGCCTTGTTGCTTCCTAAGATACAACGATATACGAATTAGTTCACTTGTGCAAAAGAGTGTTAAGGACAGAAAGATCCACAATTCACAAAAAAACTAATATGGATCTGGGATCAGGGCAATTACTAAGGTTCTAGAAAACTGCAGTTTTCTGCTGTGCCTATATACCCTATTCACATTGAGCAGTTTTACACTTAGCCAGCCATTGCATTCATTAGCTAATATGCTTTATCACATATTTCTAGTGTTAGTGTTACAGCCGATATCCTTTCTTGTTGATGTTTTATCTGGCTAGCACCTTTCACAAATGGAGGTGTTGCCGGCCATCTTTTTAGCGTTAATAAGGTTCTGTTTCATCGCCAGCCATCCAGCCTAGGCTATGTGTGCTCCTCTGGGGTGACAGGATGAACTGTGGTCATTGCATATTGAACCCAGAAGAGGAAATGAGGAGACCTGTGGGGAACATGGGCCACAGATACAGCGAATAGTGGGAGTCCGGTTGGTGAGTATACCTATCAAACACATAAACTCTGCAGACCTTACAGAGGACAAAAAATGTTTTTTCTAAACAAAACAAAAAATAACAAGCAGGCTGAGCTCCTGGGTAAGAACCTGGTGGTCCACTGGGGGCAAGAAGAGTTAATGGTTTGCTCACCCTTTGGAGTTGTGCAGCCCTGCACAACCCCAGATTATGGCAGTGTGGTGAGGAACACTGGAGACGCCGGTTTATGTGGCTTGTCTAGGTCGGAAATCACATGACTGGAAGGATTGTCCCCACAAATGACATCACTGAAGGTCTTATGATCGAGCAGAAGATGACTCCACTGACGCAGAGCAGTTACCCAGAGGGATAGTGCAAATAAATATTAGTGGTCTGGTAGAGCACAATGGAGACAGGCTGCAAGTATTGATATTGCAGACCTTTATTGTATTATGTCTACAACGCATTTCGGTATATCCCATTTCTGCCCCTTACACCTCATGAAGGTAGCAAGCCGCTATCGAAACATGTTGTGGACATTAAACAATAAAGGTCTGTAATATTTTACTTTCAGCCTATCTCAACTTCCCTTGCGCTCTACCAGACTGCTTATATTAATTTTTATAAAATGTTTTTTATCAGGGAAAAATTTTTCTCTGCAAGAATCATTTCAGTACTTTTTCTACCTTTAAGTTACCTATAATCTGTACAATTCAAATGAAAAATAAACTGAAATATTTTCATGTATAAAAAAGAAAAATGAATATGTAAGATAGTATAATTGCATAAATATGCACCCCCTTAAAATAATACTTTGTTGAAGAACCCTTTGAATTTATGACAGCAGTCAGTCTTTTGGGTTGAAGTCTGAAGTCATGGCACATCTAGAATTGTCAATCTTTGCCCACTCAACCTTAAATAGCTCCAAATCTATCATAATCAGAGCCCATCTACTATGTGCAACAATTTTCAGTTCAATCTACAGATATTCCATTGGATTCAGCATGGGGGATCTGATAGGGTCATTTCAAAACTTTGATTTTCTTCTGGTAAAGCTAAGTTTCCAAACACAGGTCAAACCATTTTACACTGGAGCTCCACTGTTTTGGCACAGACATCAGCTTGCAAGACTTTTACAAGTTCAGTGACTGCATCCCCCATATGGTGGGCCAGTAGGTACTGCATGGCTCCCATTTGACAAGCCATGACTTTCCTGAGGTTGTCTTAGGTTACACAGCATGTGTCACGCAGCAGGGAATCTCAGTGTGTGAACTGAGATAACCTCAGTAGCATTAGCGCTCATAACACACGCTGTCTTGCAACATCGCACGAGATATAGCGGATATATTTCGCCAGTATCATGAGACAGTGGGTGTGAGGAGTGGTGATGTCAGGGAGAGCAGTGCAGTTCAAAGTTATAGGATAGCCCTTGTGTGACTCCTTGAGTCTGAAGTACAGTAATGTTTGTAATGGCACCACTTGTCACACTCTCACCAGTGCCTGCATGGATGCTCTCACAGCATATGGAGGATGCTTTTTGCAAATGTGATCCCCCATATGCTTGTAAGGTCCTTTGCCCAAGGTGCATTGTTTGATACTGTTCTAGAAGCAGAATTTGAGAATCTGCATCAAAATCTGAATGTCTATCCTGAGACAGCAAAGTCTATGAGGGTTCAGCAGTGCTGTGCCAACATTATTTTATTTCCTTGGAGATTTGCTGCAGATTTTGGGACAGAAAAAATAAATCTGAACCACATCTGCAAGGAAAATAAAAAGCAACAAGGGCACAACACTTCTGAACTGTCATACACTTTACTGGCCTTAAGCTAGACATGCAGATTTTGGTGCAGATTCTCAAAATCTGCTTTAAGAACAGCATCAAACAATGCACCTAGGGCACAAGGCCTAAAGGGGTAGTGAGAGAGCTGCAGTTGTGGTGAAAAAGCATGAGGGTTCTTCTTCCCCCTGGTTACCTCCACATAGACTTCTAGAGTAGGAATGGCCAACTACAGTCCTCAAGAGCTGCAAACAGTGCATGTTTTCAGGATTTCCTTAGAATTGTACAACCTTTTGAAATCATCACCTCTGTAGGTGATGAAAGTAGCATCTGTGCAATGATGAGAAAATCCTGAAAACCAGTTCTGTTTGCAGCCCCTTGGACTGTAGTTGGGCATCCCTGCACTGTAAATCTCTGAGGAGGTAACCAGGGGGAGAGGAATCCTCGAGCCCTTTCCACCGCAACATCGGCTCCACCTGAATCCGCATAGGTCCTGTGCCCATGGTTCATTGTTTGATGGGTTTTTAACAAAGATTTTGAGAATCTGCATCAAAATCTGTTTGTCTATCCTGAGACCAGCAATGTCTATGACAGTTCAGAAGTTGCTGTGCCCTTGTTGCTTTATTTTCCATTGCAGTAGTGGTGCAGATTTCAATTTTCTGACCCAAAATTTGCAAAGGAAAAAAAAATTACCACAGCACTTCTGAACTGTTATAGACTTTGCTGGTTTCAAAATAGGTATACAGATTTTGATGCTCATTCTCAAAATCTGCTTCAAGAAAAGCATCAAACAAAAGGGCTCAGGGAGAGCTGCAGTTGTGGTGAAGGAGCTCAAGGATATCTATCACCATCACGCTACCTCCACAGAGAGTTTTGGGGAATGGCTGAAAAAAATTTAATCACCTGCAGACGTGATGATTCCAACACTTGTGCAATGGTTAGGAAATCCTGAAAATATGCCCTGTTTCAGGCCCTTGAATACTACACTTGTCAAGCCCTGTTCTACAGGAGTGTGGGTAGTGTCTTGAATTTCCATGCCTCACATCTTCAGGCTAAAGGCCTGCTGCTTGTGCACCTGCATGTGTAGGGAAGTATTAAAGTACCTCTTAGTTGCAGAAACAATACAACAAACAAAGAGTGTAGTAATATGCTTTATTATAGCAACTTTATATAAAAAAACACATGTTGATACGTGATTAACCTGTGCAGCTCCACAGGGCCAAAGAGGTAAAGGGGACCTCTATAACCTTCAAAGCAGGCATAACTGTGCATTATGATGAGTTACTGAACTGTATCAGGCTCGTTTTCTATTTTTGCAGAGGGGCCCTTATCCGTCTGTATCCACCAGTGGGTTAGCTCTGTTTATCAGTAGTTAATGAATTAATGTATTATAAAGTTTGGATTTTATGAATGTACTTGGCTGCAAACTCATCTTATGTTGCATCCAAACACTGAAGAGCCTATGTTTTCCAAGGATAATTAAACAAAGTCTGATGAGCACTTGTGAAGTTTCAGTTAAATGTAACAATCAGTCATAGAAACACTTGATAAACAAATAAGTACCCCTATCAATGGCAACCATGATGAGGTGTTATATGAACTTCTTATGTCAGCTGATAACATGACCATGGAGCTCCATTTGATAACTTACCATGGCAGCCAAAGTCATTGCCGAATAGATTGACTATCAGTTTGTATGTCTCTCTTGATGAAGAATACGCCAAATATATTAAGAGTCCTTTTCTTAATAATTAATTTGGAGAATCTTTTAGCTATCATGCATACCAGTTATCAATGTACTCCAGTCAGGGACTGAAGTAAATTTCTGTTATAAATTATGCTACTATTCTATAGCAAGTTAGAATGTTGATAGTCATTCCCGGTTATACCCCTTCATGTGAAGCTTCACTCACGAGTAGAGATGAGCAATCGTTTGAATTTTGGATTCGGTAATTGGTGCACTGTTTATGACCCTGAACTTGACCCAAACTTCATTGGAATTGTCACGTGTTGACTGCTCTGCAGTCCATGTGAAATACTCCGTTGTAGTTTTAATTGTAGTAAATTTCCTTTGGCACACATAATGTTTATGTCAGAAGCTGATGCTGTATGGTGTTATGGCTCTCCAGGCACAGGTGAGCTGCTGCTGCTGCTGGGTGTGTCAGATGATGCAGTAGTCCACTCCTCCAGCCTTTAAATAGTTCCTCTTCCACCAGCAGGTGTTGCTGATAGAGTTTCAATCTCTACAAGACCGGTAGATGAGAAAACGTGTCTGCTTTTGGCTGAAGGCTTGGTTACTGTGCCAGTCTGTGGGTGGAGGTGACGGGATCTTAGCCTAGGGCTGATCAAGAGCAAGGAGCAAGGGTGGCAGACTGGATGTCCTCACCATCACAGGTAATTCTGGGAACAGGGTGAGTTAGGTAACCCCAGTATAAGGGTCAGATTAGTTCATCTGATTGCATCTTTTGCCCATCTTACTATCCTGCTTCCTGATCCCCTTTACCATTAAGCCACCCTGTGTGACAGGAAGTAACTAACTGTCAGTTCATATCTCTCCCACATACAACCAGCCGTAAGTAAAACACTTCCTGGGGTGGGAGGGTGTTTTTTTTATAATTTTGTACACACACTACACCCAAAAACTGAGTTTATAAGCCAAGTGTGAGCTGATCAAACACTGCATGCGGCTCACACTGGGTCAAGCATCAATTGTACCCGACCACAGCGATGCTCCAGTGATTTGCAAGCATAAAGCAGCAAACACTGAACCTGAACAGGTTTGCTCAACACTGTGAAGTTTGGTGACCCGAACTGAACTCATCTCTACTCACGAACTGGCCAAGGCTGGTGTAAAAACACAAAGCATTTGTGACTTTTCAAACAGCTTTACTGAAGGATTCTGGAGAACACTGATGAATTAGGATCCATATCCTTGGCAGGGCTAATGTATTTATGTAATAATAAAGTCCATAGATTTCAGTGGTGAAAAACTGATTCAAAGATAGATGCACAAAAAAAAACAGATGACTGCTTATGGAGAATAACACCAAAGTTATAACTGAGCTTTTAACAGACCACATAGCATATAGATTGGCTTTTCTATGTAGTTCTAACCCCATTACTTCTTTCCTACTGCTGAAAAGATGTGACCATGAGCATGGCGTGCTACATCTGTTATTTTAATCAGTTGTGCCTCATGGAATAACGTTTCAGCACTCTGGACAGTGCCTCACTTCTGCTGTCACTATGTTTCTCCGATGTCCCGTTTGATGTTGTATCCTCCTAAAAAGCCCTTTTTGAACTGAATCAATTGGCTTAGCCTACTTTTCATACTGTTGTTTCCTCCTTAGGAAGGCTAAAAAAAAAAAAAAACAATGATGAGAGTTGTTCACTTTCATTATCATCAAAAAATGATAATAAATATTTTATTTTCATGGATTCTCAACAATCGCTCCAGGTTGTTTCAGGATTTTAAAAAAAATGATAAAAATAGATAAATTCCCAAACTTCATAATGATTGCTGCGAGTTTCTAAAAGTCCGGACTTGTATTATTTGCTGTTCTACATATGGGTAAACCTGATGACAATTTTTTCATGTAGATTTTCCTAAATAGAATACAAGGTCAACAATGTGCGGAGAAAAAAGTGACCACGTGCTGTGATGAAGAGGAAGGCAAAGTGCAACTGTCCGAAAGTATCTTCAATGTACAGAGTAGCAAATACACAAAATTCCGTTTAAAGGGAATCTGTCGGCAGGTTTTTACCAACTCATCTTACAGCAACAAACAATCACCGTAACCGGGTCTTCACGTCGCAGGCGTTTGCTTCTCCCTGTCACGGTTCCGCGCCTGCGGCTGTGGGGCTCGGTGGTCCAGATTAATTGGGTTGGCTGAACAGTAAGGGTTAATTCTTGTTGTGACGCCACCTGCGGGAATTCCAGTGATTTCACCGGCGCTGCTTGGGCCTCCGAGGGATGTACGGCAGCAAGATGGGATGCTCCCCACAGGACGAGCGGGAGTCCCCGGAGCCAGAAGCTGCACCTGATGTTGTACGGCAGCTTTGCTATTCTCACATGCGGAGTTAAACAGTTCGGAAGAAGTAAAGACACCAGTGTTCTCTGTAACGGGTCTTTTACTGTAACCAGCAGGTGATACAGGGTATACAGGTAATGGGTAACGGACTGGGTGGTCTCAGCAATGACTGGTGTTGACTCAGAGCTCCGCGGTGTTCCTCCGTTCTCAACTTTTCTAGATGGGTTGCCGATGTCCCTTAGTGGGCCAAGTTCAGATACAAGGGGGCTACTTCAATTTCCCTGCCAGTGTAATTACTGCCCAGTGTGAGGGGAGCCAGATTCCTTTTGATGGGTACTCCGCTGGCAAGACAGCTCTAATTGCGGCTGCAGTGAGGTGCTCCTGTAAAGCCTTCCTTCACTTCTGGTTTGCTGTGCAGTGATGAACAACTTGCTAGCTTCGGAACCAGTGATCTGGTTGTTGATGGGCGCGGGTGTATTTTGACCCGTTGAAATGGTCGCCCAGTTCCGGTTACGGGGCACCGGGTAATGGTGCCAACCGGTAGGTGGTCTATGGGACTGCACGAACTGTGCAGAGCCCCCTTCTTCTATGTTCCTCTCCGACCACCTCTCTCTCCTCTTCTCTCTCCTGCACTCTACTCCTACACTCCGCCTACCAGGACCTAATTGGCCCTCTATTCTGATGGTGCATGTAGGGTATGGAGCTCTGAGTTTTAACCGTGTCATTACTGAGGCAGAGAATATTGCATCTTCAGTCAGGGATGCAATACCCTCCTGTGACGCACTCGTTGCGGGTGCCACACAAAGAAACCCCGCACTCAACAATGCATCACATAGATTAAGGCTGGAAACACACTTTCCTGCTTACATGAAGTCTCTCGAACGAGAGTCGGGTCAGTGACCGAAAACACAAAAACACAAGCAGCTGACACTCCCGTGCAGAGAGGGAGAGGCAGTTCAGGGTCAACGATCTGAGTCTCATCCAAGAGAATCGCATGCAAGTAGGACAGTGTGTTTAAAGCTCTAAGGTTTAAGTCAGACCTCAGATGCAACAGAATAAAACTCACTTTTACAGAGCAGTTTATGATGGTGGCGATATTATAGCTATCCACGGTTATTCAGTCGTAGCCTCTTATGGTGTGATGAACTCAGCTTTCTTTCGAGTAATATGCGCTAGCTTTCCTTACTTCCTCTGGTTATGGCACTTTACTATGCCCTTAATCTTCTCCTCTCCACCAGGACCTCAGTCATGCAGGAAAGTACTTCAGCTTTCTTCCACTGCTGATAACTTAGGTTGTCATCAAGGCAGCTCTCCATAAACATGCAGGACACTATGTCCAGTGGCGTAACCTGACGCTTTTTTGCCCTGATGTAAATGCTCCAGAGGGGCCCCAGGTATTGCAAATCTTAATAGCATTGGCTAGGGTCACACATGCCAATCAGTTTTTTTTAATGGATCCAATAACGCTTCCATTATGTTAAGGCTGGTATTTGAGCCTCCTGTGCAGCTATGCATTTTTTGGACTTTGCCATTTTTTAGCAAAAATGGATCCATTAATGGATAGTGCCTATATGTGCCATTTGTTAACGGATCCGTTTCCCATAGGGCCTGATGTTAAAAAAACAGATCCGTTTTTTTACTGCATCCAAAAAATGCTGCTTGCAGCATTAATTGAGCCCTGCTAAAAAACGCATAGCAGAGCAGTCACACTTGAGTCCAGCATCCGTTAACAGCATCAGTTTTTGGACTTAGAATTCTAAAGTTGTAAAAACTGATGCCTTTAATGGATCCAAGGCTCCTGTGTGACCCTAGGCTTAGTTGTTTTCTACAGGCCAAAGTAACGATTGGGGCTCCCTGGGCTCCAGTGCCTGTGTGTGGCTGCAATCCTTGCACCTATTGTAGTTACACCCTGACTATGTCCAAAGCGGCTGCATAGATTTTGATATCTCAGGACAGTGACCACAGCAAAGGCTCTAGCCTCCCTTTCTCTCCAGCATTGCTAATTCCAAGGAGAGCACTATTGCTCCTCCTGGGCTCAGTAAGGCTGTGGTCACAGTTGCCATGCGTTTTTTTTAGTGATTTAACAAAACTCATGCGTTTTTTCATGTCAGCATGAGTTTTTTAAGGTGTGTGATGGCTCCCTGCGTTTTTTGCTGCGTTTTTGAATCTGCACCTAAAAATAGTGCTTGTAGTATTTTTTTGTGCATTTTGAAAAACGCATGCGTTTTTATAACATGGGCCTCTATGGGAAACGCATGCAAAAACGCACGGTACATTAGTACCTTTTAGTGCCATTCAAAAACGCATGCGTTTCCCATAGGAGCCCATGTTAAAAAAACGCATGCGTTTTCTGAAGGCCCCATATTAAAAACGCATGCGTTTTTGGAAAAGCTCCAAAAACGCATGGGACTGTCACACATGCTTTTTGGCTATTAGGGCATGCGTTTTTTTAACATGGGGGCCTATGGGTGCGTTTTTTACATGCGTTCTTGAAAACGCAGGTCTCCAAAAACGCATGTGAAAAATGCTACTGTGACCCCAGCCTAATTCTCCTGTTGAGACTGCTAACCAACAGACTTCACAATAGCCCTTGCACTAATCCTATCTGCATGTATTAAAATGACTAAAGAGCTGATTTCCCTCATCCCTAGAGTTCACAGATATTTTTGATGCCTAACTCTGCAGATCGCCATATGTACATCTTTATTGCACAAATTCTGAATAAGCAGCCATATATATCATACTTGACACAGGCTTACATTAAGGTACCGTGACACGCCGCCATATCATCAGTGAGATCACTGGCAATTCCCGAATTTGGCGATGTGGAAACCACATCACATGTGCGTACTGGCGTGTGACTGGGCGATTCTACGGCGGGAAATCGCTGATGGAGCGTTGCCTGATTGCCCTGCACTGCAGTCAAATCAGGCGATATCCACCAGGCGATATCAGCGCATGGTGGCGTGTGACAGGGTGATAGCGATGTACACAGCGATCCTGAAATAAATCCCATAGGCGTGCTTGGATGGTGTTTTTTTGCGCCGCATCTGCGGCGATTGGTGGGTGATACTGCTCTCCAATTGTCTGGCCGTGTCTGAGGTGCCTTATTTGATGACCCGTACGTTCACGCAAGGCTGACCAATTGGAATGTGGTTTTGTCCACCAATTGCAGTGATAGGGGCGCGGTGAAACACACTCTAGCACGCCCCTATCATAACAGTATGGCCACATCGCTGCTATGATTGTGGCGTGTGACGCGGCAATATGTGAAGGGAAGATCGCTTCCGGTCTGCGGCAGGGGATTTCCGGGACGCAGGATCACCGAAGTTCGCACGCAAGATCGCTACGTGTGACAGTTCCACAGCGAACACAAAAACGTGCCCGAAACATGTGCGAACACATCAAATCGCCATTGATATGGAAGCCATATGGCGGCGTGTGACGGTACCTTTGAAGATTTAGCATTTGTTTGTTTGATAATGTGTAGATCTTGGATAATTAAGAAGATTTGAAAAGAGAATGTATCACCAATAGTATATTTAATATTTACAACAATGAATTATTCTGATACCTTTTTTAGTTTCCAAATATGTAGTTATATAGGTTGATAAATGATCCATCAAAGTCTGTGAAGTTCAACATTTCTTCGCTAATTATACATTCTTTTTTGCTAGATTAGTTATATCCCACAATACCAGTAGTTGTGAAAAAGACATCCAATCCTTATATAAATGCTGTCATAGTGGCGGCCATTACTACCACTTGTGGCCGAGTAATTCACATTCTGTCTACTCTAACTGTAAAGAATCCTTTCCTATTTATCTGCTGGAAACACCTTTCCTCTACCTGTAGTGAGCACTCCAGGTCCTTTGTAAGGAATAAGTCATGTGCCAGTCCTTTGCATTGACCACACAGGTATTTATACATATAAAAGAGATCTCTGAGATGTATTTTTCTAAGCTAAACAGTAACAATTTTTCCAACCTCTCATCATATGAGAGGCCTTGTATCCCTTATAGAATCATAGAATGGTAGAGTTGGGAGGGATCTCCTTGGTCATCTGGACCAACCCCCTGCTCAAAGCAGGATTCACTAAACCATCCCAGACAGATGTCTGTCCATCCTCTGTGTGAAGACTTCCATTAAAGGAGACCTCACTACCTCTTGTGGCCGCCTGTTCCACTCATTGATCATCCTCACTGTGATAATTTTTTGTTCTAATAACTAATTTGTGTCTCCTTCATTCAGTTTCATCCCATTGCTTCAAGTCTTTCCTTGTGCAAATGAGAATAAAGCTGATCCCTCTACAGTGTGACAGCCCTTGAAATAGGTAACAGCTATTAAGTCTCCTCTGTCTTCTTTTTTGTAAATAAACGTTCCCAAATCCTGTAACTGTTCCTCATAGGACATGGTTTGTAGATCGGTCACCATCCTGGTTGCTTTTCTCTGAACTTGCTCCAGTTTGTTAATGTTTTTTTTAAATGTAGTACCCAGAACTGCACACCGTACACAGTAATGTGTAATAATCTAGTTGCCACTTTTGCACATCCTTTTTAAAATGTGGACCACAAAACTGGATCCCATATTCTTGATGTGGCCTTACAAATGATTTATAGTGGGGTAACAATACGTTGGGATCCTGGGATTTTATTTCTCTATTTATACAACCTAAAATCTTGTTTGATTTTGCAGCTGCAGCCTGACATTGAGTACTGCTGCTCAGCTTACTTGTACCCAGAATACCAACGTCCTTATCCTTTTCTGTAATACCAGACATATTTCCATTCAATGAGTATGTGGCAATTCTTTTACTGCGGTTGCGGTGCATTACTCTCCATTTATGAACATTAAATCTCTTCTGCCTTGTGTTTGCCCATGCAGATATCTTATCTAGATGCTTTTGTAATATCATACTGTCAAGCTCAGTTTTTATTATCCTTATCTGTGTCAACAGCAAAGATTGAAACATTATTCTCAATCCCATGAATAAGGTCAGTAACCATTTCATGACTGGGCCATTTATCCCATGAACTGACCAAGGACATTATCAACTTTTATCACACTTTTTTCTCATTTGAATATTCAAATGAGATTTTCCTCTTACATGGGACTTCCCTTCGACTCAGAGTGTATGATTTTTTGCATATGTTCGTATGGACAGATAGAAAACAGAGTGTTTGCCAGTGCCACTTCTCAATTCAAAGTCCTTTTATTGGTGAAAATGGATTAAAAACATCTGAATGTGCCACGCAGGGGACCAAACGCACCAGACGCGTTTCGAGGTAGACCCTCTTAGTTATTGGTGTCAATAAAATGCAAACTTCACACATATATACAAATTGTAAAAACATCACCTGTGATTAATTATAATTGGGACTCCTAAATTGCCATTGACCTGTAGCACAGGAGACATGTGTTAGGCAGTAAAACATGTACAGATGATTGGCGCATTTTTGTTCATATTGCTATCATTTGCAATAAATTACATACAAGGGTAAACTCGTCTATTAACCATAATTCCTATACATAATAAACTTAATACTAAGTATACTAAGCTTGCAAATTACTAACTAGTAAAAGTACAAAAGATCATTTCTAATATTTAACCGTTGTTACGAGCATCCAATATTAGTATCCAGTACATTTCTCGACTTTGCAGAAGTCAATGGTCCATGGAAATTTAGGAGTTACAAGTCCTAATTATACTTTACTACAGGTGTTGTTTTTAGAATTTGTATATATGTATGAAGTTTGCATTTTATGGACACTAACAACTAAAAGGGTCTGTCTCCAAACGCGCCTGGTGCGTTCGGTCCCCTGCCTGAGACAATCCGATGTTTCTAATCCATTTTCACCAATAAAAGTACTTTGAATTGAGAAGTGGCACTGGGAATTACTCCGTTTTCTACGTAATCAGGTGAGAGCCAAACCACCACACCCAGATGCCTGTGAGTTTGGTGAGAAAATTGCAATTGTAGCTGCCATTCCCTCTTCCTTTTTCCTATAATATATGTTTGGGCAGATACTCCAGTCTGTGCTTGGAAACTCTGCAGCTCCTTCAGGGTTACCTTTGGTCTCTGTGCTTCCTCTCTGATTAATGTATTCCTTGCCAGGCTCAGAGTTGTGGTGGACGGTCCTCTCTTGGCAGGTTTATTGGGTACCATGTTCTTTACATTTGATTATAATGGATTTGATGGTGCTCCGGGGAATCATCAGATAATGGGATTTTTTTTAGCACCCAACCATGACTTGTACTTCCCAACAACTTTGTCTCTGACTTGTTTGGAGATCTCCTTGGTCTTCATGGTGTTGTTTGGAGGTCTCCTTGGTCTTTATAAAGTTGTCTGGAAATCTCCTTAGTTCATGGTGTTGTTTGGTTAGTGGTACCTCTTGATTAGTAGTGTTGGGTTGTGTTCACATGCTGTGTATTTGATGTATATTTGCAGCATTTTTTTTTTATGAGGAGTCGGTATTAAATCTAGAAGTGAATAAATTGTTTTTTAAATCATGTAGCAATTTCAGATACCCAGTGGCATTGAGGTTTCCATTGATGCAGATTGGCCCCACTATCTTTGTACCCCATATACCACACCATACCATCAATGTATGTGTTCCAACAGTCTTGGAGGGTTCTATCCACTGTGGCTTAGTGTCAGACCAATAGCGTGGGTTTTGTTTGTTAACTTCACCATTCACAAAAAAGTTTGCCTCATCACTCATCTGAAGGCAATTGTCTATGCTGTGAAGATACGAGATGTGCAGCATCTGAAACAACGGGTACTGGAAGCCTTTGCTAGCATTTCTTCTGCGGTGTTGCTATCAGTGTGTCAAGAGTGGGAGAAGAGGGCTGCATTGACAATCCAGCACAATAGGCAGCATTTTTAACACATTTTATAAGTGGTCATAAACTTGTAAATAACTCATGAAAGAATAAAGTTATGTTAAAACCAAGTACACCATTGTTTTTTTTTATGAAATTATGAATACATTTGATGAATCACATGACCCACTTCCCATTAAAAAAAAATAAAGTTGGATCCAAAATGGCCAACTTCAAAATGGCCGCCATGGGCACCACCCATCTGGAAAAGTTTTCCCACTCCTATATACCTTATATACTCGCGTATAAGCCTAGTTTTTCAGTCCAAAAATTGGGCTGAAAAGTCCCCCCCTCGGCTTATACGCGAGTCATATCAGTATACAGGCCCCCCTCACAGTATGGCGCCCCCCCTCACAGGATGGACCCCGCATGCAGCTCTGTGCACATACATTACCTGGCTATCAGCTGTCACCCTCCGGTGGCGATTCGCTGCTCCTGGCTCCAGGCTGCATCTTCCTCTGTGTCTTCCTGCTTGTGGCCGGGGCTCATCACGATGACGTCATCGCGACCCCGGCCGGTCATGTGACAAGCAGGAAGACACAGATGAAGATGCAGCCCGGAGCCAGGAGAACGATCCGCCACCGGAGGGTGACAGCTGATAGCCAGGTAATGTATGTGCTCAGCGCTGCATGGGGGGGCCATCCTGTGAGGGAGGGGGGCGCCATACTGTGAGGGGGGGCTGTATAATGGCACTGCTGGGGCTGTATACTGTGCTGGGGACCTGTATACCCCACTGCTGGGGCTGTATACTGTGCTGGGGACCTGCTGTATACCACACTGCTGGGGCTGTATACTGTGCTGGGGACCTGCTGTATACCACACTGCTGGAGCTGTATACTGTGCTGGGGACCTGCTGTATACCACACCGCTGGGGCTGTATACTGTGCTGGGGACCTGCTGTATACCACACTGCTGGGGGCTGTATACCTGTGCTGGGGTCCACCCTCGGCTTATACGCGAGTCAATATGTTTTCCCAGGTTTTGGGGGCAAAAGTAGGGGGGTCGACTTATACACGGGTCGGCTTATACACGAGTATATTGTACTAATGTGCCACAAACAGGAAGTTGATTTTACCAACCATTCCCATTTTATTGAGGTGCATCCACATAAATGGCCCACCCTGAATAATTCTTTAGATTCAAAATAATATGTTTTAGTATTGGAGAGTAAGGCTAGGTCACATTTGGAAGGTGACCCACGCTTGGCACATCCGCTTAAAACTTTGAAATTTTAGCTGCAGTGCATAACATTAACGCTATGCGCTGCCTGACAATGCTGCCCCATAGAAACCCGCTGTTTACCTTAGCAGCGGCTCCGCACAAAGCATCGGGAAGTGCGCTTTTCAACAGCGCACAGGAAACGGGGTTTACAACATTTTTCTGTGCGCTGTTCAAAAGCGCACATCCTGAAGCTTTGTGTGGAACCGCTGCTAAGGTAAACAGCGAGTTTCTATGGGGCAGCATTGTCAGGCAGCACATAGTGTTAATGCTACGCGCTGCAGCTAAAATTTCTATGTTTTAAGTGGATGTGCCAAGCGTGGGTCACCCTCCAAATGTGACCCTAGCCTAAGGCTGTGTCCACTTGTGTCTTTTTGCTGCTTTTTTTTGGCTGTGTTTTCTACACCAAAAATGCAGCACTCACAGTTTTGTAATGAAAGTAAATGTGATTTCACTAAAGCTGTCCCCACTATGTGCATTTTTGGTTGATGTGTTTTTAGTGCAAAAATTGTCTGCGTTTTTTGTTAATGTCCCTGCAATTAACAAGCCCATTTTTGGGCTGTGTTTTCCCCATAGACTCTCTTCTAACCCACACCGAAAAAAAAGCACCACAAACTGATGGATATTCCCATAGTCCATTTGTTGTGCATTTTTCCCTCAAATTTCCAAAACAAAAATGCAACTATTGTCACCCTCCCTACCAATCCCACGTTGATTCCTAGTGATATCTTCATTTCGGGCACCGAGAGAAGTGATTGAAACACCTGTGGTTTTGTCCAATCAGAGGCTGGCCATGTGGCTCAACCTGTCAAACCTGTCAAATAGCTGGCATCTGATTGGACGAAAACCACAGGTCCTTTAGTCAATTCTCCCAGTGCCCAGAATGAAGATACCACTGGTCACCGTGGGCTTGCTGGAGGGTGAGAAAATGTCTGTGTGTCTGTCTGCGTGTGTCTTTGTCTTTGTGTGTCCCCTCAAAGGGTTGTCCGGGCATTTCATATCAATGTGTATCTAGGCCCAAAATGTTGAAGTTTGTAATATACATGCTGTCAATATTTTGCAGGATTACCTAGAATCAGCTATTTGCTGCAGCCAGAGAACGTCCAGGGGGCGTGTTTGTATTGAGCCTGCATGGAAATAGGAAACTGGTTGTTTCCTCCCAGTCTCCTACAAACAGGCCCCTCCCCCACTCTACACTATGGGCAGGCACCCCAAGGGCTCCAATAGCCCGCCCTAGCCCCTAATGTCACCACCCACCCCCTTGTACATAGCGCCCCCCTGCGCTGACTCACTGTGCCAAATCCGCTGCTGTGAAGGAGATTCTGCACACTGTGTCAGTGCAGTGGGGCCCGTTGTATGTGTGTTCGCTCACCCTGTGGGCTCCGTCCAGGGGAGCTGAGGTCCGCAGTCCACACCCTGGGACTCTGTGCTGTGAGCCCGATGCTTATCTCTATACCTCCAGTACCATAGAGCACAGAGCCGGTGAATGGTCCTCTCTATACCGCTCCACCAGCTCTATGGTATGGGAGGTATGGAGAGAAGTATTGGGCTCCACATACCCATACTATAGAGCAGGGCACAGAGTTGGTGGAACAGTATAGAGAGGACCGCTCCTCCAGCTCTGTGCTCTATGGCACTAGAGGTCAGGAGGGAGAAGCACAGAAGCCCTGACAGCGTTTCCTGTAAAGCACACTCCCTGCAGCTTTGTGTGTGGCTGGTTGGCAAGGTAAGCATCGGGTAACTAGGGGCTGCGTTCTCTGACAGTGAAAGCGTTAACGCTATGCGCTGCAGGTAAAGGTTCTAAGTTTTAAGTACAATCCGTTAGGCTAGGGTCACAACACAAGTGTGCACTTAGCCTAGGCTGTCTTTTTGGCACAATGTAGCATGTTTGGCATTGCATCTGTACACATTACATGATGGAGCGCCACAGTTTTTTCTTGTCTAAATCTTCAGCTTTGTCCTATGAAAAGATATTATAAAATATTTGCAATAATTCACTTTTATGAAATACTGTATTACATTTTAATATCTATTCATATCATCATTATTCTGGTGCATGTGCCTGATGTATAACTAAGATTAAAGCCGTTCTTCACCAAAAATGTTTTACATTTTCCTGGACATTGTTAATTTTAGTGGATTTAAATAAATAGTTTCTATACTCATGGGGTGGATGTGCTGTATTCCTCCTCCCTCCTACTGTTATCGCAGTGCTACACCAGTTGGATCTAGCACCCTCCAGTTACAGGTTTCTTGGCTATTTGTATGATCAGCAAGTGTGGGTAGGTGCTTTTGTGCCTTATATCTCAAAATGTCCATACCATAATGCATTGCAGGAGGGAGTAGACACAAACTCATAAAAATAGTTAATTGATTCTGATAAAAAGTTCAGCCACGAGAGGGAGCTAATGTTCTATAAACCTAGTGAAAAAAATATAGGTAATACTGCAGAGCCATGGTAAGAAAAAACAGATAAATGCTAGCAGCAAAACAGTGAAGTGACAAAATGTAAAAAAAACTTCATGGGGTGTGAATGCTTTTACTGCAGGGAGGTACTGCATCGCAAACAGAAGGTGTAGTGCCTCCGTAGTCACAGGTAGAGGGGGAAGCTACAGAGTCTGCATTCAAAACCACAAAATCCCAATCATAGACACCCTAGCATCAAGGACTGTATATTCAGTAGGTCCCAGGGGGTGGAGCTTAATAGAGCGGGAGACGTGACGTAAGTGACAGTTGAGAGCAGTCAGTCAGACGGTGACAGAAAGCAGAGAAGGCGGTCGCAGGGGACCCTGCGGTCATGACAGGAGGGCATCTCTCAGAGGGAGGTGACCCAGATAATGGAAGGGGACTCTCCAGGGACTGACAGAGAAAGTCCGGGTCAGCACCGGTGAACCGGAACCGAGGTGGTTAGTTAACGGTTTATCAATAACCGCAGACCGGCTGACTGTGGACCTTAAATTAGGAGCCACATCGTCACAAGACTAAATCCCACCTCTGTCCCAAAGTGGGTCCAAGACACTAAAAGGGAAGGACTAATTACTGGTGGCGAGAGAGTTAATTTTCTCACCACTCCCGTCAGAACCGGAAAGAAGTCAGAAGTACCTTAGCAACAGACCTGGAGACCGGGAAGGGGCTCTTTAGTGTGGCTGAGAGCAGTGAGCTCCACTGGAAATAGAGACCAAGAAAGTTATTGTAGAGACACCTCTGACAGACTCTGGGAAAGCCTCCAAAATCCACGGCTACAACCCCCGGTGAATCTGACTTTACCGTGTACCTATTTCACTTGGTGCAAGTAAAGAACTATTTGAGCTGATCTGGTGTCTGGTCTCCTTTCATCCGCCGCCCGGAGGGCCTCTACAGCATTGCAGAAGTGAGGACTACTACTCCCCTCATCCACCCTGCTACCCTGAAGTAAAGCTCCGCCTGTGGGGAGCTGTACTACCCAAAGCTGCATCACCATCACCTCAGCGGCCAGCTGCAGCGCTGGTAACTACATTACCAGGTACCAAAGGTGGCGTCACGTATAATAATTCCCCATCCCAAATAGTTTTCCTCTCAGCCATTGAGTGTCCAGGGCACGGGACCAGGACCCACCAGCCGAGATCCCCACTGAAGTAGCAACCTGTCCCGGTATCCCAGTACCCCCTACCCTGTCGTCCGACTCATTATACATAGCATCATTTGAATATCTGCTAAAAAGTATATTAAATAAATTTGCAAAGATGAAGATATTATAATATAACTCTAGCAGGCACTGATGTAAACTGACAGAAAAGGGCCCCTATGCAAAGACAGTGTTTGGGCCCTTTTCAATCCAATAACTGAGCAAAATGTATGAAATTCCACCACTTTTGGAGGTAGAAAATGGCCCCCTAACCTCTTGAGCCATGTGCGGGTGCACAGGTTGCACCAATGATATGTCCACCCCTGCTAGCAGTGCACTTACCTCTTACCTGGCTGGCAGCTTTCTCTCTCCCTGTTTCTTGATGGAGCCACCATTGTTCTGCTTGCTTGTTACTCTGCTCCTGGCCACATACAGTCATTGTTTCATAATTTCAGTTCCAGCCAAATGGTTCTGGCTCAGCCAGTGCCTGACATTGCAATAATAGCAATTCTACATTTACAATGTTTCAAGATGTCTGTTCGTGAATGTGTGATTAGTCATTTGACCCAGACTGTTTATTGACTTTGCTTTCTGCAACATTATCGCTTTCCAATGGGTGTTCATTCATCTTCTCCTCATCTATTGTTTATCTCTCATGTCATTCAAATGCTTTATGGGGTCTGGCAAAATGCGTGTTGGACATGAAGTCTCAATTATAACCTTTATTTCTACATTTTTATGTTGTTCTCTGACTTTAGCAATTTGAGTAGAATTTATATATTGTATAATGTTCAAAAAAATAAAGGGAACATTTAACAACACAATGTAATGTTGAAGTGTTTCCTTTATTTTTTTGAGCAGCACATATTTGTATGGACAGTGTTTCTTTAATGTGATAGCTATATTTTAGCCCTCTGTTGAATTTGCAATGCTTCTGATTAGAGATGAGGGGAGAGCGCTGATCTGGATCATGAACTGGGGCTGCGTAAAGCCAACAGCTCGTCTTTACTCCTGAACATTGTTTTACATGCATAACTCATGACTGCTGCTTTACATTGGATGACAATTTAAAGGGACACTGTCAGGTCATTTTTCACTATGATACTAGTATTACCCTTGAATAGTGCCTGGGCAGATCGTTTAAAAACATGTAAAATCATTATTGTACTGTTTGTAGTTTCCATGTTATCAGCATTGTCAGACCCTGCAGGGAGCTCCTGGATTAGTCCTCTCCATTATAAGCAAACAGGAACAGTCCTGTGATGTATAAACTGTCATGTAATTATGCACTCCCTCTCAGCAGCTCTCTCCTCCCTCCTCCTTTTGCTAACAGTGCAGTGTCAGGTTTCACTTTCAGGAGATCAGTTCTGGTGAGGACATGGACACTTATTTTCTGTAAACTTCAAATAAAGAGATTCATTCCATCTGTCAATCACAGTGAATGATCAATTTAGTTATCTGCTGTCCACTCCCTATAGGGTGAATATTTATTTCAAATATTCACATCACTGCTCAGGTAATCAGTGGGGAGGGGCTGTATCCTCCTCTCTGCTCTCTGTGTTTGCAGCCAAGAAAGAGGTGAAATACAACACAGAATCTCTCACAGTACAGCAGGATATCTGCTTAGAGAAATAAATGGGGTAGATACCTTAGGAGGTACAATACCAGCCGCGGCAACCAATAAGCGCAGCATATGCAAAACAGCCATGCGATTAGGCAATTATATAGTAGATAAATAGAGCCGGGTGCAGTGCATGGGTGCAGCCGGAGCAGTCATGGCACTAAACTCTCACCTATGCCCGCTCTCCGCTCTCCTCTGCCATATCCCCGCGGTGCCCTCCTCCTGCTCCCTGGTGCACTCCTCCTCCCTGGCCCCAGCCGATGCGGTTCTCCTCCTCCTTCCCGGCCGGTGCGCTCCTCCTCCTCAGCCCCGGCTTGTTCGCTCCTCCTCCTTGGCCCCGGTCCCATCCTCCCTGCCGTGCAGCACTCTCCCCTGTGAGCCCCGCGTTTCACTCTCCTCTCTCCACTCCCCGCTGGCTTTCTGATGACAGGGAACGAAGAGCGACTCCTGTCCCAGTGCAGCTGCTGCTACGCCGGGTGAGAGTTAATGCTGTCTGCTGATCGGGTTACTACTGCTGTGCTGCACCACATCTTCACTGCTGTATACTCCACCTCCTCACTGTACATCTGCTGTATACTCCACCTCCTCACTGTACATCTGCTGTATACTCCACCTCCTCACTGACAGTGTACATCTGCTGTATACTCCACCTCCTCACTGTACATCTGCTGTATACTCCACTTCCTCACTGTACATCGGCTGTATACTCCACCTCCTCACTGTGAATCTGCTGTATACTCCACCGACTCACTGACTGTACATTTGCTGTATACTCCACCTCATCATTGTACATCTGCTGTATACTCCACCTCCTCACTGTACATCTGCTGTATACTCCACCTCATCACTGTACATCTGCTGTATTCCCCACCTCATCACTGTACATCTGCTGTATACTCCACCTCATCACTGTGTATCTGCTGTATTCTCTGCTAACCACTGAGCCGCCATATACTCTGCTAACCACTGAGCCGCCGTATACTCTGCTAACCACTAAGCCGCCGTATACTCTGCTAACCACTGAACTGCCGCATACTCTGCTAACCACTGAGCCACCGTAAACTCTGCTAACCACTGAGCCGCTGAATACTCTGCTAACCACTGATCCGCCGTAAAGTCTGCTAACCACTGAGCCCATGTATACTCTGCTAACCACTGAGCTGTGGTATACTCTGCTAACCACTGATCCGCCGTATACTCTGCTAACCACTGAGCCGCGGTATACTCTGCTAACCACTGAGCTGCGGTATACTCTGTTAACCACTGATCAGCCGTAAAGTCTGCTAACCACTGAGCCCCCGTATACTCTGCTAACCACTTAGTCCCCGTATACTCTGCTAACCACTGAGCTCCCATATACTCTTCTAACCATAGTCTAGAAAACCTGATGCATTAGAATCGGGCCACCATCCAGTCTACTATATAATTGCCTAATCGCGCAGCTGTTTTGCATACGTTGTACTCATTGGTTGCCGCAGCTGGTGGCAGCCAATGAGTGCTGGTGCGCGATTTCCGTGACAGACAGAGAACATTAGGAGATTATATAGTAGATTCTGGTAGTTGCTGTCCACTCTTATGGTACCTTTACACGCCGCTACAGAAGGTTAGAAAAAACCGGGTGTCGGAGACAATTGTATCTTGCACTGTCAAAACACCGCGAGGTAGCAGCGTGTATATCAGGTTGTTGCCACCGGTCACTGTCGACACCTGTTTTTGAGCAGTGCTCAAAAACAGGTTGGTTTCAACCCGATGGCAGCGGCGTGTAAATGAGGAACAGGAAGGTTTTTGCAACACCTAGTGAACTCCCTGGGGCGTGACACAGCCTCCGGGATACCGCACCCCATCAGCGATCATTGGTGGAAGCTCCTGCGTTACGATTGGCTGTCCCTGCACAGGGCGGCATATTTAAGGAGATGACCAGTCACACTACACAATTGCAATAGCGTCATGTATTAGGCAGCCTTCCTGCGCTTGCTGGCCAATCATGATGCTATTGCTGTGTCCAACCACCGTACGAGCGCCTCGTAATCCACAACTCTGGCACGCCTATGTGTTGTCCCTGCTGCCCCAGGTCCTCCCATATTCCTTTCTGTAGTGGCGTGTAAATGAGGGAAGGTGCTCTACAGAAGGTAACCTGCGGCGGCACCTTGTAGCGGCGTGTAAAGGCGGTATCAGGTACCGTTAGCAACCGTTGGAACGTGCTCGTGCACGTGAGACACCCGGTTGTTTCTAACCTTTTGTAGCGGCGTGTAAAGGGACCATTATACTTTGTTCAGATCTTTTTGAATCCTCTCTCTTCTCTAGTATTAGCTATCCCTCCTAGCTTAGTGTCATCAGCAAATTTAATAAGTTTACCTTTAATTCCTTCATATAAATCATTGATAAAAATGTTAAAACAACACAGAGCCCTGTGGTACCCACTTGAAACATTCTTCCAACTGTATTTGCAGTCATTTTTGACTGCTCTTTACAGTTGCCTTTTCCATTCCAGGCTTGGTCATATTTTTTCAATACGGATGGTATGAGAGATCCTTTGTGAAATGCTTTGCTGAAGTCAAGATATACTATATCTTCTGCATTTTCCTGATCCACCCAGTCAGTGATTCTGTTATGGAAGTTACATCCGAGTTTGACTGAGGAGACTCTGAAAGGGCTGGAGCAGTGACCCTGAACAGCCTCTCCCTCTCTGGACGGGGAGTCTGGAGCTGCACAAAAACACAATCAGCTGACAGCCCCGTCCAGAAGCCGTTCAGGGTCACTGCTCCAGCCCTTTCAGAGTCTCCTCAGTCAAACTCTCATGAGTGTGTCCGAGCCCTAACATGACTTATTAGTTACACGTGAATCATTTATAGTTAATCATGTATAGCTTGTAACTGGAACAGTAGATACGTGGAGAAAATGGAGTTATATTGACGCGCCCCAGGGCCCGGGGTACTCAGCTCTCAGGCTCTCGGTCTGGGGTGTCACAGGTGGTTGCCCGCGGCTGTGGCCCTGGTGGTCAAATAAAATTGGAGGGGGGATTGAAGTGGAGTATTTATAATGTCGTGACGCCACCTGCAGTATCTGGTGAGGGATCACCAGCGCCGCTACAGTCTTCTGGAGGTCGGTGGAATTGCGGCAGTGTCGGCATAGTCCCTGCAGGCAGGACTAGGACCTCCGGGCAGTATGGTGAAGGTAGACAGGTTGCAGCAGAGCTGGGATTGTTGGAGAGTATAGGGATAGTCTATGGTGAGGTGCGGTGAGGGAGAAGAAAGGATGCACGCACACAGCAGAAGTCTCTTTACCTTTTACGGATGACTTGTAGGTAAATCGTCCAGAGCACTGATGGGTAGCTGGGCTGCACAGTGGGCTCCCACAGCAAGTGGGAGCCCACTGTGTGTTCGCTGAAGAGCAGTGTATTAAATCCTGACTCGCCTCCACTATCTTCCCTTATCTGTATCGCTCTCTCGCTTCCTCCTGTGCGGTCTCCGGGACGACCTTTCTCTTGAACTGCAGCGCCCTGCTAGTCCTGGCTCCCTCCCTGTGACTCTCTCAGGAGACCGGGTAGCTGAAGCTTCCTCGGTGCCAAGGGGTTTTCTGTGGGACTTGTAGTTCTCCCACCGGTGCGGATCCCCAATATCCAGCTTCTCTTCTGGGACGAACTCGCGATCTGAGCTACCTGTTCCCCTGTTTCTGTTTCTTCTCTAGGCTCCCTGCCTTCAGTCCCACTTAGGCTGGTGGGACACTAAAGGGCTACTCTGGGTCTCAGGCCTGGGCCTACACGTGGCACCAAGCATCAGAACTCTCCTGCAGCTCTTCTAGCGTCTGCCACACTCTGACTGGCTCCTCCCCAGCAGCAGTATATATAGGGGATCCTGCCTAAGTGCAGCAGGTTGAGCTCCCCCTACTGTGTCGGGGTGGAAGGTGTTGTTTGTAGAAAGTACCTGCTGTGGAAACCCAGCTGTGCAGCAGAGAGATAAGTGGTTACCTGCGTGGGCAGGGCACCACAATATTCTACTTACAGTTCTCACTGTCATTCCTCGATGTGATGCAGAGACTGTAACATAAAGTGAGATTTTCATCATAATAAGGCTAGGGTCACACTTAAAACTTGAATTGCATTCACTGCATCCAGATCCGGATGCGGTGAACGCAATTGCGGTCCCACACATATTTCCACAAAAATGTGTGGAGGGAACTGCAATGCGGTATCCGGATTGCTCAGGATGTGCCGCAGGGATGAACAAACTGTTATCAGTGGTTTAAAATATTATATTTTATTAATAAATGTGGCTATAATGTCTCTAGGGGGTGCCCACCCCCCCCTAGAGACATACCACCCACTCAGGTGTGCATATAATGATTTAATTCCTGATGTACAGTGGCCGGCTCCTGTGGGCTCCTGTACATTTTTATGAATTAAACCGTCGGCTCCCCTGTGGGCAGCGCTCATACTATACCTAATGTAGGTATAGTATGTGCGCTGTCTGAAGTCCAGCAGACGTATACAGTAGATCTATAGGCTGTGCAGCCCATAGATCTACTGTATAAGCCTGCAGGACCCTGGACAGCGCACATACTATACACACATTAGGTATAGTATGAGCGCTGCCCACAGAGGAGTCGGCTACTGTACATCAGGAATTAAATCATTATATGCTCACCTGAGTGGGTGGTATGCTGTACTGTAAAATGCTTAGGCAAAGTGCCTATCATAGTGGTCCTGATGCTGCAGCCGGCAGCTTGTAATAGAAGGACTAGAAGAAAGCCGAAAATTGCGGCTCAGGAGTGAACAGCTAAGTTAACCCCTGACATGCCATCCTGAGTGTACACCCCCTAGAGACATGAAGGGCATAATTAATATTAATATTAAAGCTTTTGTTAACAGTTAAACACTTTGCTTATCCCGGCGACATCCTATGAGGAGCGTTTCCTGCTCCGGTTTTGAGCTTTTTAAAAGCTCCAAACCGGATCAGGTTTTAAAAAAAAAAAAAAAAAACGCAAGTGTGACTCTAGCCTAACTCCCCTACACATTGATTTACAGCCTGCACTGCAGTGTATGTGTGCAGTGTACATGTGCAGAGCAGGCTGTCAGTCAGGGTGCACATGAGCATCTACAGCAGACCCACTGTTATTAAGTTAGCAGTGACTGTTACGGCCCCTGCACCACCGGGATGACTGGAAGGAAACTGCTTCAACGAGAATATAACAGGGCTGCTAAACTTCACTTCACGTTCACACACTGTGCTTTTTCGTGCGCTTTTTTGCGCCTACTTTTCAAAAAAGCGCAAGTGCGTGTGCGTCTGCTGGCAAAGTGAATGCAAATTCACTTTTGCCGTGCAGACATTGCATAAATATACGCAGCGCTTGTCAATATGCGCAGCATGTCAATTCTCTACGCTCCTACACCAGCGCTTTCTCCCATAGGAGCCCATTATCCCCACTGGAATTACACATGGCTGTTCAGACAATGCGCAATTCCAGCGCGTATAATGTCGGCGCTGCAGGATGTGATGTCACACAGGGGTGGAAGAATCCTCTCCTGTGTGACATGTGTGACAACACTTTTGGTTTCATAGTATATTAATATACCACTGCGAAACCCAAATTAAAGTAATCCAAATGTGTTAAAAATAATAAAAATTTAATACTTACCTCTTCGACGGGTGTTCGGGGAGCAGGTAGCCGAGACATCCACAGGTACTGACCTTCCAGGACCTATCAAGAGGTGTGATTGGTCGCTCACGTTCACGTGATATGCGCGTCATATGCATGTCACATATCACATGACCGCGAGCGGACAATCACCGATCTTGCAAGGTCTTGGAAGGTCAGTACCTGTGGTTCTCTCGGCTCCCGGTAACCGTAACACCCGGCGGAGGGTAAGTATTCAATTATTATTATTTTTAACACCTTTGGATTACTTTAATTTGGGTTTCGCAGTGTATATTAATACATTACGAAACCCAAAAGGGGCTGTCACGGATGTCACACAGGGGAGGAACACAGGATTCTTCCTCCACTGTGTAACATCACTTCTCCCCTGCGCTTTAGGGGGAGAAGGGAACACATAAAAAAATGCAGTGTGTGAATGCACTGAGTTTTTTTTACGGCCCTTTTTTGCGCAGGTGCAAAACGCGGCAAAAAGCACCCGAGCAAAAAAGCGCACAAAATGCGCAATGTGTGAACGTAGCCTTACACTGCAAAGTATGGTTAAAATTATACTTACCTATATATTACCACTTTATCATCAGGTAAAGAGTATTTCTTTAAGGTCAATTTGTGATATAGTTGCAGTTTGAACATCTGAAATATGTAAATTTTATAATCACAGATCCCAAGAACTTGGGATATTTTCCTTCACAAAAAGGTAGGCAATTAACCTAATTAACACAGCTGTCACAGCGGTGACACATAACTGATCATCAGAGACTCATGGGTCAATGACAGATGCTAGATTGTCAGAGAGACGTGTATCAAAAATGTCCGATGAAATGGCTGAGGACAAAGAAAAAAGATATCCCACTTCTCAGCTAAAAGCTTATGACTTGTTATAGATATTCACATAGCTTCCAACATTTATAGAATGGAAAAAGAGACAAATCAGTAAATGTAGACTCCACCCTCTTGGCCACACCCATTTGCCACTTCTACCCTGGCAGAACAATATGCAAGAGGAGCGGTGGGAGCGAGGGACATTCAGCAGATGACAAGACCTACAGGCACATCTCAATGAATTATAATATCATCAAAAAGTTAATTTATTAGTCATTACACACAGAGTGATCTATGTCAAGTGTTTATATCTGTTAACCCCTTAAGGACCGAGTCACTTTGCAGCTTAATGACCGGACCATTTTTTGTAATTCTGACCACTCTCCCTTTATGAGGTAATATCTCTGGAACGCTTCAACGGATCCTAGCGATTCTGAGATTGTTTTTTCGTGACATATTGGGCTTCATGTTAGTATTAAATTTAGGTCGATAATTTTTGCGTTTATTTGTGAAAAAATAAAAAATTTGGCAAAAATTTTGAAAATTTAGCAATTTTCAAATTTTTAATTTTTATTCTGCTAAACCAGAGAGTTATGTGCCACAAAATAGTTAATAAATAACATGTCCCACATGTCTACTTCACATCAGCACAATTTTGGAAGAAAAAAAAAAATTTGATAGGACGTTATAAGAGTTCAAAGTTCATGAGCAATTTTTCATTTTTCCAGCAAAATTTACAAAACCAATTTTTTAGTGACCACATCACATTTGAAGTCTCTTTGAGGGGTGTACATGACAGAAAACACCCAAAAGTTACACCATTCCAAAAACTACACCCCTCAAGCTACTCAAAACTACATTCAAGAAGATTATTAACCCTTCAGGTGCTTCACAGGAACTAAAATAAAGTTGAAGGAAAAAATGGACATTTTAATTTTTGTAACAAAAATGTTCTTTTAGCCTCAATTTTTTCATTTTCACATGGGCAACAGGATAAAATGCATCCTAAAATTTGTTGGGCAATTTCTCCTGAGTACACCGATACCTTATATGTGGTCATAAACCACTGTTTGGGCGTACGGCAGGGGTCAGAAGGGAGGGAGCGCAATTTGAATTTTAGAGCCAATTTTCCGTTCAAAAAGTGAAATGGCGCTCCTTCACTTCTGAGCCCTGCCGTGCGCCCAAACAGTGGTTTATGACCACAAATAAGGTATCGGTGTACTCAGGAGAAATTGCCCAACAAATTTTGGGTTGTATTTTATCCCTTTGCCCATGTGAAACTGAAAAAATGTAGGCAAAAAGAATTTTTTTGTGAAAAAAAAGTGTTTTTTTCATTTTTATGAATGAATTTGTGAAGCATCTGTTGGTTCAAAGTGCTCACTATGCATCTAGATACCTTCCTTAGGGGGTCTAGTTTCCAAAATGGGGTCATTTGTGGGGGAGCTCCAATGTGGAGACACACGGGGGCCCCTCCATACGCGACATGGTGTCCGCTAACAATTTGAATGGAAAATGAGCTCAAATTGTTAGCGGACACCATGTCGCGTTTGGAGGGTCCCTGTGTATCTCCACATTGGAGCTCCCCAACAAGTGACCCCATTTTGGAAACTAGACCCCCTAAGGAACGTATCTAGATGCATAGTGAGCACTTTGAACCCCCATATGCTTCAGAAATTCATCCGTAAAAATGAAAAAGAACTTTTTTTTCCACTAAAAAATTTTTTTTTCATTATTACGGATCAATTTGTGAAGCATCTGGGGGTTCAAAGTGCTCACTATGTACCTAGATATGTTCCTTTGGGGGTCTAGTTTCCAAAATAGGGTCACTTGTGGTGGAGCTCCAATGTGGAGACACACAGGGACCCTCCAAACGCGACATGGTGTCCGCTAACAATTTGAGCTCCTTTTCCATTCAAATTGTTAGCGGACACCATGTCGCGTTTGGAGGGTCCCCGTGTGTCTCCACATTGGAGCTCCCCCACAAGTGACCCCATTTTGGAAACTAGACCCCCTAAGGAACGTATCTAGATGCATAGTGAGCACTTTCTACCCCCAGGTGCTTCACAAATTGATCTGTAAAAATGAAAGAAGAAAATTTGTGTGGAAAAAAAAAGTGCTTTTTCATTTTTATTGATGAATTTGTGAAGCATCTGGGGGTTCAAAGTGCTCACTATGCATCTAGATATGTTCCTTCGGGGGTCTAGTTTCCAAAATAGGGTCACTTGTGGGGGAGCTCCAATGTGGAGACACACAGGGACCCTCCAAACGCGACATGGTGTCCGCTAACAATTTGAGCTCATTTTCCATTCAAATTGTTAGCGGACACCATGTCGCGTTTGGAGGGTCCCCGTGTGTCTCCACATTGGAGCTCCCCCACAAGTGACCCCATTTTGGAAACTAGACCCCCTAAGGAACGTATCTAGATGCATAGTGAGCACTTTCTACCCCCAGGTGCTTCACAAATTGATCTGTAAAAATGAAAGAAGAAAATTTGTGTGGAAAAAAAAAGTGCTTTTTCATTTTTATTGATGAATTTGTGAAGCATATGGGGGTTCAAAGTGCTCACTATGCATCTAGATATGTTCCTTCGGGGTCTAGTTTCTGAAATGGGGTCACTTGTGGGGGACCTCCAATGTGGAGACACACCGGGAACCTCCAAACGCGACATGGTGTCCGCTAATAATTTGAATGGAAAATTAGCTCAATTTGTTAGCGGACACCATGTCACGTTTGGAGGGTCCCTGTGTATCTCCACATTGGAGCTCCCTCACAAGTGACCCCATTTTGGAAACTAGACCCACAAAGGAACGTATCCAGATGCATAGTGAGAACTTTGAACCCCCAGGTGCTTCAGAAATTCATCCGTAAAAATGAAAAAGCACTTTTTTTTCCACAAATAATTTCTTTTTTCATTATTATGGATCAGTTTGTGAAGCATCTGGGGGTTCAAAGTGCTCACTATGCATCTAGATATAATCCTTTGGGGGTCTAGTTTCCAAAATGGGGTCACTTGTGGGGGAGCTCCAATATGGAGACACACAGGGGCTCTCCATACGCAACATGGTGTCCGCTAACAATTGGAATTGTTAGCGGACACCTTGTAGGATATGAAGAGCCCCTATGTGCCTAAACATTGGAGCTCCCCCACAAGTGACCCCATTTTGGAAACTAGACCACCCAAGGAACATATCTAGATGCATAGTGAGCACTTTGAACCCCCAGGTGCTTCACAAATTGATCCGTAAAAATGAAAAAAGAAACTTTTTGTGGAAAAAAACGTGCTTTTTCATTTTTATGGATGAATTTCTGAAGCACCTGGGGGTTCAAAGTGATCACTATGCATCTAGATACGTTACTTCGGGGGTCTAGTTTCCAAAATGGGGTCACTTGTGGGGGAGCTCCAATGTTCAGGCACACAGGGAGGGGCTCTCCATACCCGACATGGTTTCCGCTAACAATTGGAGCTAATTTTCTATTGAAATTGTTAGCGGACACCATGTCGCATATGGAGAACCCATGTGCCACCAGCACAAGGGCAACTGGTAGAGTTGGGGTACAGCACCAGAAAATGCCGCCTCTAATGAATGCGCTATTTTCTTGGGTGGCTGTGGGTCGAAATTTGCAGCGTGGGGGACCCACAACATTTGAGTCTCTCCACGCTGAGGATTCCAGTCAGCCAGCTACCAAGTTGTACATGGCTGGCTACAAATACAGCGAAGGCTTTTTTTTATTTCTAGAACTAATTCTAGAAAAAAAAAATGACGTAGGGCTCCGCCATATTTTTGGTCCAGCCAGGTACAACTTGGCAGCTACAGACTGCCAGCAACCCCCAGCTGCCTCGTTGTACCTGGCTGCAACCAAAAATACAGCAATGCCCATTTTTTTTTAATTTCTAGAACTAATTCTAGAAAAAAAAAATGACGTAGGGCTCCGCCATATTTTTGGTCCAGCCAGGTACAACTTGGCAGCTACAGACTGCCAGCAACCCCCAGCTGCCTCGTTGTACCTGGCTGCAACCAAAAATACAGCGAAGCCCATTTTTTTTTATTTCTAGAACTAATTCTAGAAAAAAAAATGACGTAGGGCTCCGCCATATTTTTGGTCCAGCCAGGTACAACTTGGCAGCTACAGACTGCCAGCAACCCCCAGCTGCCTCGTTGTACCTGGCTGCAACCAAAAATACAGCGAAGCCCATTTTTTTTTATTTCTAGAACTAATTCTAGAAAAAAAAATGACGTAGGGCTCCGCCATATTTTTGGCCCAGCCAGGTACAACTAGGCAGCTGGGGGCTGGAATCCTCAGCATGGAAAGGCCCAAGCGTTCTGGGCCCCCCATGCTGCGAATTGCAGCCCACAGCCACCCCAGAAAATGGCGCATTCATTGAAGCGCCATTTTCTGGCGCTGTACCCATGCTCTTCCAGTTGCCCTGGTGCCAGTGGCAAACTGGGTAATAAAGGGGTTAATGCCAGCTTTTTATTGGCAGCTGGCACTAAGCCCGAGATTCATAATATTGGGCCAATGTTAGACCCGCCATTAGGAATCTCTGGTAAGTAGTCAATAAATACACACAGAGAAAAATATTTTTATTAGAAAAAAAACACAAAACAAATTTCGGACTCCATCTTTATTATAAAAAGATCCGACGTAGTCCACAACGAAGGTCCCACGACGCTCGATCACCTCCGACGTAGTCCACAACGAAGGTCCCACGATCGCCATGCAGGGGGATCAGGGATCCCCATGCAGTGGAATGGGGGATCAGGGATCCCCATGCAGGGGGATGGGGGATCAGGGATCCCCATGCAGGGGGATGGGGGATCAGGGATCCCCATGCAGGGGGATCAGGGATCCCCATGCAGGGGGATGGGGGATCAGGGATCCCCATGCAAGGGGATGGGGGATCAGGGATCCCCATGCAGGGGGATCAGGGATCCCCATGCAGGGGGATGGGGGATCAGGGATCCCCATGCAGGGGGATTGGGGATCAGGGATCCCCATGCAGGGGGATCGGGGATCCCCATGCAGGGGGATGGGGGATCAGGGATCCCCATGCAGGGGGATCAGGGATCCCCATGCAGGGGGATCAGGGATCCCCATGCAGGGGGATGGGGGATCAGGGATCCCCATGCAAGGGGATGGGGGATCAGGGATCCCCATGCAGGGGGATCAGGGATCCCCATGCAGGGGGATGGGGGATCAGGGATCCCCATGCAGGGGGATTGGGGATCAGGGATCCCCATGCAGGGGGATCGGGGATCCCCATGCAGGGGGATGGGGGATCAGGGATCCCCATGCAGGGGGATGGGGGATCAGGGATCCCCATGCAGGGGGATGGGGGATCAGGGATCCCCATGCAGGGGGATCAGGGATCCCCATGCAGGGGGATGGGGGATCAGGGATCCCCATGCAGGGGGATTAGGGATCCCCATGCAGGGGGATGGGGGATCAGGGATCCCCATGCAGGGGGATGGGGGATCAGGGATCCCCATGCAGGGGGATCAGGGATCCCCATGCAGGGGGATGGGGGATCAAGGATCCCCATGCAGGGGGATCAGGGATCCCCATGCAGGGGGATGGGGGATCAGGGATCCCCATGCAGGGGGATGGGGGATCAGGGATCCCCATGCAGGGGGATCAGGGATCCCCATGCAGGGGGATGGGGGATCAGGGATCCCCATGCAGGGGGATTGGGGATCAGGGATCCCCATGCAGGGGGATCGGGGTTCCCCATGCAGGGGGATGGGGGATCAGGGATCCCCATGCAGGGGGATCAGGGATCCCCATGCAGGGGGATGGGGGATCAGGGATCCCCATGCAGGGGGATGGGGGATCAGGGATCCCCATGCAGGGGGATCAGGGATCCCCATGCAGGGGGATGGGGGATCAGGGATCCCCATGCAGGGGGATGGGGGATCAGGGATCCCCATGCAGGGGGATGGGGGATCAGGGATCCCCATGCAGGGGGATCAGGGATCCCCATGCAGGGGGATGGGGGATCAGGGATCCCCATGCAGGGGGATTAGGGATCCCCATGCAGGGGGATGGGGGATCAGGGATCCCCATGCAGGGGGATGGGGGATCAGGGATCCCCATGCAGGGGGATCAGGGATCCCCATGCAGGGGGATGGGGGATCAAGGATCCCCATGCAGGGGGATCAGGGATCCCCATGCAGGGGGATGGGGGATCAGGGATCCCCATGCAGGGGGATCAGGGATCCCCATGCAGGGGGATGGGGGATCAGGGATCCCCATGCAGGGGGATCAGGGATCCCCATGCAGGGGGATGGGGGATCAGGGATCCCCATGCAGGGGGATGGGGGATCAGGGATCCCCATGCAGGGGGATCAGGGATCCCCATGCAGGGGGATGGGGGATCAGGGATCCCCATGCAGGGGGATCAGGGATCCCCATGCAGGGGGATGGGGGAGGTCTTACCAGACGTCGTGTGAGAGCTGCGGTCGCAGGCAGGAGGACGGAAGCGGGAGGCGGCGGCGGCTGGAGGACGCAAGCGGGAGGCGGCGGCGGCAGGAGGACGCAAGCGGGAGGCGGCGGCGGCAGGAGGCGGTGAGTACCGGTCACCGGCAGGGGGGCCCAGAAACAGCAGGGGACGGGGGATAGCGGGGGGGGGACCCCAGAAACAGCAGGGGACAGGGGAACGAGCGGGTGGGGGGGGCGGGCAGATGACACAGCGGGGGACAGGGGGATGAGCCGGGGGGGGGCAGACACAGCTGGGGGACAGGGGATGAGCGGGGGGGCAGACACAGCTGGGGGACAGGGGGATGAGCGGGGGGGCAGACACGGCAGGGGACAGGGGGATGAGCGGGGGGCAGGCACAGTGGGGTACAGGGGGATGAGCGGGGAGGGCAGACACAGTGGGGGACAGGGGGATGAGGGGGGGAAGTGATGCACATAATAGGGCACAAGCAGGGCATGATTGCAGGAGCCGGGCACAGCTGACAGTCCGGCTCCTGCAGAGATCATGCAGGGAAGTGCTGACATTCAGCACTTTCCTGCGCGATTTTGATGTGATCGGTCGGTCAGATTGACTGACCGATCACATCGCTCTGAGTGTGGGGACCTCTAACAGGGGTCCCCACACCTCTGCCCCTGACCCTTGGCTGTCACTGACAGCTTTTAGATTTGAGCTGTCACTGTTCGTTTAGGAGCAGTGACAGTTCAAAGCCATGACGAGTATACTCGTCATGATGCGGGAACTGACATCTTTTCATGACGAGTATACTCGTCATTAGTCGTTAAGGGGTTAATGTTGATGATTATGGCTTACAGCAAAGGAAAGCCTGAAGGTCATTATCAAAGGGTGAATACAATAATGATTTATTATTCAACGCATTTCAGGCTCCCAGAAACACCCTGGAATATGACAATATGATATTGATTTGTCCTGAGGAAAGAGCTAGGGAGCCCTGAAATGCGTTGACTAATAAATCAATATTATACTCACCCTTTGATGTATTGTGGAATATGGCAGCATGGTTTTTAACCCTTCTTCCTCCCTACTCTATATGCACCACGCTGGGGACTGCAGCAGCTGTGATCTGCTTTTATAGTTGTTGTGACACTCACAAACCCACAAGGTGAAGCCTCTGATACCTGTTTAGGTCATATTTAATCTCTCAGACCCTTCATTCTTCCTACTTTAATTTTCTGAGATAATGACCTTTGCATTTTCATTGGCTGTAAGACATAATCATCAACATTAACATAAATAAACACTTGAAATAGATCACTCTGTGTGTAATGACTCTATATGATATATGTTTTTCACTTTATACACTGAATTACTGAAATAAATTAACTTTTTGATGATATTCTAATTGATTGAGATTTTTTGTCCCATTGTATCTGAGACTAGATGAGTGAATTGATTCAGACTCCAGTACCTGTCATCTGTGCATCCTGCTTATCTCTAGTTAGACCTGTGGATTTATTTTTTGTTCATTCATTCATTCATAGTCATAGTAGCCACAACTCTCATTTTTCTGTAAGCTTCAGTAAATGACATTTTACTTTTTTGTGTCCATAAAGTCGTGTTCACACGTTGCATAAATCCTGTGTTTTTGTTTTCTGCAGGTGTCTGCACCAAACTTCACATCAACCTCCTCTGATTGATGCATTTTATGACTTTTTCCTCTTATTTGTTGCATTTTTGGAGCAAAAGTTAAACAGTGTTTTTAATGTGTTTTTATATTTCAGAAAAGCTTTGATTCTGCACCCAAATACCCAAAGGTTCTTACCGTATTCTCCGGTGTATAAAACGACTTTTTAACCCCTGAAAATCTTCTCAAAAGTTGGGGGTTGTCTTATATGCCAGGTGCAGGGTGCTACTGGCAAAAAGACAGGGCATTCTCTTTCATTCCGACATGAAAACACATGTCGGATGAAAGAGAAAAGTTAGCCCCCAAGTCCCCCCATGCCGGTGATCACCCTCTCGCTCCCACCCCTGCTCTAGACCATCCCAAAATGCCACATTCACTGTATCTGTATGCTATCCCAAGTCCTTCGCACTGTAACTAGCCTCCAGTCCCTCCGCCACCTACCCCAGTGCTAACGCATGCCACCACCACCGCCTTCTCTTAAACTCCATCTGATCTGACGATCTGGTCAGATTGGATAGAGTTTGCAGACCTCTCTCCCTGTCTGGTCCCCTAAATCCTAGTGTGAGCCCCTGTACCTCTGGTCCTACTATTCCTGCCTACGGGCCCTGCGCCTCTGCTCCAGTATGCGCTGACTTCCTGTAATCACCACCTGCACCTGCAGGGCCACCTCTGTGCTGCCGCTCACACAGGGGTTAATTGTGATCTCTTGGTTATCTGCTTTGGAGATCACAATTAACCCATGTGTGACCCGGGGATCGTGATGGGTCATGAACTCAGTTAGTTCATGACAGTTCTCACAATCCTGGCGTCACACAGGGGTTAACTGTGATCTCATCAAGATCACCAAGAGATCACAATTAATCCCCGTGTGACCAGAGTATCGTGATGGGTCATGAACTCAGTGAGTTCTTGAAAGGTCCCATGATCCTGGAGTCACATAGAGGTTAATTGTAATCTTATGATGATCTCCAAAGCAGATCACCAAGAGATCACAATTAACCCCTGTATGACCCCAGGATCATTTTCTGTCATGAACGCATGGAGTTCATGACATGTCATCCACCTGGCAGGGTGCCTGCTCTTATAGCATATGGGGGATGCCCCCACATGCTATAAGACACAGAATCATCGCAGGACCGCCCACTGGACTACGTCGGACATCGCAGAATAATCAAGATGAAGTCTGTTTGTGTTTTTTTTTTCTAACAAGCATATCTCTCTCTGTGTTCTTTACTATTGACTAGAAATTCCTAATACTGGGTCTAATATTGGTCTGACATGAATTTTGGGCATAGTGGCAACTGCCAATGCAAAGCTGGTATTAACCCCTTATTACCCAGTCTGCCACCACTATATGGCAGCTGGAAGAGTCAGATACAGTGCCAGAAAATGGCGCTTCATGATTGCGCCATTTTTTGGGGCGGCTGCGAGCTGCAATTCACACCAGGGGGCAGAAATCTTGGGCCACCCTACACTGAGCATTACAGGCCCGAGCTGCCTAGTTGTACCTGGTTGTACCAAAAATGTGCCGAGGCTCTACGTTGATTTTTTTCATTATTTCGTGAAATAATTAAAAAAAGTGTTTCCCTGTATTTTTGGTATTCAGCCAGGTAGAACTACCGTGTTTCCCCGAAAGTAAGACCCTACTCACATACACATACACACACACACACACACACACACACCGTATATACTCATGTATATGCCGAGGGTGGGAAATACAGCAGACCGCCACCCCGGTATACAGCCCCCAGCAGTGTGGTACACAGCCCAGCAGTGTGGTACACAAGGTATACAGGCCCCAACAGTGTGGATACAGCCCCAGCAGTGTGGTATACAGCCCAGCAGTGTGGTATACAGCCCAGCTGTGTGGTATACAGCCCAGCAGTGTGGTATACAGCTCAGCAGTGTGGCATACAGCCCAGCAGTGTGGTATACAGCCCAGCAGTGTGGTATACAGCCCAGCAGTGTGGTATACAGCTCAGCAGTGTGGTATACAGCCCAGCAGTGTGTTATACAGCCCAGCAGTGTGGTATACAGGGTATACAGGCCCCAACAGTGTGGATACAGCCCCCCTCCTGCTGGCACACTGCCCCCCCCAGCTCTGAGGCCCCCCTGCTGCTGCTTACATCTTACCCTCCAGCGTCTTCTTGCAGCAGCCAGCGCGTCGGTCCTCAGTTCCCGTCTTCAGCTGTTTCCCGGATCATGTGACCCGTCGCAGCGCATGACGTCATTGCTAGTGCGACCGGCCGGTCACATGATCCGGGAGACCGCTGAAGACAGGACCGGAGGACCGACGCGCTGGCTGCTGCAAGAAGACGCTGGAGGGTAAGATGTAAGCAGCAGCAGGGGGGCCTTACATTAGCCCCACCCCGGTTGTAAGGCCTTATATTCGGGGGAGGCCTTACATTAGCAGGCCCCCCCATTTACCCCTAGGCGGCCTTACAATCGGGGGGGGCTTACTTTCGGGGAAACACGGTAGGCAGTTGGGGTTGGTGGCAGCCCGTAGCTGCCTGCTGTACCTGGCTGGCAACAAAAATATGGCAAAGTCCCATGTTGTTTGTTTTAAGAATTTAATAAAGAAATATTGAAACAAATGCAGGAGAGGAGACGTCCAGTACGGTGTCTTCGAATCTTGTGCACATGCCCTGAAAGTGAGAAATTATGTAAAAAAAAAAGAAAATTTTCAATATGACGACCTATGGTTATCAAATTCTGTGAAGTTGCTGTAGGTTCTAAATGCTCAAATACCCTTGGATAACATCCTTGAGTGGTCTAGTTTCCAAAATGGCGTCATTTGTGGGGGGTTTCTGCTGTATAGGTACCTTAGGGTCCTGGGAAATGCATGATGGTGACCGTCATCCATTTCTGCCAAATTTTCTTTCCAAAATCCAAATGGCACGCCTTCTCTTCTGAACCCTCCCATTTGTTCAAACAGAGGTTTCTGACCACATGTCGGGTATCAGCGTGTTCAGAAGAAACTAACACATTTTAGCAATCAATTTGCATCTATCCTTGTAAAAGTAAATAAATTGAGGCTAAAGCAACATTTTTAGGTAAAATATTTCTATTTTTATTCCACTTTGCATTCATTCCTGTGCAGTAGAAGTGTTAATAAACTTCTTGAATATGGTTTTGAGTAGCTTGAGGGGTGCAGTTTTTGGAATGGGGTCATTTTTCAGTGTTTTCTGTCATGTACACCCCTCAAAGTGACTTCAAATGTAATGTGGTGCATTATACTATATGGAGCACTATGATGGTGCATTATAATGGGTGACTATGGATGATGCATTATAATATATGGAGACAATTATACTATATGGAAGCCATTATAATACTTGGAGGGCTCTGTGGGAGCATGATAATACTTGGAGGGCTTTGATGAAGCCTTTATACTTTATGGAGGGCTATTTGATCGCTGTGTTGGGGGCCATAATACAGTGGGAAGAGATGTAGGGGCCATTATACTGTATGTATGTCCATTATACTGTATGGAGGGCTTTGTGGGGTCACAGTGGGGATCATACCGTAGAAGAGCAGTAGTCTTATACGGCGAGTATATTCCAAACTCTATATTTTAACTGGAAAAGTTAAGGGTCGTCTTATATGCCGGAAAATACGGTACATATTTTTTAGATAGGGTCCACATTGAAGCCTATAGACTGATCAACTAAACTTAGATTAATATCTAACATTCCAGTTTACCTGTCTTTTCTAATGTACACTATGTCTTTTTTTTAGAATAACCTACAGACACACATACTGGATAGGGCTTGTATATAGAAGATTTTAAATCTCATTAAAAATTATATTATTGCAATTGTTTTTCATTATTTCTTAGTAATTCTATACGAAGAAAAAAAAACTACAGTATCTTCTATTTTCACTCAAAAAAATACAAGTACGGTATATAGCAATGCATCACCTGAAGATATATCTCCATATATCCATACAAACAGCCTGTGGCTTACAGTTTTAACTGTTGCATGCAATGATACAGGTTTGGTTTGATTCCGAAGGAGACTAAGTAAATCCATGTCATGTGGAATGTCTATTCTAATAAAATCCATAAATAGAATTTTTTTTAACATTTTTCATCATATTTTAGTTATTTTAATGAAATACAAAAAAAATCTTAATTTTATTTTCCCTCTAGAATTCAGGTGTATATAAATACAATGTACCTCTAGGTATCAATATAATTTTCCTGTGGGTTCAGTATGCACTGTTGTTCAATTATAGAAAATTCCTCTGTGGTTTTAGCTGCTGCCTGCAATGATGCAGGTTGTGGGTTCAATTCCCAGTGAGATCATATCTCAAGAAAAGTAGTAAATTGTTTATTTAATTGAATGTAAGTGTGTGCAGAGATGACAGACTGAATTCTCAAGGAAAAGAAGCAGTGGAGTGATGAGGATGCCATGAGAAGACATCGCAATACAAGAAAGAGTGGAAGATGGGGACTCAAATTATTATTATTATTTATTTATAGAGCACCATTGATTCCATGGTGCTGTACATGATAAAGGGTTACATACAAACAAGTTAAAAATACAGTGAACAAACTAACAGTGACAGACCGATACAGAGGGGAGAGAGGATCCTGTCCTTGCAGGCTTACATTCTACAGGCAATGGGAAGAGAGACAGTAGGTTGGGTCTGCTCTGGTGGTGGTGGAGCGCCAGGTCCGATGGTGGTGGAGTGCCAGGTCCAGTGGTGGTGAGGTGGCACCGTGTCATTGCAGGCTGTAGACTGTTCTGAAGAGATGGGTTTTCAGGTTCCACTTGAAGGGACAGACCTGCTGAATGCTAGAGTTGGGTATACATGGTTGGATGGTGATGGTTGAATATATATACAAATATGACAGGATTTACAATATCTTGACACTCAAAAAAGACTCCAGCCAACTCCATACATCTAAAGGCTTTCAGTATGTAGAAGCATGTTAGGCATCAAGCAACTTAAATCTTACAGCAAATGTCCTCCAGCTATGATGAAGATGAAAAGGTCAATGATCAAAGCATGATAGTTGAACAACAGGTATGAAAATGCATCCAGATCGATCCAAGCAGAGTTTATGTACAGATGCATTTTATATCGTATGGAATGTATAGCTTTTTAGACTTGGGCTACTGAGCAATTCATAGCTGATTTTAACCACAGAAGACAACCTGACTTATTTCATTCTTGCCTTCCAATATGAGTTTAAATCTCCTGAGCATTCATGCATTCTTACAACAAGTATCCGGGAAAGCAACGTTGATCTGTTAGTATGCCCAGCAGCCAACCTTGGCATTAACCTGTCAAAACGAGATGTTTAATGGCACATGATCCTACTCTGCTTTTATCAAACCAAGCTGAAAGTTTTTATAAAATAGAATTTTAACATCTTGTTTGTTACATTTTATTACCATTGTATACTATGTAATGTATTCTAAACTCCTTTGAGACGAGGCCAATTTGAATTTTTGCTGTTTTTCCCCCTTTCTTCCCAGAGCCTAAACTTTTTTTAATTCACTGTCCCGTAGACATATGGGGCTTGTTTTTTTATAGGGACAAGGTTTACTCTTGGATGACGCCATTCATTTTACTACATAGTTTATTTTGAAATAGGGAAAAGATTCCAAATTTGAAGAAACTGTACCAAAAATGTCTGGGTTTTTTATTATTATTATTATTATTATTATTATTATTATTTTTATTATTATTTTAGTAGTAAAAAAAGAATCAGAGGTGAGTTTGCAAAAAATGTGGTTCATCATATATTATTATTATTATATTATTATTATTTTATTATTATTTTAGTATAAAAAAAGATCAGAGGTGAGTTTGCAAAAAAATGTGGGTTCATCACCATTTTTTAAAACCCATAACATTTTCATTTTTCAGTCGTTGAGCTACTTAATGGCTTATTTTTTGGTGGTGAGTCTTTAAAACGGGGACCCCCTATAGATATAAGCTTACTGTTGTTGGAGAGATTGGACTATTTTAATGTTGCAAAATGAAAGCCAATTATTAAGCACACAACGCACTGTGGAGCCTCTTGCTGGATTACTCCTATCCGGAACTTTTTGATTGCTTATTCACACCTTCATTTTGACAATCTTTAATTTTTTGTTTACAGTGTTTGCCGACTGGTTTAACCACTTTTATATTTTGAGAGATCAGAATTTTCTGAATGCGCCAATTTGCCACATTCGTGTTTTCTTTTTAATTCTATTTTTGTTTTAATAGGGCAAAAGGGAGGTGATCTGAACTTTTAGGGTTTTTTTTTAGTTTTTCATATTTTTTTTACTTTTTTTAATAGGAGACTATAACCTGCGATAGTCTGATAGCTTGAGTTTAACAGAAAATGTTATAGCGTTACTGTATATAGCAGAAATCACTGTCCCCTGTGAAGCTCAGCAACATATGTATGAACAAAAGTTTCAAAATTTGTGGTAAAAAATTGTTAAAGGTAATGCGAATAATATAGCTATCATTAAAAAATGTTCAGCTTTACTCAAATTAAGTAAATTAAAAGTGAGTGAACTCTACATCACAGTGATTCATTGGCCAAGTATGTTCCTGTCTCCTGATCTGAACTCAACCGAATACGTATTGAGAATTCTGAAAAGACAAGCTGAGCATCGCTCTGCATCCAGCATCCAGGCATCAAAAGAAATCATTCTTGAAGAATGAAAAAAAGATGTTGCACTTAGAGATGAGCTAAACGTTTGATGTTTGGGTTTGGTTCGGTTCGCCAAATTGGCATATGTTTGGTGAATACATCTGCGAACAGTTTGTTGATCTTCCAAATCCCTTTGAATTCAACTGGAGGCAAAATCAAGGGCATAGAAAAGGCTTTAAAAGGGACCAAAAAGCTGTCAAAACAGTTACAATTTGCAGCAGATACCAGGAAATGTGCCATCTATTCCCCAAAGTTAACATTTGTTTCATGCTGCATTATGGATGCATGGACAAGGCCTGATTGTTGTGAATTCTGCTTTTGGGCTCCCTCCTGTGGTTGTGGCTGGTAATGCAGTTGATCCTGTTTTGCACTCTTGGTCAGGTGAATTGGATAATTGCAATTCTGACTGGGATATTTAGGTTTGCAGAATTTCCTCAGTCCTTGCCAGTTGTCAATTGTTGCTGGAGGTGTTTTCCTCTGCCTGGTATTTTCCTGCCCTGCTGCAAAACTTCCAAGCTAAGTGAATGGTTTTGTTTTCTTGTGGCACACATGCTGTGTGCTGTTT
Organism: Allobates femoralis; assembly: GCA_033576535.1. NCBI lineage: Eukaryota > Metazoa > Chordata > Amphibia > Anura > Aromobatidae > Allobates > Allobates femoralis. Next base: position 86,969,123 of record JARQOC010000004.1, read on the forward strand.
TGAAATTGTCTATTTTTGCTCAGAGGCATTCTGTCTCAATCTGCTTTCTGTTAGGAAGTTTTCTTCCTAGGATTTAAGTGCTATTCATTTGTTATTGGCTTTTCAGCTTTTGATTGTGTCTGCATATTTGTAGCCTAAGTGGATTCACAGGAGTTCCGCAGATTTAGAGGGGCCGACTTTGAGTGGCTCAGGGGTATTTTTGTATTATCTGCTGTGGATGTTTTTGAAATGATTTTTATACTGACTGCAATAGTATTCTGTCCTGTCTTTACCTATATAGCTAGAGTGCCTCATTTGCTAGATTCTGTTTTCTACCTGAGTTTGTCTTTTCCTCTCTTACTCACAGTCAATATTTGTAGGGGCTTTCTATCCATTTGGGGTTCTGCTCTGAGGCAAAATAGAATTTCTGTTTCCATCTTTAGGGGTAGCTAGTTCTCTGGCCGTGTTGAGGTGTCTAGGGTATGGTTAGTCACATCCCACGGCTACTTCTAGTTGAGGTGTTATATCAGGAAACTGCGGTCAGTATAGGTACCACTTACTCCTGTGAAAACTATTCATGCGGCTCCAAGGTCACCGGATCATAACACCTGACCCAGTATTTTCAAGCTTCAACAATGATCAGGAAGAGGAAGATGAGTGATATGTGTAGGCATAGTGCTCAGACAGTCCTGCTAAATCCAAATAACTCACAACAAAGACACTCCAAGAAAAGTCTCCGCATTTCAAAAAAATTAGGGCCAAATACCACGAAAGTGGCACCAACTGACCCAGAATAAAAATTGTATAATGGTGCAGTCCGCATGCATGGAACAGGGGGAAATGCAAGACAAAAACTGAGTCAGAGCAAACTAGTGTGCACAGGACTGTATAGTATGTTCCCTTACACTGCCAAATTGTATGAAACAACTAGAAAACAAAAAAGTATGTGTACATTATGCCCAAATACCTTGCAATAAATGAATAAATAAAAACTAGTGTTCTTAAAAACACAGAATACTTGGTACATACTTTTTTTGCAAAAAAAAAAAGACTTAAGCTATCCCAGCAACGACAAAGTGACCCATCTCGGGACAGTCCCTACACTAACCATATTATAACCTGCTGCTGTGCCTAATGACCTCATAAACAGTAGGATGTTGAGTGTGAAAGGGTCCAAGATGAATAACCGATGGGATGCAATTTAAAGTTCTGCTCTGAAAGGGAAGGACGGGGCTCCCCCTAACTTGCCAGGAGACAAGTAGTTAAGGGAAAATATAGAAAAAAGTAGTCGCAGCAAATTAGTGTGAACAGACCTGTATAACATGTTCACGTAAGCTGCCAAATTGTATGAAACAACTAGAAAACAAAACAAATATGTGTGTATTATGCTCAAATACGTTGCAATAAATAAATAAAAACTAGTGTTGTTAAAAACACAGGGAATATGCATGGAACAGGTCTGGAACAGTGCCTGGCCTAGCATTTCAAGGTTTAACATAGATTAGTAGCAGGGGGAATGAGTGACATGTGTATACATCATGGTAAAAGTCCTGCTAAATTCAGGAAGCACACATCAAAGAGATGCCAAGAAGAGTCTCTATATTTCATAGGAATCATGCCAGATACCACGAAAGTGGCATCATTTGAAATACAACATTAGCAAAAACACAGGCGTCTGTCAAAGAAGAACTGAAAACAAATTAAAAAAATCTTTGAAGGACAAAATGCCAACAAAGGGATGGGCCATTTATTAAACAAAAAATGTCTTTTTTAGGAAAATCCACTGCACTTGGTGTTAAAACTGTGTACCAGCATATTCAGCACTGCCCGGGCAGAAGGTTGACGCTGGTGATGATACTCCAATGCTGAACGGGCTCGGGGAGGGGTTGCAAGGGCTACTTGTGTTGGGGCATTCTTCACCACTACCTGCCCCCCAGTACACTCCATCGTGGCCATCACTGGAGAAGACTATGGATGGACCGGCCATGTCCTATAGGCCACACAGGAGCAACTTGTGGCACACTGACATGCTCGGTGGGCTTGGGTGCAGCTGGCTGCCTAACAGAGAGGCCTGTACACCAGCGGATGCTACATTCTCTCCTGGTCAGCCTTCTCCTACCAATTCACAAATTTGTTTGTGGTGGCAGTCCGACACACGCCAACTGCGAACCAAGCCATGCTTCCATACATCTTCATGAAGGGGACCTTCTCCCCAAAAGAGATGATGCACAGTCTTTTGGGAAGATGGTCATGCAGCAAGGTGGACTGGTTACTGTAGCACCGATGCCCAGTGCCTTCTTGCAGTACGAAGCCAAAGCCCTTTTAGCGCAAGAATGACATCACCTTGCCTCGGGTACACTGGTCATAGAAGTAATCAGCCTTAGGCCCATGCAACCAGTCCCGAGCCATGTTATTTGCAAAACAAATCTCAATAAAGGAGACAGGACTTGGAGTCAGATGAGGTGGTTCATGCTGTGTTGGATAGTTGCTTGGAGAGGATAGGGGTCCCCACATAGTATTGAACCAGTTGAAGGCCTTGGTGGGGTGATACACATGACTAAGAAACTGAGTTTTCTACCTCTTATACTTCGGCCTACTCGTCGGGCTGCACATCATACTCCTGTACCTGGTGGTAATGGTGATCCAGTAGCTGTGGCAATGGCTGCAGGTTGAATACTGCCAGGCATGTTGCAAGGTCTGCTGCAGTGTGACATGTGGTGCTCCCGGGTGTAATGGGAATGGGTCACCTCCTGACTGTGAGCTCAGGTCTTCCTCTGGTATCAGAGTCCAGCATTGCATCCGCACGTCACTGTACAGCAGGCCTAATGTGGATAGCGCAGTGGTGCTCCAGGTCACATTTGTGCCCATGTTGTTGACCTCCAGTAGATGCAACTCTGAGTCTGGTATTGATGTACCCTCTGCTCCTGGTATGGTGAGGTAGATTACTTCCTCCAGATCAGGCATTTCTTGTGGGACATCTATCACTGGACTGTGTAATGCACATTACATATACTCATGCAAGAACTCCCATCAATGTTATGCCCTGCCACAAACAGGTGGAACAACTATAAAGTTCATGGTACTAAAGAATATTTAGATGAGGGTAGGTCAGTGACCTGTTAGGCCTTCTGGGCCCGGATAAACTCAAAGCTCATGCAAGCGACTCCCATCAATGTTATGCCCTGCCACACACAGGTGGAACAAGTATAAGTTCATGGAATATTACAAAAAATAGTCAGGTAGGTCAGTGACCTGTTTAGGCCTATAGGCCGCATAAACTCAAAGCTCATGCAAGCGCTCCCATCAATGTTATGCCCTGCCACACACAGATGGGACAATATAGGTTTCATGGAATATTACTGAAAAAATTAGTCAGGTATGTCAGTAACCTGTTTAGGCCTAGTAGGCCGGATGAACTCAAAGCTCAAGCAATCGCTCCCATAAATGTTATTCCCTGCCACACACAGGTGGGACAACTATAAGTTTTGTCGAGTATTACAGGAAATACTAGTTAGGTAGGTCAGTGACTAGTATAGGCCTAGTGGACTGGAGAGATTGAGCAAACAATGCTTTTAAGGGCCCAAAAATGTTCATGTGTATAAAGTACATTTGCCAAAACCTGGTTTGCTGCCCAAAACCAGTTTATGGCCAGGGTCACGCATACAATCGTTTTTTGCCTTAAGTCGTTTTTGGGATCATTTTAGGCTTTTTTTTTTCTAAGTTCAAAAACGCATATGGTTGACGCATGGTGCACTTAAGTGTCAGTGTGTTTTTCAACAGCACATGCGTTTTTGTTCAGCATCCCAAAAAAGCTGCATGCAGCGTTTTTGGGTGCTGTAAAAAAACGCATGTGTTTTTGTTAACATGGGGCCCTATGGAAAATGCATGCGTTAATGCAAGGTACATATAAGCACCATGCGCTAACGGATATGTGTTTTTAAGAAAAAATGACTAAGTCCAAAAATTTCCAAAAAACGTCCAGGACCTCAGGGGACACTATTGGCACCCTAAATAAAATGGATTGTGTTTTTCTAGGGGCTTAAAAAAGCACAAGGGCATGTGTGACCCTGGCCTATGCAAACATTTAGAGAGATGTAGTAATCACTGCTTTTAAGCACTCAAAAATTGTGGATGTGAATACAGCAAATTCTGTTAATCACTGGTTCGATGAATAAAAAGGATGAATATTCAGAAACAGGGGCAGGAGTTTCAGGGATAGGTATTGAGCTCAGAGAGCCCTACTGAAGTCAAGCAACAAACAGCAAGGAGACCCCAACAACAGTCTCCATTTTTCCAAACAATTAGGCACAGCCACCACTTAAGTAGCATCAATTGCCTCAGAGTTGAAATATTGAAATGGGGAGTTTAATGCAGCACATTGAAAAGTGCACAGCGTTTAGTTCCCCAGGCTGACACAGGGGTGAAAAGTACTTGCGGAGCCATGATTTGTTCATCTTGATAAATCTTAGTCTGTCTACACTGTCACTGGACAGCCACGTGCGCTTATCCGTCAGCACACTACCAGCAGCGCTGTAGACACGTTCAGAGAGGACGCTGGCTGCGAGGCATGAAAAAATCTCCAAGACATGAGTGCAAGCTCAGGTTATTTTTCCAGTTTTGATGTCCAAAATGCACAAGGGTCCAGTTCCACAGTCATAGCATCGATATGCAGCTGTAGATACTCCTTTTCCCATCCTCTCTAGGCATTCACTATGTGTCAGACTTCGTTCTCTCTTCTGGCGTTGCAAAGGATGGCCAAAAAAAAAGTGAAACAATTCTACAAAATTGCTGTAACCACATACACTTTTACTGTTAATGTTTGAGTGATTATGATTCAACATTCCCCGGTTTGGAAAGGTAGAACTGCAATATTCACTATGTGCACCACTGGCATTTTGGGGAAAAGCAGTACAAAGATTGTCTAAAATCTTTGTTGATACTCCTGCATGCCTTGTCCCTTTCCAGGGCAGGAAGCATTTGGCAAATTTACTCTTGCACCAGAGATCTAACAGTGAGGCAACCCAGTAGTCGGCATTACTTCGAATTCTAGCAATCTGAGGATTATGTTGCAGGTAGTGTAGCAAGAAGGCACTCATGTGTCATGCGCATCCAGGAGGCCAAGTCCTTGTTGTTTTGGTGGCGGTGGGGTAACATTCATGCTTGCTTCCTCTTCCCCCTCCCCCAAACCTCGCACAACAGAAATGTGATCAAGATCTCCCTCATCTGATGAGTCTTCCATTCCCATCACCTGTTTATTCTCCATTTCTTCCTCGTTCCTCGGCTTCTGCACCTTCATCAACAGTTTGGCTGCTAACATGCACCCTCATTGTTCCCTCTCCCCCACCCTCCATCTAGCCGCCTTGGTGCTGCCAACCGTCTGGACCTTTGAGATCTTGTTATCCCTTCCGCGTACGCCTCCTCTCTATTTCCTCCCCTTCCTCTTGGCCCCCCACCTGACTCCAAATATTGGTTAAAGTGTGCTCCAGCATGTAGATGACTGGAATTGTCATGATGATAATGGTGTCGTCAGCGCTAAACATCTTAGTAGCCATTTCAAAACTCTGCCGAAGGGTACAGAGGTCCTTGATCTGAGACCATTCCATCAGCCTGATTTGCCCCACCTCTGGATTGCGTTGGTCCAGGATTTACATCATAACATACTGCACCAGGGCTCACGCTGCTGCCACAGTCGCTTCAACATGTGCAGAGTGGAATTCCATCGTGTCAGCATATTGCATTTCAGGCGGTGAACGGGAAGGCTGAAAGACTTCTGTAGCGATGAAAGTCATTGAGCTGCGGGGTGCGAATGGCGGAAATGAGCAAACAGTGACTGTACCCTCTGCAGAAGCGCATCTAGGCCAAGATAGTGGGCTAGAAATTGCTGGACGACCTAGTTCAAGACGTGTGCCATACAAGGCACATATGTCACCTTGCCCCAGCGAAGGGCTGCAACCAGGTTTGCAGCATTGTTGCACACGGCCTTCCATGGCTGCAGGTTCATGGAGACAACCATTGATTAAACTCGTATCTCCAGAGCTGAACACAACTCCTCAGCTGTGTGACTCACATTTCCCAGACATTTCAACGTTAACACTGCCTGATGGCATTGTGCCCTGCTGCCATCATAATAAGGAGGTGTGCTAGATTCCTTCTGCGCATTTTAAACGCGTGTCACACTACCAGACAGGCTTTGTGTGCAGGTGGAGGACCTAGAAGAGGTGGAGGAGGCAGAAGCAGTGGAGGAAGTCTAGATACAGAGGTTTGACGCACAACCCATGGGGATGGCAAGAATTGTACAGCAGCCCCTTCTCCTGCTGTCACCATAGTCAACCAGTGCCCAGTCAGTGACATGTAACGCCCCTGTCCATGCTTACTCATCCAGTGTCTGTGGTGAAATGCACCCTGTCACATACAGAGTTTCTCAAGGAAGTGGTGATGTTGTGTGCAACATGCTGGTGTAGCGCAGCTTTCTTTAAAAGTAGTGGTGACTGGGAATCTGGTACTGGAGCACTTTGATGCCCATAAGGTCTCAAAAATCCTCTGTTTCCGCCAGCCGGAAAGGCAGCATTTCTGTAACCAACATCTTGCAGATAGTGAAATTCAACCTCTTAGCTTTGGCATGGGTAGGAGGAAATGGTCTTTTACTTGTCCACATCTGAGGGACGAGGGTGGCTACTGTGCTGAGACAGGGTTGAGTAGGGTAGTCACAGACAAACTGGTGGACTGTGAGGGAGGTGCAGGTGGCATTATGTCATATTCATAAAAAGGTGGTGCTCTCGATGTCTGACAGCGCTCAACACCAGCAGTTTTTCCACTTCCAAAACAGATGACGACCTGCCAATCATACTGCTGTTGTGGGTAAAGAGGTGGCAGTTCTGTGGCCAAAAGCCTTTGTGACAGCTGTCCACACAGTTCAGAGGATGAAGAAGCCACAAATGCATTGATGGGGCAGACGTATTGGCCAGGCCCGCTAGGCCACATTGTAGCACAGTGAGCTTGCCACTGTGGCTTATGCTTCATGTCCATGGGACGGTTCATGCATGTACTCAAACTATTGATTTTTTGGCCTCTACTAAGATTTTGTTTACAAATTTTGCAGATAACATGAGATGGGTCATCCTTTGCGATCTGGCCCAGGGTAGGCAAGGCTTAGAGCTCATGTGACCTGAGAGCCACTACGGCTTCTGTAAAGAGGCAGAGTTGCGGACTGAGGACGCAGTTGTTGATGTGCTTCCAGGACTCCGTCTCTTCCAGGAAGCCATAAACTAACCTCATCACTAGGCATCCTCCTCCACCTCCTCTGCTGAGGTCCTCAACTGCCTGCATGTGGGTTGACAGTAAGTGGGATCTTCAATCTCATCATTACCTTATGTGCTCTCACACTCATCATCCTCAGAGCCAACCTCTTTCTGCCCTGAGCGCTAAGTCAAGTTGTCATTCCAATCATGTATCTGAGTCTTATCATCATCTGTCTCATTGTCTCCACCAACAGGGGTTACAGTTTGGGAATGAGGGTCTACACTATGCTTGGACCCTTCTTCATCTGGGCTGGATTTGACTCTCAAAAGTTGTGGGCATCAGTGCAGATCATTTCCTCATCTTGACTCAATGAAGCTTTGGAGCAGATCTCAGATTCCCAGGCTATAGTATGAGTAAACAGTTCTGCAGGCTCACCCATCTGTGTTAACCCATAGTCAGTAGGGCGGCTGGAGACTTGTGAGCTGTGAGGAAGCAAGTGCGATTGGGGTGACACTTCTAAGGACTGGAGTGTTTGTGATTTTAAAGTTGAGGAGGAGGAGAGCCTACTTGATGGAGCGCTTAATATCCATTGCAGCACCTGCTATCTTTGGGCCTCGTCTACAATTTTTAGCAATGCTCTGCTGCATAAGAAAGGGATGATAGCAGATCATCCACAAAAAGAAGTAGACATTTTAGTTTGGCATGAAGATGGTATTTGTTCAGCAGATGTTTCTGTTACTTTATCACCTACCCTACGGACACAAAGATTTTGGCCCTTTCCAACACGCCTATTCCCCTTTCCACCATCAGCAGACCTTTTACCACTCATATTTGAGAGTAACTAATTGGCAACTCTGTTGTTATTGGCATAAAAACTATGGATGTAAAACTAGCAGAGCTAAATGGCCAAACAGTGGTACTACCCTATAGAGTTTTGGTAAGTAGGTTTGGGCAGATATAATACAAAAGTGTTTTCTGTGATGTGTGGTGGTAGATTTCAACAGAACACTGCACCACAGCTACCTAGCCAACAGTGCTACTAGCCAAAAAGGATTTGCTTGGCTAAATGCAGTAAAAAGGCTAGTAAACACAGGACGTGCAGCTTTGTTCACAACATGCTACACCAGTGCCTGGCACACATTGTTACTAGCCAAAAATTATTTGCTTGGCTAGACACAGTAAAAAAAGGCTAACAAATACCGGAGGTGTAGCTTTCTTCAAAACAGTTTTAGACCAGTGCATCGCACACACTGCTACTAGCCAAAAAGGATTTGCTTGTCTAGATGCAGTAAAAAAAGGCTGGTAAACACGGGAGGTGTAGCTTTCTTCACAACAGTGCTATACCTGTGCCTATCACTCTCTGCTACTAGTCAAAGAGGATTTGCTTGGCAAGATGCAGTAAAAAAAAGCTAGTAAATACTGGAGGTGTAGCTTTCTTCAAAACAGTTCTACACAGTATCTGGCACACACTGCTACTAGCCAAAAAGGATTTACTTGCCTAGATTTGGGCAGATACTGTAAAAAACGCTTGCACAGCACTGGGGCAAACCTGCCTGGCACATAGTCCTTTTAAGCCCTAGAAAGGGCTGTTCTTGGAAGTAGTCCCTAAATCTACTATCGCTCTATATAACTTGGAATGGAATCACCATCTTACTATCTTTCTCTTTAGCGCACACAGGAGCAGCAGCATTTGACACTGTGCTCCAACACTGATAAAATGGTGAGGAGTGAAAATGGCCGGTTCTTATATGGCAAGGACATGTGACATACCCAGCCAATGACACAAGCCCTTGAGTGCAAAAAGAGAACTTTGCTCTAATATGCTGATAGACCGGACCACCTACAGTAAGTGCGGGAAGGAAAAAAAAATGGAGATCTGCATTATTTGACCACAGACCTCTCCCCTGCCCCCCTCCTCCCACCCACTATTCCTAGACACTGAAACTCATAATAACGTTAAACATAAGCATTACTGTGAATAGTCAGTAACGCTTTTGGTCAACGAACCGTTATAGAACATAACCTCGAATTACTAAATTTTTAGCAAATCGTTTGCATTCGTCGAATGACTCCAACATTGCCCGAAACAAAATTGGCGAACATGTTCGATCGAACATCGCTCATCTCTACTAATAAGCCTATGTAATTTGCAATTGGGATTGAATAATTTTGAGTGCAATTCTTTAGTACTAGAATAAATTAATTACAGAATACATAAAATCTACATGACAGTATTATTTACTGAACATCTGGAGATTTCACTTTTCAATAACTCGACACGTGTTATAGTACTCCAGGGAAGAGGGGGTTAACCTGACACCATACCACCATATACCCCACAGACTCGAGGAATTTCTGTCCAATTATAGCTGCCTTCCTAACTTAATAGTTTTAAGATCTTCATTTTAATGGCTTTATGACTCCTGGAAATGTCAGCGATATTGCTCATAAATCAACGTCCTTTCTGTTAGCCCTCTTGGATTAATATAAGATCCCTTTAATTACATTCCTGCTGTGGGCTATCATACCTAACCCCTTCTTAGGGTTTACTGCACTTACCTTACTGCAGCCAATTAAAAATACATAGGCTAGAGAAAGCAAAAAAGACCTCTCTTGTAGAAGTACAGTGACAGGCAGGTATATATATGTGTATTGTAATACTCTATGCATTTTGAATTGAAGTTCTTAAGAATAAAAGATTTTGCAATATCAAGACCTACGTCACAAATATTTTAGGGGATTTTCCAGATAATTCAAATTCTTTTTTTTTTCTTTAAAAAAAGCTCTCCCTGGTTAAAAGGTAAGGGTAAGGTTTCTTCTCATGGAAAATGTTACAGTGTAAAGAGGCTTATTAGCCATTTGATGCTTCTCTTGGAAATAAAATATGCAAACAGTCTCTTCAGGGAGTATGAGGACTTGAACTTTGTTATCAGTATTGGAAGTAGCAAAAGTCAATATCGACCCTTTAATGAGTCTTGCCACATGACTTAGGATAAAAGCCAAACCAGAATCTCAGTTAGAAGACTCAGTGTTTTGGGGGTTTACCCCTCATCAGTGAAAAGAATGAGATGTGATATAATTGTATAAGAAGCTTCTAATTAGGGTGTAAGGAAAGGGTTTCAAACTTGGCAGGTTATATGGCCAGCACATAGAAAAAAAATACATTTGGAGGGTTGCATTCTTTGTAGGACTTAGGCTGCTTTCACACTGGCGTTTTCGCCAAAATGCGGCAGATGCAGCAGTTTTATCGCATCTGTAGCATGCGCGGCCTAACACTTGCGGTAAGGTCCATGCATTGTCTATGGGGCTTGCGGTAAGGTGCGGCAGGTGCAGCAAGGGTGGTTCCGGGGGATGCGGCAGTTGCGGCGGCGAAAAAACCCACGACAGAACGCATTTTTTTTTGCGGCCGCAACTGCCGCGACCACACTTGCCGCACCTTACCGCAAGCCCTATAGAGAATGCATGTGGCTTACCACAAGTGCGACGCAAGTACGGCCGTCAGGCGGCACTTGTGACAGATGCGTTTTTTTGGCCGGATCTGCCAGATCCAGGTAAAAACGCCAGTGTGAAAGGGGCCTAAGGATAGTTTCGCACTAGCGTTTGGGACACATCTGTCTGTGTGTTGAGGAGCAGATAGCACCAGAACAGATACCGACGCATGTCAGCACTGCACATTTACTACAGATCCGTATGATAATCAATCTCATCAAATCTCATAAAAATCAATGAAATCATGAGAGAGAGAAAATTTACATGTTGAGGCATCCGGCACCGTCCGCTACCATCAGGATGGCAGTGCGGCACCATTGAACTCCACTTGTTGTTACTCTACATCAGGGTGCATGTGGTGATTTTATGTGCCCTGATACAGGCCAAAATTGCAACATGTTGCATTTTCCCGATACATAAAAAATGTGCAGCGGGACGCTGATGGATGCAAACTGATGCCAGCGCATTCTCCTTGCGTAAACATGATAAAAATAGGGAGGCAGTGCGGATCCGCAGGCGGACATACTTGGACACATGCCAACGCAACGCATGCAAACGCCAGTGTGAATCCACCCTAAGTGACATTTTTTAGTAATACCAGATTTGTTTCTATACACTTTTTGATCCCTTTTTTAACATTTGTTAACTTTATATTAGTTTATTTTTTTAAATGACATTCATTGTATGGGTTATAGCAAAGTTTTATTGCTTGGGTTGTTACCGTTGTGATAACAAACGTGCACTTTTTGTTTATTTTTAGTGATGATACTTGTTACTATTCGTTACTTTCACGGAGAGTCCAGTGCACATCCGCGATACTGGCTGTGATGAATAGTGGTCTGTATATTAAGGAAATCAGCACTATGTTGAGTTGAGTGATGAATCAGTATACGAAAGGTTGAGTAAGGATCTTACTCCTCAAGTACAACAAGTTTTGTATCAATTACTACAAGAAGCGGTGAGCTTAGGAATTTCTAAAGTCAAACAAAATGAATATTTATGTCCATCAGCTAATAAAATTCCTTTATTTCATGCGCTTCCAAAAACACATAAACATGATTTTCCTCCCCCACTCAGACCAATAGTGTTGGGTATTGATTCATTGTTTCAGTGACTGTGTGAATGGGTTGATGAGTGGCTAAAACCGATCTCTAGAGTAACCCCTGGATATACATAGAACAGCAAACATGTTTTCAATTTAACCCCTTCCTGACCTATGACGCTATAGAGACGTCATGAAAGACGGTGCGTTCCCGACCCATGACGTCTCTATAACGTCATGGGTTGTTTGCTCTCCTGCAGCTCCAGTGACAAGTCACCGAAGCTGTAGGAGCACAAGCACCTATACTTTAGCCCAGGGGGGTGGCTTAGTCCCCCCATGGCTAAACTCGCTCTGATTAGCAGTTGAAATTGAGACTGCAATCAGAGCGGGTAAGCCCCTCCAGATCTGATTGGAGCTCTCCAATCAGATCTGGAGGGGCAGGATGGCAGGTGCCCTCCCCCTCCTAGCCCCCTCCTGCTCCAGGGCCCCCCCCTCGATCCCTTTCCCTGGTGTAATCACGGAGAGGGCTGAGGAAGCTGACTCTCCCCCTGTGCCCCTTTCCCACCCCCCTTTCACTTCCTGGTGGGCTGCACCCGCCAGTGCACCTGCCTGCCAGCTCCGGTGTGGCCCCTCCTCCTCTCCTGGGCTCCTCCTCCTGGATGAGGTAAGTATGTATGAATGAATGATGAATGGATGTATGGATGTATGGATGGGTGGGTGCATGCATGCATGCATAAGTGCGTGGAAGGATGGGTGAGTGGGTGCATGCATGCATGGGTGCATAGGTGAATGGGTGCATGCATGGGTGGATGGATGTGTGCGTGCATGGATGTGTGCATGAATGGATGGATGTGTGCATGCGTGGATGTGTGCATGGATGATTGTGTGTGTGTGTGCATGCGTGTGTGGATGCATGTGTGCATGGATGGATGTTGCATGCATGGTTGCGTGCGTGGATGCATGCATGCATGGATGTGTGGATGTGTGCGTGCATGGATGGATGTGCGCATGGATGGATGTGTGCATAGATAGATGTGTGTGTGCATGCATGGATGTGTGCATGCGTGCATGCGTGGATGGGTGCATGGATGGATGTGTGCGTGCATGGATGTGTGGATGTGTGCGTGCATGGAGTTATGTGTGCATGCATGGATGTGTGCATGCATGGATTTGTGTGTGCATTGATGCATGTGTGGATGTGTGGATGCGTGCATGCATGGATGTGTGGATGGATAGATGTTTGTGTATGCATGCATGTGTGCGTGGATGTGTGGATGCGTGCATGCAGGGATTGTTGTTGCATGGATGGATGTGTGCATGGATTGGTGTGCGCATGGATGCACATGTGCATGGATGGATGGATGGATGTGTGTGCGTGGATGTGTTTGTGCATGGATGCGTGCATGGATGTGTGGATGCGTGCTTGGATTGATGCTTGCATGGTTGGACATGTGCATGGATAGATGTGTGTGTGTGCATGCGTGGATGCATGCATGCATGGATGATGAGTGCATGGGTGGATGGATGGATGTGTGCAACAAGGATCAAATGTCCTCTTGTAGTCTGTGGGATCATAGTCATGGTGCACTGTATGACAGATCATTGCCATACAGTGCACCATAACTCTGACCCCAGAGACTGTAGGAAGAGGACACTTGATTCCTTTCTGCAGTCTCTGGATTGAGCAGAGGCGATAAAGCATCGTGGGACCTTCGTTGTGGACTACGTCGGAGGCGATCGAGCATCGTGGGACCTTCATTGTGGACTACGTCAGATCTTTATAATAAAGATGGAGTCCGAATTTTGTTTGTGTTTTTTTTCCAAATAAAAAGATTTTTCTTTGTGTGGTGTATTTTTTGACAATTTACTAGACATTCCTAATGGCTGGGTCTTACATTGGCCCGACATTATGAATCTCAAGCTTAATGCCAGCTGCCAATAAAAAGCTGTCATTAACCCCTTTATTACCCAGTTTGCCACCGGCACCAGGGCAACTGGAAGAGCCTGGGTACAGGGCCAGAAAATGGCGCTTCAATGAATGCGCCATTTTCTGGGGTGGCTGCGGGCTGCAATTCGCAGCATGGGGGGCCCAGAACGCTTGGGCCGCTCTATGCTGAGGATTCCAGCCCCCAGCTGCCTAGTTGTACCTGGCTGGACCAAAAATATGGCGGAGCCCCACGTCTTTTTTTTTCTAAAATTAGTTCTAGAATTTAAAAAAATGGGCTTCGCTGTATTTTAGGTTGCCAGCGAGGTACAACTTGGCAGCTGGGGGGCTGGAATCCTCAGCGTGGAGAGACCCAAACGTGGGCCGCCATGCAACCCACAGCCACCACAGAAAATAGCGCATTCATTAGAGGTGCCATTTTCTGGTGCTGTACCCCAACTCTACCAGTTGCCCTTGTGCTGGTGGCATACGGGTTCTCCATACACGACATGGTGTCTGCTAACAATTTCCAATGGAAAAATTAGCTTCAATTGTTAGCGGAAACCATATTGAGTATCAAGGGCCCCTCCCTGTGTGCCTGAACATTGGAGTTCCCTCACAAGTGACCCCATTTTGGAAACTAGACCCCCCAAGGAACTTATCTAGATGTATAGTGAGCACTTTGAACCCCCAAGTGCTTCACAAATTGATCCGTAAAAATGAAAAATTTATTTATTTATTTTTTTTTTAAAAAGGAATTTTTTTCATTTTTACGGATTAATTTGTGAAGCACCTGCGGGTTCAAAGTGCTATGCATCTAGATAAGTTCTGTGGGGGGTCTAGTTTCCAAAATGGAGTCACTTGTGGGGAAGCTCCAATGTTTAGGCACACAGGGGCTCTCCAAACGCGACATGGTGTCCGCTAACAATTTGAATGGAAAATTAGCTCAAATTGTTAGTGGACACCATGTCGCGTTTGGGGAGCCCCTGTGTGCATAAACATTGGAGCTCCTCCACAACTGATCTAATTTTGGAAACTAGACTCCACAGGGAACTTATCTAGATGGATGGTGAGCACTTTGAACCCCAGATGTTTCACAAATTGATCCGTAATAATGATAAAGTACTTTGTTTTTCACAAAAAGTTTCTTTCAGCCTAATGTTTTTCATTTTCACATGGGCAAAAGGATAAAATGCATCCTAAAATTTGTTGGGCAATTTTCCTGAGTACATTGATAGCTCATATGTGGTCATAAACCATTGTTTGGGCGCACAGCAGGACTCAGAAGTGAAGGAGCGCCATTTCACTTTTTGAATGGGAAAAATAGCTCCAAAAGTCAAATTGCGCTCCTTCCCTTCTGAGCCCTGCCGTGCGCTCAAACAGTGATTTATGACTACATATGAGGTATCGGTGTACTCAGGAGAAATTGCCCACCAAATGTTAGGATCCATTTTATCCTGTTGCCCATGTGAAAATGAAAGAATTGAGGCTAAAAGAACATTTTTGTTAGAAAAATTAAAATGTTAATTTTTTCCTTCCACGTTGCTTTAGTTCCTGTGAAGCACCTGAAGGGCTAATAATCTTCTTGTAGCTTTGAGTAGCTTGAGGGGTGCACTTTTTGCAACGGTGTCACTTTTGGGTGTTTTCTGTCATGTACACCCCTCAAAGGGACTTCAAATGTGATGTGGTCACTAAAGAAAATGGTTTTGTAAATTTTGCTGGAAAAATGAGAAATTGCTGATGAACTTTGAACCTTTATAACTTCCCACCCCAAAAAATTTTTTTTTTCAAAATTGTGCTGATATAAAGTAGACATGTGGGAAATGTTATTTATTAACTATTTTGTGACACATAACTCTCTGGTTTAGCAGAATAAAAATTCAAAACTTGAAAATTGCAAAATTTTCTAAATATTTGCGAAATTTTCAATTTTTTGACAAATAAATGCAAAAATAATTGACCTAAATTTAATACTAACATGAAGCCCAATATGTCACGAAAAAACAATCTCAGAATCGCTAGGATCCATTGAAGCGTTCCAGAGATATTACCTCATAAAGGGACACTGGTCAGAATTGACAAAAATGCCAAGGTCTTTAGGGTCAAAATAGGCTGAGTCCTGAAGGGGTTAAAGAGGACCTGTCACCCCTCCTGGTGCTATGCTAACTGAATGCAGCACTGAATGCAGTGCGTCTGCTGCATTCAGGGAAGTGGTCCCCTATCTCTCTAGCCCCCTGTAAGCTGTTAGAAAGACTTTATAACGTGTACAGATAAGCTTACTCAGTAATGAGTCATCGCTGTTGCTGGTGTCCTCCCCGCCTCCAGCCCTCTCTTGTTCAGCCTCCTGAGGGCTGGAGGCCAGGAGGACACCAGCAACAGCGATGACTCATTACTGAGTAAGTTCCTCCAGACTCCTTATCTGTACATTTTATTAAGTCTTTTTAACAGCATACAGGGGGCTAGAGACATGGGGAACACCTTCAGTGAATGCAGCAGACACGCTATATTCAGTGCTGCATTTGGTGACAGGTCCTCTTTACAAGGGGTTATATGAAGAACTGATTATTCATGGTTCACTTGTGATGTCCATGCTTTGTATTATTTTATTCCACACTCCGTGGCATTAATTGCTGTGTGGGAACAATTACTAAAATATTCCTATTTTTCCTCAGATTTACAATTTTATATTGTAGAAGCGGTTAATTTTCTCTTGAACAACAATTTTTTTGTGTTCAATGGAAAACTTATTTTGCAAAAACAAGGTTGCTCTATGGGCGCTAAATTCTGCCCTTCTTTAGCAAACACCTTTATCTACTGGTGGGAGGAGCAATACATCTACAATTCAATAAACCTATTTTCAGATGATATTGTTCATTATCTTAGGTACATAGATGATGCCCTTATTGTCTGGAAGGGTGATGGGGATAGTGTAAAATCCTTTGTGGAATATTTGAATAATCCCTGTAACATTAATTTCTCGTATGAACACAGTAGTAGAGATATTTCAATCATTGATATCAAACTATATGGGAAAGCTGCTGAGAATACGTTCAAACATCTCTATATTACAAGTCAATATCAGGGGACATGGTTTTACATGCTTCAAGCAATCATCCATCACATGTGAGAGCTAATATCCTCTTGGGGGAATTCATCAGGCCCAAGAGGTGCTGCACCCAGCATGAAGTTTATGAGGCTGAGTGCAAGTTCCTCAAACAAAGGTTTTAGAAAAGAGGCCATAAATATGGGAGTTTATTGAGAGTAAAAGGAATTGCCGACATGAAAACCAGGGATTGTTACCTGGAACAGAAATTCACAAATTACAGTAATCAGTATAACAGGATTGTGGGTATTATCAAAAAATATCTCCCAGTCCTGTTTTCTGATGATAACACCAAAACAGTTTTGGATAAAGGAGTCAGATTTGTTTCTAAACGTGGTGTAATAGTGGGGAATGTCATCTCATCGAGTGATATTACAGCCAGGTTGGAAAAGGGTGGTTGCGGACGGTTGGTTCTTACAGGTGTAACCAGAAATCCTGTAATTTGCTCATGTGATCGGGCATACAGCGATGACATCATCGCCCGATCACATGAGCGGAAGAAGCCAAGCACCATGGAGACCGGGAGTCAGCGCTGACGCGGTGAGCTTGTCGCTCATCGCCAGAGGGTGAGGAAGGAGGCTTTTTTTATTTTATTTGCTGCTGGCCAGCGTGGGGGGCATATTAATGACTGGGGGAGTGCAGGGCGAGGGACCATCTTAATGGAGGGGGAAGCAGCATATTACGGGCGGGGGGGGGGGGGAGGGTTTGGGGCTCACCATATGGAGGGGGTGGGTGTATTATGTGGAGCGGCGGTATGCAGGACATGGGGGGCATATGGAGGGGCTGCAGAGAGAGCGGGAGATCTCTTGCTCCCGCTCATTTAATATGCACTGCTCCCCCCGTCAGTCTCTCAGTGCAACTTCAGCACTGAGAGGTGGACAGCGGCAGTGCATATTAAATGAGCGGGAGCAGGAGATCTCCCGCTCTCTCTTGCAGCCCCGCAGCCAGCCCACTCCAGCCCCGGACACTCTCAATTGCTGCCCCCAGCCTCCCCTGCAGTGTATAATCCGTCTTCGGATTATAAGACGCACCCCCCACTTTCCCCAAAAATTTTGGGGAACAAAAGTGCGTCTTATAAACCGAAAAATACGGTAAGTAAAGTCGTAAGTTGGGGTTACCAGTCAGTGATTCAAACCAGTTTTAACTGCTTTGAACAGGTGTGAGTGTACAACCTTGAGTAACAAAATGTGGTTTGACTGGTTTTAGCCAGAAAATAACAGCTAGCTGCCCCCTCAGCTTCAGTTGAGAGATTGTTTCTGTGAGGAGGGGTTTAGTGTACTTTTTCTCTCAGTGTGATTTGTGCCTGTAAAAATGGATGTTACTCCATGGAAGAGGTGTAGAATTATTACTCTTAATGAACATACAAGTCTAACTGTAAAGGTCCCGTCACACACGTCAATGTCGTCAGCGATCTGATCGCTGGCGACATTGACGGCTGATCGCTGGTGAACTGTCACACAGGCAGACTCACTAGCGATCAGTGAAACAGCGGCATCGTGGAAATGATTTAAATATTGTTTCCACGATGTCTGCAGGCTGGTATCCATGGTAAACTGTGGGTAACTAGGCAGTGCACGCTGCCTAGATACCTGATGTATACCTTGGTTACCAGCCTTCTCCGCTCACCGGCTGGTACCCAAGGTACACAGCGGGTAACTAGGATCTCTAGTTACCCGCTGTGTACCTTGCATACCAGCCGTTGAGCGGAGAAGGCTGGTAACCAAGGTATACATCGGGTATCTAGGCAATGCGCGCTGCCTACTTACCTGCAGTTTACCATGGATACCAGCTCCCAGCGCTTGCTGAGAGGCGCTGGGAGCTGGCTGATCGCGTCTCCCAGTGTCACACGCAGCGATGCTGCGTGTCCACCAGGCGACCATGGGCAGGTTTTCGGTCCTGTCCGAAAACCTGGTGACCATCAACCAGCGATTTATTGCTGTTTGATGCGCCCTGTCACACACGTCAATATCGCTGCAACGTCACGTGCAGCAGTGATATTGCACGCGATATAGACGCGTGTGACGGCCCCTTAAGTGAAATCGCTTCCACTGTTGGTATTGGAAAATCTACCGTTTCCAGAAAAATTTGCACACACAATGAAACTGGTAGCCATGTCGCTGTATGTAACCCGGCCTTAACACTCACATGCCAAGCAATGTTATCCCTTGATCCCTAGTGAGAAACCTTTCACACAGCCAATTCAAAGCTCATGCACAATGATGAGAGGCCACACTCCAAAATACGATGTCTGAAAATTGAGATTCTGATTTGGTTTTTATTTAAAGACATACGGGATGGCTTGTTAAAAGGTTCATATTGATTTTTTAGGATTTTTACTTCCAATAGGTGGCACTAGTTTAAGTCCTCTTCCACTCTAAAGAGACAATTTGTATGGTAAGAAAGATGTAATACTCATCCTCAATTATCTGCACTTCTGTGACCTACTTCATCCAGTAATTTGTTAAAATAACAAATATCAATTTCCTGCAATTTTCAGATGCACCATAGAAATAAATAGAAAGAGAGGCATGCATACACCACTAGATCTCCTGACGGGTGCATGCAGGATCTCCATTTTCCAGAGAAATATTGATCTCAGCTCTAGGACCTACACTGGGTTGCCAACCATAGAGTCCGTAAAATAGGCCACATTTTGGATCTGTCCGTAAACAAAAAATATTTTTGAACCTGAAGAAATATAAACTCATTATTTTGACAGTAATTAGCATCATTTATGGTATCATTTATGGAAACAACCGGGTAGATGAGATAAATGTATCTTGCACCGCCAAATCAACCCGCGGTCGCGGCGTGTAAAGACGGTTGTTGCCACCCATCACTTGAGGCACCTGTTTCAGAGCAGAGCTCAAAAACAGGTTGATTTCAAGGCAATGGTTACGGCCTGTATCGGCGTGTAAATAAGGAACAGGAGGGTTGTTTCTACACCTTGCTCTCTACCTGGGGCGTGACACAGGCTCCAGGATACCGCGCCCCATCAGCGATCATTGGTGGAAGCTCCTGCGTTACGATTGGTAGACGCTGCATAGGGCGGCATATTTAAGGAGCTGACCAGTCACACTACACAATTGCTCGAGCGTCATGTATTAGTCAGCCTCCTGTGCTGGCTGCCCAATCATGATGTTATTGCTTTGTCCTATCAGCGTACGGAATTCTCGTAATCCACAATTGTGGCACGCCTATGTGTTGTCCCTGCTGCCTTTGTTCTGCCCATATTACCTTGTTGTAGCGGTGTGTAAATGAGGTAAGGTGCTCTGCAGAAGGTAACTTGAGACACCCGGCGGTGTATCCAGAGATAGATGTAACCTACTGTAGCGCACCTTGTTGCGGCGTGTAAAGGTGGTGCGGGTACCGTTTTCAACCGTTTGTGCGTGCTCGTGCACGTGAAGCACCCGGTTGTTTCCACCATCCTGTAGCGGCGTGTAAAGGTACCATCACAATTTACAATGAATGCAGCTGGCAATAATTATAATTATAATGATTTATTATGGTTTTCCAATGTGTTCATAAAAAATATTGTCTGTCTGTGAGTTTTTGATTATCTGTCCAGAACAAATTAAAAGTCACTTTGGCAACCCTGGACTTGCATCTATCAGACAATTATGGTATGTTCTATGAATATGCCATCAATTTCAGAGATTAAATAAATTTGATAAAGAAAGCAGACCATCTTCATCAGACATTTCTCCAACGTGTATACAGATATAGCAATAGTTATCATGACACTTCAAAGTAACCTGTAATCTTCAGTGGCTTGTGCTCTTAAATGTAATATAAAATCTCCCAAATCATGGAATGTAACATATTAATTGTAGAGATTATAAATTGTTTCTATTCTATAGCAATCGATTTTCCTAAGAGCGTCTGAAAAAAACAAAATAAAGGGAATCCATATGTAACTACTATCAGTTTCTAATTCCTTTCGCTAAGCTCTCTCTATTCATGTATTTCTATTATTTATACTTACCTCCTATCTGCTGTAAAATTCAAAATTCATTCCATCTGTCAATCACAGTGAGTTCTCTGCTGCCAACTCTCCAAGGAATGAATATTCATGCATCATTACACTGTCCTGCCCTCCTCTCTGCTCTATTATGCTGTGTGACTCAATGTAGAGCAGAAAGGATGGGGGAGAAGGTGTGTGTGCTCTTAGAGATCTTCATTGTGTGTATGAGGCATGTGTGTAGTGTGTGCAGTCTGAGATATTTCTATGTGATTATAAGAACATTTAATCATTTCCTCAGCAGATACACACATCACATGTCTGCAGGAAAACTCATGTTCTTATAATAGAAATATTACAGATAGCACAGTGCCGGACAAAACACCTCCCCCTCCAAGCACAGAGCACAGAGGAGAGGGACAGAACACAAGCTTGGTTGGGTGTGGAAGTGTAAATAACATTTATACAGCAGCCGGACTATTTGGCTGTGAAAATAATGGCGAGGACTAATGCAGGAGCTCCTTGCAGGGTGTGAAAATGCTTGAAATTGCGTGAAAACTAGAAAGTGTTCAATAATGATTTTACATGTTTTTAAAAGGTCTCCCCAGGCACTATTCAAGGGTAATATTAGTATCACACTGAAAAATGACCTGACAGAGTTCCTTTAATGAGACCACCCCTCCTTTTCTGAGTCAGGCACATAAAGTGCTGTCTGCTGCACTTTGTCCATATTGGTTTCTGGCTCGTCTTCACCCTGTATCCATGAGGTATATTTATACAGGATCAGGTTTTAAATTAGATAGGACTGTTCTGATGAGGGTCACCGTGGCGAGGTGGAACGGCTTACGTACATTTTTTGCAAAAAACGTATCAACTAAGTACCCTGTTTTTAATACAGTTTTTCACTAAGCACTTGTTTTTTATTATTACCTTTGTATAGCAGTGTATGTCGACACGTTTATTATACTGTTTTTTGTGGTCTAGTTATGTGGTGGTGTGAGCGCAGTCCAAAAGACCCGTTCACATTGTGTCCTTGCTCAGTTGTAGTTTTTCAAGAGTTCCTTTAATGGGCTGCCATTTCATTGGATTCTGAGGGTCAATAAGAGATTAACAAAACAATAAATTCTTATGCACATTTCTCCTTTGCCCTTTACTAAAATCCTCCTCTTCAGCCCTGTTTTTGTTTGGGGTCTTCTAACGCTAACATTGACTATGTACAATGCTATCACACAAGGCGTAACAGTCGTCATTCACTGCGTTATCATGTGGTGCCCAGCCAGAATGAACACTGGGATGATAATGGAAGTGGAGTGATAGAAGGAACGGGTAGAGAACTGCAGCAGTAAGACCGGTATGGGAAGGCTCAATAAGAGTATTATTGTGTTATAGTTTATTGCGGCCTGCAGAATCCAGCAAAATGGTGGCTGGTCGAATCAAATATTGAGAAATTGGTTGAAATATAGTTATTTGTCAAGTTGTCGTTAGCTGCAACTGACCATCATTTATTGCCAGAATAATTATAACCCTCCGTACCATTTGGCATTGGCTAAGCATCCAACTCTTTTTTATAAATGCTGGCTTATCATCTGCCATTACTACCTCTTGTGATAGCGCATTCAACAGTCTGACTACTTTGACTGTAAAGACCATTACCTACACTGATGTTGAATTTACCATTCTCCCACATCAAAGGTGCCTTGTAAAGTCCTTGAGAGGAATATTGTATCCACTGGCATCTTCTAAGATGTCCCCAAAGAGGTCCCCAAACTTTCTGACCTTGACAGCCATATTTAGCTTTGAAAGAGGGTCACAAGCAACATCCAGTTTCTACCCACTCACACTAGTGACACCCAGAGCCCCCATTACCCTTATAATGACAGCCAAAGCTTTTCCTCAGCTTTGGCTGTCATACAGTATACCAAGATCCAGGGTTTCCTACCTTACCCCCATTCAGATCCGCTCTTCTGTGTGGGGCTACTCATAAAAGTCACCATCTGGAGACCAGCACTTTACTACTGTTTGCTAGACCTGGTGATTATGAACCAAGTTAGCTTTTGCGAGCCACACATTACGGGCCTACAAGCCACATGTGACCCCTGAGTCACAGATTGGGTATCCGTGTCCTAAGGTATCTTTCCATGGTAAATAAGCTGCCGCTCACTCACACTGACTGTGAACTTGCACGTCCCTCATTCACATACTGCCCTTAATGCCCCCTCTATCACAATAGAATCATAAATAAATAATATAATCCTGTAGAAATCCCATGTATATTCACGTTAGTTTTGGCAGCAATTTTCCTCTAATGGCGGCAAATACAAAAATGCAACCACAGGCCAGGAAGAAGACGGCCGGACTGCCTATCTGAGGCAAAAACTAGAAGTGTAGTTGACCAGTATGTGTATAACATTATGCAGAAGGATACAGAACATATATTATTACTACAGCTAGAGCTCACAAGTAGAAAGAAATCAACAAAACTATAATACAATATCACACAAAAAGTAAAAACACTGTGCTGGCGCAGTCCCGGATTGTGTAATTGACATCTACAAGAAACCATGTGATTCACGTTACTAGCTGGAAAATTAAGAAAATTAGTATGAAAATGCTGAAGAATTGATCTTTCAAGGGATAAAACAGATTGTCATAAGAAATAAAGGTTATAATCAGGAAAAAAAAAGTTTTTACTTTATCAGCCAAACAGGATCTGGATTAATTAGCTGGCACACAGTATGGAGGGGAATGTGCCAAATCTCGAATATGTTCTGATAGAGGAAGCAGTATTATCTGTCAGAGGGAAGGGAATGAAAAAAATACAGAAATAACAGTAAAGTATTGAGAGAGAACAAAGTTTATTAGGTATCTCCTATAATCACTATGGAATCAGGAGTGGACTGGCCCAGGTGACAGGGAGGCATTTGCCCCCCAGGCCAATGGTTTAGCACTAGTTTAGCGCAGCCCCACAGTGAGAGCGGCCATGCACTCACTTGACCGATAGAGAGACCCGGGACGCAGCAGGCTGACGTCAGTGTGGGGGCTGACAGTGACTTGGGACTGGAGCGCGGCGGCAGGAGCCAGCCGGCAGGTGAGTGAAGCGGCGCCAGCACCCCCCGCACTTCACTTGTCCCCTGCCCTGGAGTGCTAGCACCCCCCCACTCTTCACTTGGCCTCTTCTGTAGCGCTAGCACCCCCCTTGTTTTTCACTTGGCCCTCTGGATCCCTTGCACCCCCCTACCTTCTTGCTCCTCACTTGGCCTCTGGCTGGAAAAAGGGAACTGCCCCCCAGGGCCAGCTAAACTAGCCCCTGTATGGAATCAGCCTATGAACAGATAGCCAGGCCATGACAGTGGGAAGGTGTAATACTATTGTATAGGTTTTGAGGAGTCTGATCGCTTAAGGGCAATGAAGAGCAGAGACGGGTTCTTGGGTGCAAAGTATTTATAAACACACAGCAAACAAGGTGAACTTAGTATACAGCAAAAGCACACAACATAACACAACCCCAATATATATAACGTCGAGCACAGTCCTTATGGAAGCAGTCCGAAAAACCAATAGTCCAAAACCGGTAAATCCGGATGCATGTAGTCCATAGCACAAGTCCTGGTACCGGAGCGACCGGAAGATATAGTCCGTGGCAAAAGGTCCCCACACCCGGATGACCGGGTAACAAGTTTAAACACAGTTCCGAGTAGGTGATGAAAACACAAGTTCCACAAAGCACACAGTACATACGGTAGTAACCGGGAAGTTGCTCACCAACTTGAATGTCCGAGCCTGAAGGTATAAGCAGCGGCACCAGAAGCACAATGCAGGAAGCTGTAAAGTGAACCGAGATCTCACAGAGCTCCAGGGAAGTGAGTGAATCCAGGAGAACAGCTGAGCAAGAGCAAGCCAGAACCAGTATACTCAAGCAATGAATGCTCAGCTGAGCCAGGTCTTTATGTAAACGAGACAGGAAGAAGGGCAAAACAAAACAATGATCTCCATGCTGACTGAGGGCAAAATAGTCGCACGGCAAGCCGGAAAACCTGGAATACTGACAGAAGGAATATATCGGTTGGTACATTTAGATGTGTTGATTTATGCACCAATAATGAGCACCATTGACTTTACACAACTCGTTCTGTAATAATGCACTGGCCAGTGTGCACAAATTGACAAACAAAGGATGGGGATAGAATACACTAGTGAAATTATTATGTCCCCATACAGCAACGTGTGGGCAGCTCATCCGCTAATTACATGGGGAAAAGTGCTGCTTAATATGCTCTTTTGCTGCCATAAATGTTCATATCACCCAATGTTTGATGATCTATTAGGCAACGCGTTTCAGGGCTCTGTGGTCCCTTCCTCTGGACAAATTAATACATTGACATGTTTCAGGGCATTAAAGGCAGCTATGAAACGCGATGATTAATAAATCAATATTATATTCATCCTGTGATGTCTTGTGGAATACGGCATGGTTTTTAACTCTTCATCCTCCCTACCCTATATGCACCACACTGGGGACTGCAGCAGTTGTGATCTGCTTTTATAGTGGTTGTGTTCAGAACAAATAAACTAAAAGAAGGAAGCAAGCGCAGATAGGGTCTTATCTTTTTAACAATCATTGGCTTAAGAGCCGTAATGAACACTGCTCACCTGGTCTAGTTGTGTGACACACAACCAGTATGAAAAGCATGTAATGGCGGCTGCTGCTGGACCCACACCTCCATGTGCTATGTGGTCAAATTCCAGAATATTCCAGGGACAATGTGTCGTCGGTCCGCGCTGCCACAAATAACTGAATCAAAAGTTCACTCTACACATTTATTTGGATCCATCCAACACGTTTCGAAGCCTGCTATGCTCCTTCATCACACTCCCTGATGAAGGAGCATAGTAGGCTCCGAAACGCGTTGGATGGATCCAAATAAATGTGTAGAGTGAACTTTTGATTCAGTTATTTGTGGCAGCGCGGACCGACGACACATTGTCCCTGGAATATTCTTTATAGTGGTTGTGACTCTCACAACCACACAATGTGACACCTCTGTTACCTATTTAGGTCATATTTTATTTCTCAGACCCTTCATCCTCCCTACTTTAATTTTCTGAGATAATGACCTTTGGGTTTTCATTGGCTGTAAGCCATAATCATCAATGTAGGAAAGAATACAGCAGCACTCAGGTCCTTAAAAGACTTCCAACTTTATATAATAACGGTGCGTAAGCAAAACATGGAGAGAATCAGGGTGTGTATGGGACAACAGCCTGTTTCGCACCTTGTGGTGCTTCAATTGTTCCCACCTCCCACAAGGTGTGAAACAGGCTGTTGTCCCATACACACTCTGCATCTTTCCATGTTTTGCTTATGCACGGTTATTAAATAAAGTTGGAAGTCTTTTAAAGAATGGAGTGCTGCTGAACTCTTTTCTACATTGAATATAACTGCTTCTAGTAAAGCTGGCCCCCATTAATCCTGGATGTGGTTTATGGAGCCCAGGGGACAGATCAGAGGTTCCTCTCTGAAGAAGCCTCTAAGTAGTGCTAGAGTTTTTTTTCCTTTTTCTTGCTGAAACCATAATCATCAACATTTACAGAAATAAAAACTTGAAATAGATCACTCTGTTTGTAATGATTCTACTGTACATAACATGTGTGTTTCACTTTATGTATTGAATTACTGAAATAAATGACCTTTTTATGATATTCTAATTAATTGAGATGCATCTGTATGTCTTTTCAGGGCAATTGAAGGCTTGCTATATATGGCTGCATATCAAATTTCCTTTAAAAATGTGTGAAATCTGTTTAATCTGAATGGTTTTAAATCTGCTCATAGGTAGGGATGGGTGAACATCCTTTTTTCTCCCCCATGTTTGGGGGTGGGGCCGGCCCTGTTAAAAAAATGAAAGAGTTAATACCGCTAAATACTTACCGAGTCTGCGTTCTTTCTTCCTGGTGTGACACGCGATGCGTCACTTCGGGTCGCCCCTTATCTTCTGCTTGTATGTGATTGGCTGTTGGAGCCGGTCACATGACCTTTCCCTAGAAGGACGGAAGTGACAACGCAATGCCGCACACCAGGAATGAATGACGCGGACCTGTTAGGTATCATCACGCTCATTTACCACTCCGTCCTTCCTTTAGCAGAGAAACCCCGATCCCGAACATGGGGAAGAAAGGGATGTTCCACCATCCCTACTCATAGGAATTAGTCTATATTAATGGAAACAGACGAAAGCGCCCTGAAGCACAAAAAACATAGTCAAACAAACGTGAAAAATTCTCTATTGTAAAGAAAAACATTAAAAAGCAAGTGCTGGTAAAAAAGTAGTAAAAACAGGGTATTTAGTGGATACGTTTTTTGCAAAAAATATATGCAAAGCTGCTCTACCTCTCCACGGTAACCCTTGTCAGAGCAGTGCCTATCTGATGTATTCAAAAAACCTGACCATGTGTATTAGTACCTACATGAGCAGGGTCCAGACAGGTCCAGGTCTGACATGGACTGAATGCAGAAAACAGCTTTTTATGTGCAGGGCTCATGGGGGAAAGGCGGAGACTTCCCCTATCTTGCAGAGGCAAGAAACACAATAGGCAAAAAACTAACTAATGAGCCATGCACACAGTGAACATGTCTGTAGGACAGCGTTCACACCACCAAAAGACTGAAGCACAAAAAACACAGTCAAACAAATGTGAAAAATGCTCTTTTGTAAAGAAAAACATTAAAAAGCAAGTGCTGGTAAAAAAGTAGTAAAAACAGGGTATTTAGTTGATGCGAAGCACCCTGTAGATAACAAGTCAGAATTTTAGACTGACGACAATCTTTATATTAATTTGTTGAAATTTAATATTTCATATAATATTCAGTGTTTTATTTTTAGGTGATTTTCCTTTAAATGGACCTTTATTTTACCCATAAATTCTCTAATTACTGGCAAGTAATCCTTCCATTTTTTCTTTCCCTAATTTGAGAAATAGCTCCATTAAAACTCTGGTGACCATGTGAGCTTTGTACAGCTGTATTAATGAGCTGCAGACTGCAGGAATAGAACAATTTCCCATTCTCGCAGACACTGCATTAGCATGGCACGTTTAATAGGATGGCACGTTTAATCCTCTGAACAATGAGGCAGATACATCTTTCAAAAGCTTTAAGTGCAAACAAGAGCTCATGTTACATTAATCTGAAACAATGTTACCTTAGGATTGAGGACAATTAATGGAGACATAGCGTACAGTACAATTTATTATAATATGATTCAAGCTAAAAGCTTTCTCTGCAAGTATTGTTCTTGGTATTAGGAACATTATGCATCACGGTGATGTAACTGAGCCTGACAGAAGCTGCAACCACGGCGTGGTCTTATAACAAGAGCAGAACAGGAAATCATTAGATTAGTGTAAAGCAGCGGATATTAGCAGCGTGATGGCCAGTGGTTTGGCTGCATTACTTATTGTGTTCTGAACAATATGTTTAACATTAAATATCCTAATAGGACAACTAAACCAAGGCAATAACAAGAAAATTGTGAAAATAGTTATGACATGAGTAACTACTCACTAATGTGCATGCAATACCTTATTGGGTTCCGACATGAGAATAGGTCTCAATTATCTCCAGGAGGGGCACAGTGTCCTCTCACTTTACAGCATCCACTGTGATGAACTGCAATACAATGTAACTGGACTTAAGGGTTCGCCATCAAAATAGGAAAGGGGAATACCAGACCCATTGAGGACTCCTGGCAGACCACAGTGTAGTGGACACTTACAGCTACGATTACTGATGTACACAA
The DNA here is from genome assembly GCA_033576535.1 of Allobates femoralis. Classification (NCBI taxonomy): domain Eukaryota; kingdom Metazoa; phylum Chordata; class Amphibia; order Anura; family Aromobatidae; genus Allobates; species Allobates femoralis. The sequence goes on from JARQOC010000004.1 coordinate 86,997,656, forward strand.
GCATGGGATTTATTGACCAATCCCAGTGATACAAACTGGCTCGGTCTGGCCCACCGTATACCGGGGATTCCCGGCGGGCCCTTGACTCCACAGTCTCTCTCTGCTCATCATGTAAGCTCATAACGCTGTGTACCCAAAGCAAGGTCTGCCTCTCCCTGGATACAAACCATTTGAAGTGTCCTATTTTTTCATGTGTCCCTGATGAACCCCACAAAACTGGGGGGAAACCCAACGAACAAAATGAACAACATGTCCTCTCAAGCTAACCACTTGCAGTACAAATGTAACCACCTAATTCTTTGGAAAAGATAGTCCACTGAAAATATATTCTCCTAACCAATCAGAGAAGTAGCCCGGCTTGGCGCGAGGTTTGAATGCCCGTCTCTCATTGGTCGCCACGGCAACCAAACTGCGCGTGGCTTGGCGGGAAATATGAATCCCGCACTGCTGATTGGTCGCTGCAAGTCATGCATGTGGAACCGCGCGCAGTTTGAATGCTGCGCCTCTCATTGGTAGCCGCGTTAAGCGCCGACCAATGAGTAGAGCGGAGCGCGCCAAGGCGCCATATTTAAAATACTCTTAGCGCCATGGTCGCACGCCGCTCCTCTGATTGGTCGCCGCATTCAGTGTCGACCAATCAGAGGAGCGGCGGTGCCAAGGTGCCATATTTAAAATAATCATCTAAGGTTTCTGTCTGTCACGGAAATCGCACGCCAGTGCTCAATGGCCGCCGGCAGACGTGGAGGCCAATGAGCGCAGCATATGCAAAAGAGCTGTCGCGGAAAGAGACAGAACAAAACATGGCGGCTGCTAGCGCAGCCGCAGCGGACTCCCGCCGCAGCCTCATGCACACTAACCCCGCCATGATCACACCTCTCTCCCTGCTCGGCTCCCAGCACCCACCGCTCTCCAGCACTGCCTGCACCCACCGGACCTCAGCACCCGCTGCTCCCGCTGGCCCCAGGACACAACGCCTCCCAGCACATTACAGCACATCCCCACCGCCAGCTCACCACATCTGCTAGTTCTCTGCACCCTCCACTTGCCTGCTTCCTCCCACCATCCGCCCATTTACAGTACACCCAAGTTCCCAGCTTCCCCCTCCCCCCGCCCGCGGCTCACAGCAACCTTTGGTTCCCGCCTTCCCTGACCTTCTGGCATCTCTCTCCCACACACACACCCTCGCTCCCAGCACCCCCCGGTTCCCAGCAATCAACCCCCATGGATCCCAGCACCCCCTCCGCTCCAAGTATCTCATGGCAGCTTCCCCCCACTTGCAGCACTTCCCCCCGCCGCTCACCACATCTGCCAGCTCTCTGGACCCTCCACTTGCCTGCTTCCTCCTACCATCCGCCCACTTACAGCACACCCACGTTCCCAGTTTCCCCCCGCCCGCCGGCTCACACCAACCTTTGGTTCTCGGCTTCCCTGTCCTCCCAGCATCTCCCTGCTCCCACACATCCCCCCTCACTCCCACCGCCACCTGGTTCCCACCAATGAACCCCCCTAGATCCCTGCACCCCCTCCGCTCCCAGTATTGATGGCTCTCAGCAGCCTCACCTTTCCTGCTCTCCCCCATTCACTGTACCCCCATATTTCTCCCAGCAAAGCTCCCAGCACCCCACCCCTCCCACCATCCACTGCCTTTTAGCATCCTCAGGTTCATAGCTTCTCCCAGCACCCCTGCCCGCTCCCAGCACATCCCCCCAACTCCCAGCACCCCACCCCCCTCTCAGCATCAACCGAATCTTCGCAACCCCACCCCAGCATGCATGTGTGAAGTGTCAGTGCATGTGTGGAGTGTATGTGCATGGTATATAGACCGATGTATGTGGAATGTGCATATATTGTAGAACGTGTGTGTGGAAGCATGTAGAAAATTGTACCGGAGCGTATGTGTGCATGTGGAGCGTGCGTATGTATGTCTTGGAGCATGCCTGTAGTGTCTGAGTGCATATGTGATGATGCATGTGTGAAGCATGAATGCTCCACATCTACGCTACATGTGCACGCATTCTGCACTTGCACACACCACGTACATGCATGCTTCATACACGCACACTCATCATACATACGTACACGCATGCTATACGCATGCACGCTCACATGCATACACAAGCTCCACATTCACATGCACGCTCCATCGCGGGTCCTACGGTGCAGGGAGCGGCGGCAGCAGGCGACTGCGTGCCACACAGCGAGGCTGACACACCCCGACCCCCTGGAGAGCGTGCCTCTTTACTCATATACAGTGGGGAAAAAAAGTATTTAGTCAGCCACCAAGAGAGGCCTGTAATTGACATCATAGGTGACCTCAACTATGATAACAAAATGAAAATAAATCCTGAATATCACATTCTCTGATTTGGAAAGAATGTTTTTTTTTAAATTTTGGTGAAAAGTAAGTATTTGTTCACCTCAAACAGGCAAGATTTCTGGCTCTCACAGACCTGTAACTCCTTCTTTAAGAGGCTCCTCTGTCCTCCACTCATTACCTGTAGTACTGGCATCTGTTTGAACTTGTGATCAGTGTAAAAGACACCTGTCCTGCAACCTGAAACCGTCACACTCCAATCTCCACTGTGGTGAAGCCAAAGAGTTGTCGAAGGACACCAGAAACAAAAGTGTAGCCCTGCACCAGCTGGGAAGACTGAATCTGCAATAGACAAGCAGCTTGGTGTGAAGAAATCAACGGAGGGAGCAGTAATTAGAAAATGGAAAACATACAAGATCACTGATAATCTCCTGATCTGGGGCTCCATGCAAGATCTCACCCCGTGGGGTCAAAATGATCTAAAAAACGTGAACAAAAATCCCAGAACCACGCAGGGGAACCTGTGAATGACCTGCAGAGAGCTGGGACCAACATTACACAGGCTACAATCAGTAACACACTGTGCCGCCAGAACTAAGATCCTGCAGTGCCAGACGTGTTCCCATTTAAGCCATTACATGTCTGGGCCTATCTGAAGCTTGATAGAGAGCATTTGGATGATCCAGAAGAGTATTGGGAGAATGCAGTATGGTCAGATGAAACAAAGTAGAACTGTTTGGTAGAAACACAACTCGTGTTTGGAGAAGAAAGAATGCTGAGTTTGCATCCAAAGAACACCATACCTTCTGTGATGCATGAGGGTGGCAACATCATGCTTTAGGGCTGTTTCCCTGCCAAGGACAGGACAACTGATCTGTGTACATGAAAGAATGAATGGGGCCATGTATCATGAGATTTTGAGTTCAAACCCCCTTCCATCAGCAAATGCATTGAAGATGAAACGTGGCTGGGTCTTTCAGCATGACAATGATCCTGAGCACACCACCAGGGCAATGAAGAAGTGGCTTCTTAAGAAGCATTTCAAGGTCCTGGAGGGGCCTAGTCAGTCTCCAGATCTAAACCCTAGAAAACCTTTGGAGGACGTTGAAAGTCCATGTTGCTCAGATTCAGCCCCAAAGCATCACTGCTCTAGAGGAGATCTGCATGGAGGAATGGGCCAACATATCAGCAACACTGTGTGCCAACCTTGTGAAGACTTACAGAAAACGTTTGACCTCTGTCATTGCCAACAAAGGAGATATAACAAAGTATTGAGATGGACTTTTGTTGTTGACCAAATACTTATTTTCCACCAAAATTAAAAAAATAAATTTTTTCCAAATCAGACAATGTGACTTTCAGGATTTGTTTTCTCATATTGTTTCTCATAGTTGAGGTCACCTATGATGTCAATTACAGGCCTTTCTTACCTTTTTAAGTGGGAGAAGTTACACAGTTGGTGGCTAAGTAAATACTTTTTTTCCCACTGTATACTGATAAGGGCCTGTCACACGCGTCAATATCGCCTGCACGATATCGGCTGCACGTGACGTTGCAGCGATATTGACGCGTGTGACATACTGAATCAACCAGCGATAAATCGCTGGTTGATGATCGCCAGGTTTTAGAACCTGCTCTAAAACCTGGCGATTGTCGCCCGGCCCGATGGACACGCAGCATCGCTGCGTGTGACACCGGGAGTAGCGATATTCCAGCTCCCAGCGCCTCTCACAAGTGCTGGGAGCTGGTAACTAAGGTAAACTGCGGGTATCTAGGCAGCGCGCGCTGCCTAGATACCCGACGTGTACCTTAGTTAACAGCCTCCTCCGCTCCGCTGTCCCTGTGCCAGTGTGGCAGAGGAGAGGGGGTTAACCAGGGAAGCTTCCTGCTTCCCCCGGCTGAGCCCGCCCGTCCTCTCTCTGCTGCTGCTCCGGCTCACAGGGGCCCGGCTGGACGCAGGTTAGCCCTGCAGGGGGGTCCCCAGCCGCCCCCCATGTCCCTGTGCCAGTGTGGCAGAGGAGAGGGGGTTAACCAGGGAAGCTTCCTGCTTCCCCCTGCTGAGCCCGCCCCTCCTCTCTCTGCCGCTGCTCCGGGGCCCCGCTGGACGCACGCAGGTAGGAGCCGCGACCTGATAGCACCCCCCCCCCCGGTCCTCACCACACCTACACTGATAGCACCCCCTCCCCCCCTTTCTCAAACCAGGGCCCCCCCTCAAAGGCTGCACCAGGGCCCCCGGGCAGCAAGGTCCGCCCCTGGCTCACCGGCTGGTATCTAAGGTACACAGCGGGTAACTAGGGTCCCTAGTTACCCGCTGTGTACCTTAGATTCCAGCCGGTGAGCAGAGGAGGCTGGTAACTAAGGTACACGTCGGGTATCTAGGCAGCGCGCGCTGCCTAGATACCCGCAGTTTACCTTGGAGACCAGCCTGCTCCCGCTTCCAGCAGCCTGGCAGCGGGAGCAAGACATCGTGGAAACGATGTTTCTGGTCAATTGATCGCTGGTGAGTCTGCCTGTGTGACAGCTCACCAGCGATCAGCCGTCAATGTCGTCAGCGATCATCTCACTGACGACATTGACGCGTGTGACAGGCCCTATAGGTTTTTCAATACTCTGATTACCCTAGTAAGAAAGTAAACTACTGTCTATTAACCAATTCTGAAGTCAGAAAGCTTCCATACTGCACCATGTATTAATTACTTTCTTCCAGCTCTCTCATACATCGACCTGACCTAGCCAGTGTTTTGGCAATATTCTTGTTTTGTCACATTACATATAACCTTACATTTCATTACGTTTTTATCATAAAAGCAGCAAGACGGGGCATTGTCTTAGGCTGGGGTCACATTTGGGCATGCAATTGCGTTCACCGCATCCAGATCCGGATGCAGTGAACGCAATTGCCTTCACACACATTATTTTCCCAAAATGTGTGCAGGAAACCGCAATCCAGTAACCGGATTGCTCAGGATGTGTAATCCTGAGCAATGCGGTTACCGTATACTTTGCTCATCCCTGCTGCTGCAGGGATAAGCAAAGTGTTAAATGTGTAATAACACATTAAATATTAATATTAGCAGTGGGCAACATGTCTCTAGGGGGTGCCCACCCCCCCTAGAGACATGCTGTCCTCTCCTGTCAGCATGTGAGGGGTTAATAAGCCATTTACAGTAAGCCGGCTATTGTCAGCTTTGTACTAATTTATGAATGAAGCCGCGGCTCCCCTGATAGTAGAGCAGATACTGTACGTAATGTACGCATAGTATCTGCTGATGTCCAGGGGCCTGTAACCATTAACATTAGGTCTATGGGGGTGCGCTGGCCATAGACCTAATTTTAATGGTTACAGGACCTCGGACAGCGGCAGATACTATACGTACATTATGTACAGTATCTGCTCTACTGTCAGGGGAGCCGCGGCTTCATTCATAAATTAGTACAAAGCCGACAATAGTTGGCTTTCACTGTAAATGCCTTATTAACCCCTCACATGCTGAGAGGAGTGCACAGCATGTCTCTAGGGGGGGTGGGCACCCCCTAGAGACATGTTGCCCACAGCTAATATTAATATTTAATGTGTTAATACACATTTAGCACTTTGCTTATCCCTGCGGCAGCAGGGATGAGCAAAGTATACGGTAACCGCATTGCTCAGGATTACACATCCTGAGCAATCCAGTTACCGCATTGCGGTTGCCAGAAGCGCTCCGAAAACTGCAGCCTTCATGATTTTTCACACAGGCTGCAGATCTGGAGCCGGTAACCGGATTGCATGTAGAGCAATCCGGTTACCATAATGGGCTCCTATGGGGAGAGTTTCCTGATCTGATTTTGAGCGTTTTGAAAGAAAGATCAAAACTGGATCAGGATTTAAAAATCCTGCCGCATGTGTGACCCCAGCCTTGCAATAAACTGTTTCAAGGGTAACAATTGTCTCATAAGCAGAAATTATTTTCTTTCAAATATTTTCATTTTTTTTTTTTAGCAATGATGTAATTCACTGACAAGCAAAAGGGTAATAATATTTTGAACTTTTGACTTTCAAGCTTTATATCTTACCATCATCTACAGCTCAGAGTGTGAGACTACCTTCATTTTATAGACAATCATCTTGGCTATCTTATAAATGAATTTGACTTGCAACTATTGAGAATATGATTTGGTATGCAGATTCGGTATACTCATTACTCATCGGGTATTTTCATATTCGCCTCTTAAGTCTTAATTCCTCACCTCACATGTTTGATGCCTGATTCTCAGCCACTAAGCATACAAGGATTGCCTGCCAATCACAGTAATGCTGTAACCATCTTTGCTTATGGCATTACTGTAATTGACAGGTGCATTGAAATTTAAAAAAAAAAGCGCAGTCTCCCACCAATTTGTGATTACCAGCAAAGGTAAAGTAGACAGCTGTAGGCTGTGGCCACAGGCTATGTGTTTCATCTTGGCTGGTTATCAATATACAGACTCTCCCGTGCCGTGTTTTAAAACTATTTAAAAAAAATACTAAAATAGGGATCACTCCATTTCTTATAACCAGGGAAGATAATGCAGACAGCTGGGGAAACTTTAAGGTTTCCTGCAGTTCCCAGCTGTTGCGACACTTGAAGGCTGTGAAGTCTGGTAAGACCTGAAGGTTGTGAACTCAGGTAATAGTTCACAGCCTGCAGACTTTTCAGGATTTGAGAACTCTAGTAATCTTAAAGTCTACCTTAAAGGCTTCCTTAAGGTTTCTGGGCCTCATAGCAGCCAGAAGACCTGGTTGCTATGAACTCTCGTAACCTTACATGTGTCAAGGCAGCTGTCAACCCAGTAACTTTATGGCAGCATTTAATGTTTCTGGAGTTCGCAGCTGTTGGGACATCTAACCAGAGTTCACAGCCTCCATGCCTTATTAGAGCACACAGCATTGAGGTGTCCTAACAGCTGGGAACTCCAGGAACCTTAAAGTCTTCCTTAAAGTATCCTTTAGGGTACCTTTACACGCCGCAACTACGGTGTAGCAACTGAGAAGCAATTCGGAGTTCCGACACCTTTGCTTTGAAATTGCTAGGAAATTGCGGCGTGTAATTGTGGAACGCGTTGGTGATTTGGAAAGTTGCTCCCGGTTGCTGTTTCAGAGCATTGTTCAATAACAGAGGCAACCCTGAACGTGAATTGCCCTGGTTTTGGCGTGTGAACGGGCGATAGTGATGGGATCTGCGTCGCCTAATGATTTCCCAGAGGCGTGCCACAGCGTGCTGGATACCACGCCCCATCAGCGATGATTGGTGGAGGCTACTGTGTTTCCATTGGCTGTCCCTTCCCATGGCGACATATTTGAAGAGCTGTCCATTCACAATACACAATTGCAATGGCGTCATGTATTAGCCAGCCTTCCTGCGCAGGCTAGCCAATCATGACACTAATGCGTAGTCTAATCGCGTGTTTGGGTCACGGAATACACAAGTCTGTCACGCCTATGTTTTGGCGGCGCAGAACATGTACACCCACATTCCTTTGGGGATTGCGGCGTGTGAAGCGACGTCAGGAGTCAACCGGACGATACATCACCTTAGGTTGAGGGTGCAATTGCGGCGTGTACATGCGGCATCGGCGTTCGGAGGCAACCGTCAAGAACATGCACGCGCACGTTCGGTTGCCTCCAATTGCCGGTAATAGTTGCGGCATGTAAAGGTACCCTTATAGTTACAAGATTGAAAGTTTTCATGATACTTAGTAGCTGACAAATCCATATACCTTAAAGTCTACATTAAAGTCTCATTTAACGTTTTAGTCCTCAGAGCTAATGGACTGTAAGACTGCAATGTAGACGTGTCATGTAGTCTGACAGTCCAGACTGAGTTCAACTAAGATAACAGCTGGTGGCTCACACAGAGAGTACAATGAAAACAACCATAAGTGTCCTCAGGTGTACTCAGTGCCAGACAGTTGGAGTGCATTGCCACCATGACACACAGATAGTCCAGCAGTAAGTTTATCTAAGGTCACAGCTGGCATCTCATGCAAAGTGTACTGTGAGAACTGCCAGAAATAACCTCAGGTGGACTCAGTTCCAGACTGTTGTACTACGCTGCCGCCATGACACTGAGTCAGACAGTCCGACCCTGTGTTCACCTGAGGTCAGTTCTGGCAGCTTACATGCTGCTTTCAGTGTGTCCCAGAGGCCAAAGTAAGTGGCCACGTTTTCTATCGTCACTACTTACCGTGGCCTCTAGATGTAGAAAAGTCGGGATCGCCTTGGGAAATTGTGTTGATTACATTGGACTTGCACGGGTGTTTTGGGTGTTAATAAATTGGTGAAAAAGGATTTATTTTTATTTAAAAAATGGATTTTTGTTTGATTTTTTCTTTTTACTTACATGGTTGGTAATATTGTCTCATAAACACCTCTCCATTACCAACACAGGGCTTGATGGTAGCAAATCACAGCTGACAACAACCCCATATACTACCCCAGTTACCACCGAACCAATGCAATCTAGACTAGCCAGGTGAAGCGCCATAATTGGTGCATGTAATAGATGCGCCAGTTGTGGGGCTACTGTGAGCTGCTATTATTAGAATGGGGAGGGCCCAATAACCATGGACATTCTCAGACTGATTATACCAGTCACCAGCTGTCTGCTTTATGATTATCAAAAATGAGGGAGCCACATGCCATTTTTCCTTATTTATTTTGTTTAAATAATTTAAAAAGAAAACAGCATGGGGAAGCCTCTATTTTTGATAAGCAGCCACACTAAAGCACACACATGAGGACTGCAGCCCACAGCTGTGTGCTTTACCTATGCTGGTTTATCACAAATAGATGGGGGCCGTACATCAGAGTGGCATAATACTCTGACAATATTGATCCTGTAAGCGACCTATGAGTCAGAGATGCATCCTGGCAACTTCTACATGCTGTTACCATTTAATATCTGCACTCTTCCATCCATTTAGGAATTTTTACAGCCCCCCCAAATCTCCTGAGAGGGTCCGCTGGAAAGTAATTTGAATATCCCATTGACTTGAACTAGATTTGTTTTTCATGACTAATACACAAATAGAACGAAATATTTGATACAAATAATACATAACCGAAAATTTTAGTATTTGCCCATCACTATTTAGATACTCTGCTATTCCTATGCTAATTACGTCATTATCTAGTCAATTGGGCATTAGCTTCCCTAGACTAATCTGTGATCTTTCCATGTTATCACACACCTGTGGGCATGATAACATGATTTCCTGAGACGGTATCATTGCAGCTCCTGGAAACCAAGTCCAAGCGCATTGCTAATTTGAGCAACCTCCCTGTACTCTGAAGTCTGGTGTACGTGTCCCGACTTTAGAGAGGTGCGCTGCACAAGATCAAAAGTGCAGAAGCTGTTCTTCCAATCATGCGCAGTGAACTTCTCTGAAGCGAGATGCATACATACGGCTTTAGAGACACACTGAGCCTGTACATATGCAAGATTTCATGTAACTGGCAGTGACACCAGCTTGTGGAAAGCATATTATCATCCCCATAGCGGCATGATAGCATGGAAAGAGGGACTAGTTTGGGGAAAATAAGGCCTCATTGACTAGGCAAAGCCCCAATTAAAATTGGCAGATCAATGGCTCGTGCATCACACTGCCGCCATTTTCGTGAAGCCCACTGCTGAGAAAGTAATGGCTGTTTCCTATGGACAGGAAACGCCCACTCTCCCTGCCCAGGGCCCATGCATCAGCCCCACTCTGGGCACCGCCAGGTTCCTGCAGCGTGACCCTGCCTCTCGTGACCCTGCTTCACCACCGCCATACCGCTGCACCCCAGTAAGCTACATTGAACACCTTTGGAAAGATCTTAACTGGGAGACCAGGAGCAGTTTGCAAAAGAAATGTCCAAAATTCCAGTTGAGAGATGTAAGAAGTTTGCTATAGAAAGTGATTGTTTGCAGTTATTTATTCCAAAGGGCGGGAACCAAATATTAAGTTGCAGACGCCAACAATTTGGGCCAGCCCATTTTTAGAGTTTTGTGTGAAATTTTGTCCAATTTTGCTTTCCTCCTCTATTTTTTTTTCCAATTCAAATAACAATAAATATACGTGTATGACAGAACATTTCTAATTGAAATAATTATCCGAGAGAAGTACTTAATTTCCTGGAACAATTTGAAGGGTGCCAACACTTTCAGCCATGACTATGTGACTTTGTAATATTATACAGGCACATAGTCCTTGGTAACATTGATTATTCTAATAATATAAGTAGGGATTTTATTCCTAACTTTAGTTTTATCATCAGACAGTAAAGCAGTTGCTTGCACTTTACAGTCACCTCTGTCATAATAATACCCGTGGAATATAATTTTGCTATATTTTTTATTTGACTTTTTTGTGCAGGGTGTTCAGATGTTGATATCTCCTGCAGGGCAAGAAGAATACTTTATGATAATAGTGTCACTATACAGTTTGGTTGCTTTGACCTATTTTTGGTAATACTTTTAGGAAAAGTATTGGTAACAATGAAAAATGCTTCCTATTTTAAAAAGAAAATCTATAATTTACTATAATGATAAAAAATTAAATATGAGTGCCATTTTCCGGTATATTTAGCTGAACATTCTCAACAAGATAAGGCTTCTTTTAAACATTTTTACTTGCATTATCAGGGTTTCTTCATATACTTATATTACGATCATGGCTCACTTAAAATGTGTGAATGAGTATAAGGGTGTGCTCTCATCTGTGGATAAACTCAGCGAGTGCAATCCGATCAAACACCGGATTGCACTCACCAATGTTAAACAATAGTGTCAGGCATATCTGCAAGATTTTCCTCAGCAAGAAACAGGCCGAGATTCTGCCCATGCAAGTGTGTGAGTGCAATGAAAAGGTTGCACACCAATGAACATCATTTAATAGTAAATGCTAACTATAGCAATGGTGTCCTTGGGTGACCTCAGTGTGTCACCACTTATCTGGCCTCAGCTCTCACTCAGTCATACAGTTTTCGGAGACCACGGGAATACAAAACTTTGTTCTCTGATGAAGCAGGGCTGAGAGCGCGTCATGTCCAGCAGAGCGAAGACATCGCAGAGGATTGAGGATGGGTATGAGAGTCGAGGGGTTAATAAAGATGGAGTCTGGAAATTACTTTGTGCTTTTATTTCTAATAAAATGTTTTTTTTCTATGTGTGTTGTGTCTTCTTTACTATTAATTTGAGTTTCCTAATGGCCTGGTCTAATATTGGCCTGACATTAAGAATCTCCGGCTAATGCCAGCTGGCAATACAAAGCTGGTATTAACTCCCTTATTACTCAGCATTCCACTGTCATCAGGGCTACTGGAAGAGCTATGTAAAGTGCCTGGAAATGATGCTACCATGAATGCGCCATTTTCAGAGGAGGCAGTGGGCTGTTATTCTTTAGCATGTGGGGGCTGTAAAATGATGGGCCCTCACCGTGCTGAGAATACCAGCCCTCAGCTGCCTAGTTTCATCTTGGCTGGCAATTAAAAATAGGGCGGAGCCCTACACAACATTGCTCCCAGGCAACCAGGAAGCTGCAACAAAGTGCGTGGTGTGTGCAGAGCACCGGAAGCCTACAAATCGGATTATGCAGGCTGCATAACCCAATCAGGATAGTGGACTAACCGCAGACAAGAAATAAATACCAGGCTCAGCACCCAGATTTTACCTTAGGAGCGCCCTCCTGTTTCTCTCTATTTTCTATACACAACATTTTTTGTCAGCCAAGGTAAAATTAGGCAGCTGAGGGTGGCAACTTGCAGCTGTCTGCTTAATGTGTGTAAGACTGAAAAATACAATGAAGCCCAAGCACAATCACCTTCAAGATTGTGGAAATGCAGTCTGCTTGCAACAGTTAATCACAGACAAACTCACAAAGAGGGAGCGGAGCGTCTGTGATAGACTTTTGCCGGGCAGTGCAGTGAATATGCATAAAGCTTAATGCGTTGCCCCAGATACAGCATCAGAAGACTTGTAAGCCAGATCTAGCTATTCAACCATCTATCTATCCTATCTATCTTTCTGATTATCTTTTTTCGGTCTATAAGTTTATCAATTCTAACTTTACTGGGGCATGTTAAAAAAAGCATGTCATACGCTCGTCATACTTATGACATACGGATGCTAGGTGCAGGGAAATCGCACACTGGCATGTTATGCGTATGTTATACTCATGATATCCGCATGGCATCCGCATGTCATACGGGTATCAAAATGCAAGACACTCTACTACTTTTCTCGCCGAGATCTGCGGGAAGAAAAGATACGCAGATGTGAGCGTACCCTAATGAATAGGAGAGCCCATGCAGTATTAGTGTACTGTGGTGTAAACTTGGGTCAGCTTTTTAACTCTGCAAAAGTAACAGGTACTCCTCAGAATATCAAAACACCAAAGGATTTTGTGAAAAAAATATGGCTTTGTTTAATTCTATTCATAAAAACACATTACAATATTTTAGCCAAGTTGGCTTTTGTCAAGCAAAAAAATAGGAATTAAACAAAGCAGTGAATGGGTCTAGAGGTAGAGAAAAGCAACAGCATGGAAAATCAAACTTTTTGAGGCCAATTTTGCAGAGTTGTCAATTGAAATTATTCTGATAGAGACCATATGTACTACCAACTTTTAGTAATAGATGCAGGAGACCCTGGAGTTAATCAAGCCAAGCAGTGAATGGCGACCATAGATAAAGTAAAAGACATAAAACTTAACTTTTAATGATCTAATTAAAAAGGTATATAAACCTAAAATGACAATTTAAAACCAGTGCAACAAGTGTTAGTGGATCCTTGTAAAGTGATACTAAGCTCAATTGATCAACATTCAAGGACCACAATGATTTTGCTTGAGTATCAGCTAATCACATATAACGGCATACCGCCACTGAACAAGCACCACATCGGCCACAGGCCTATTTTAACCCTGAGCCTTGCCTCTTATGCACCATAGATAAATAACGTCTTCCTGGTTCCCCTTCAGTGGACCATAGAGGTAACTGCCTAGATCTCTGATAATGAATCCTGGTGCAACTTGCTAATAAATCTCACATACATTTGTGATATGTTCTTGACAGGTTAATATTGGTGGCCAATTTAGGTCTCCATATTGACAGACGACCAGTCTGGTCCTATACCACATTACCCTACTACCGCAAAAGGTCCACAGAGATCCAACCCCCAGTATTAACACCGAACCTTGTGAAAGGCCGAGGTCGGCCGAAACGTCAGACAAGTGTAACAATACTGTCGGGCAAATAATTAAGCAGAAGACACATTTTTTGACCTGCAATTGTGTGGTTAAACTTTATTACATTAGTGTGCGCAGATTCGCCTAGTTACTATTGACTTCTTTTTTACTGGAGCAAAAAACCAAAGACACGTAAGCCTGTCATTATTCAATAATTTTTGTCACTCAAAACAGTGACAGCTCAGTGTGCCCCGGATTCAGGTTGGACAAATGAGTTGTCACTCATCCAACCGACAATTCAGCATGTCTCAAATCACAGAGTGCAGGAATCGTGACAATTGCTTAAGATGGGGCTCTAAGGAGCCCTGTTCTCCTTCTCTAGATTGGTGGGATTTCCAGAAGTCAGCCTCCCATCGATCAGAAATTTACTGGCGCTAAAACACCTATGATGGAACACCCCAACTTGGAGCTGTAATACAGCATGAGTACAATTTGTGTTTATGAATTATTTTAGTTTGGCAGAAGATCAAATCCATTGTGAAGTGTAGGACCACGAACTGTATAAGGATGTGGTCCCTGACTATGGATAAAATCTGGGATATTCCCTCTTCTTTCCCTCTGGTCCCTGGCAAATGTAGGTACGTGAGGAGTTAAATTAGGTAATCTCATCTGTAGATGAAAGGCGGGGGAGGAGACAGGTTTACTGAGCGGTATGTTGTTATAGGATTGATGCCCGCCTTGTTTTCTTCCCCCCCTTCACCCTTGCTCATCTTAAGTCATATGGAATAGTTCGGGTATAAAGTTTTTCCCATCTCTGTGCTTTCCCCTCTTCACCGGATACCGCTGACAGCGTTCCATATGGCTACCAGCGTGATGCCCGACGAGGAGTTAATAGCTGCTTTTAGGGCCCGAATGACAGCAAAAGGTCAGGGTTTTATGCAGCGTGTGTTGAATTGTCTCACTGACCCCCCTGCCCCTGGCTCTGTAAACAGGCAGGTTACTGCTGGCAGATAGTCTGAGAGGCTCCCCCGTCCTCGCTAGCATCTTAGTCCTGATTTATGCGTTGCCGGGAACAGAAGGAGCTGTGTTAGATCAGATGTTGGGCATGTGAAGGTTAGGTCCGGTGAAAGAGCGCATGAACAGGCCACACCCCCCCTTCCCCAGCGCCATCTTTGAATGTTCAGGAGTTGTGCTGCAGACTTTAATATGGGTAACAGGCAGAGTTATTCTGCAGATGAGGATTTATTAACCCCTCCTGCAACTCAAGCCACAGCACAGATGGCAGCCCCCGGTGAGCAGCATTCAGATGATGGGGAGCTTAGCTATCAGGAAGCCTCTGAAACATTGCACCCCCTGCCTCCTCAGTTAACCCAGCATAACACCAAGGCAGTCATTCCCCGAGCTGCTCCAGGTACTGCCGCGGGCAGGTATTGCCTGAGGTCGGTTTCATGGTCACGATCTAGTTCAAGGAAGACTGAAAGTAGGGAAAGCAGCAGGACATCCGTTTGCAGATGTTGCCGTGGTTGGTCCCATAGCAGAAGGAGGTCAAGGTGCTCCAGATCATCAAGATGGAGGTCACCATCCACATCGGGTAGTTCTCGGAGTCAGGAGAGAGTGAGACAGCAGCAGGAATTGCTAGTGTCAACCAGTGGATTGTTTTGCGGTGCCAACCAGTCACGCGCGTTTCCGAATTACCTACATGGGCATCAGGATGCTGCAACAGTATCTGTTGAGTTTAACATTGCTGTGGCATGGGAGGAGGGTGGGGTAGGCAGCGGTTTGGTTGCCGTATTGAATACGCTTTTGGAGAAGTGCGAACCACCCCCTCCATCACCTTCTGCGGTACCGGTAGCCCCGGGACCGCATGCAAGTTTGCATAAGGAAGCCTTTTTCTGCGGAGTTAGCCCACTGGGATATCATCTGAGTGCTGATATTAAAGAGAAAATTTGTGATAATAAGTACGTAGACATTTGGTCATTAATTTCAACCAACCAGCACACTGTTGATAAGGAGAACAGATCGTTGGTTGGCGATCGAATATATGATTGATGCCTAATGGTAGGCCGTACAATGAGCAACTGGCTGCAGGCCTTTGCCGTCCTTGGCTGTGTTATGGGCTAGAGGCACCCCAAGCACTGCACGGAGTTATTCATTCTGGTGCCGGTTCCCAAGACTACCTTCCCGAGCTCCCATAACGACTATAGACCGGTGGCCTTAACATCGCATGTGATGAAGTCCTTGGAGAGAATTGTACTTGCCTACTTGTGTCCGAGGGTGTCTGCTTTTATGGACCCCCTTCAGTTTGCGTATCGGCAGATTCTAGGGCTGGACGATGCTGTAGCATATCTGCTACAAACAGTACATTCCTTTTTGGACAATGATGGAACCACTGTACGTGCCATGTTCTTCGATTTCTCCAGTGCATTCAACACCTTACAGCCACTATTATTACGTAAAAAGCTAGTTGAAATGGCGGTTGATGAGGGACTAGTGAATTGGATCATTGATTACCTGTCGGACAGGCCACAGTTCGTAAGGTTGGGGGTGGCCGTATCGGATAGTGTTCGGAGCAGTGTTGGAGCCCCTCAGGAAACGGTGCTGTTGCCATTCCTTTTTACGTTATACACAGCTGATTTTCAGTATAAATCAGACCTTTGTCACCTTCAGAAGTACTCTGATGACTCAGTGATAGTCGGAGGTATTGAGAGAGGCCGGGGGGAGGAGGAATACAGAAGGGTGGTCTCGGACTTTGTTGACTGGTGCCAGGCTAACCATTCAGAACTCAAAGTAAAGAAAACCAGGGAGTTGGTGTTGAGTTATGGAAGGTGCATGAAGGATTGCTTACCTATCACTATTGATGGTCAGGATGTGGAGATGGTGGAGAATTTCAAATATTTGGGGGTTCACCTGGACAGCAAGCTTGATTGGAGGTGCCATATGGAGAAGGTTTGCAAGAAAGGGATGAGTAGACTTTACTTCCTAAGGAAATTAAGGTCGTTTAATGTGTGTAGCAAAATGCTTGAAATGTTCTATCAATCTATTGTGGCAAGTGCAATCTTTGCTGCAATAATATGCTGGGGTAGTAGTGTGCGCACAGCTGACGCTAATAAGCTGAATAAACTTATCAAGAAGGCTAGTGCGGCGGTGGGTCTACAACTTAGGACTTTCGAGGAGGTATTAGAGGATAGAATTAATAAGAAATGCAAGGCTATAATGAGCAACAATACACACCCGCTCTCTGAACTGTTTGCGAAGCAGTAGAGCACATTCTGCAAGCGTCTAATCCAACTAATGTGTAAAAAGGAAAGATACAGAAAATCGTTTGTTCCGACAGCTGTGGGGATGTTTAACAAATGTATAAGTGTAAAGCGTCCCAAGACTATGTAAAGTTATATGTGTATGGGGGAATAGGTGAGGTACATGTACCAGTCTACCCACATCTGCTGTCCATATAGACTTATTTTGTAAAGTGTGAAATGTTCTTGATCTTTGTTCTGCTGCTGTAATACTGTAATTTCCTCCGGGATCAATAAAGTTTATCTTATCTTATCTTATCTTCATCTATATGGATTCCATGTACAATGTGTATAAGTCCTTCGGTGGTAGTGCTTGGTATCGGTACGATGAAGAGTTCCGCTGCAGGTTGGAGTTGCAGCCTACCATTGGCTGGGGAATTATAGCATACAATCTATAGTTGCGTCTCATGACTTCAGAGATGGCTAAGAACTTTCAGTCTGCGGCCTCTGGATCAGCAACTCACCCCCAGGGTGCAGCGGTCATACGGAAACCTGGGGCATGCTGGCTGTAAAATGAGGACCTCTGTCGATTCTACGGGGCGTGTAAGTACAAGCACAAATGCTCAGCCTGCATCGGGCCTCATATTGCAGTCAGATGTACTAAGTCAGGAAAAAACCCCAGCAGTCAGAATGCGGGTACTAAAGGGAAAGACTCCAGTGAATATAGAAGCGATGGGTCTTTGGTTGGACCGGTACCCCAATAAATAGGCGGCCGCCACCCTATGCGTGGGTTTCACGTTTGTTTTTTTCATTCCTTTTGTTTATTCCAGTCCCCCAATTTTCGCTAACAACCTATGATCAGCCCTGGAAAATCCTACTATGCTAAGAGAGAAAATGAGAAAGGAGGCCGTTTAGCTCCTTACCTTTCTCAAACGTAAGGATTTCCCCCCTTGGGTTAGTGCTTAAAAAAAAGTCTTCCATTTTCTGTCTAAATCAACACCTGTCGCACCCGAAGTGCTCTTTGGTAAACAACGGAATAGCAAAGGAAGACTGCTCGGTGACATACGTGTCGTTCGATCGTGCAGTAGCCCTACTTATGGGGGCCGGCCAAGGCGCGATGCTGGCAAAATCAGATATTGAATCTGCTTTATGCCTTCTTCCCATGCATCCAGATTTTTACCATCTTCTGGGGTGGACCTTGGACGGTTATTTTTATTATGACACCTGCCTCCAATGGGATTTACAATATCTTGTCACTACTTTGAATTGTTCAGTTCCTTCATTGAATGTGCGATTCGTTATGAGACGAGTTGCAGCACTGTTACCCACTACCTTAATGATTTCCTGTTTGTTTCCCCCAAAGACAGCAGCCAATGTCAAATAATGCTAGATTCCTTTCGGTCATTGATGAGGAAATTGGGTGTCCCCCTTTCTTAGGAAAAAACAGCGGGCCCAGTGACACGGTTATCCTTTCTGGGTAGTGAACTGGACTCTGTAGAAATGGTCTTTAGGCTCCCGATAGATAAAGTTGAAAAGACATTAACTGCGATCTTTGACTTCCTGGCCGTTAGCAAGGTAACATTGCAGCAGTCCCTTTTAGGTTTGCTCAATTTTGCCTGCAGAGTAATACCAATAGGGAGGGCTTTTTTACATCCCTTGTCACTTGCTACCAAAGGTGTTACTCAACATGGGCACCACATTCATTTGAATAGGTCCATGGAAGAGGATTTAAAAGTATGGAGAACGTTTTTGCTGTCGTACAATGGGAGCACTTGTTGCCAACACGCAGAAGTTTCAAATGAGGAGTTGTCTTTATTTACAGAAGCATGGTAAGGTACCTGGACTACCTAAGAAAAGCTGAAGTAGCCCACGCTGTAGCACAGGGCAGGATGGCAGGTTTACGTTTCCATTTGCGGTTACGGGGGTTTTATGACGTGACTAAAGCGTTCGTCATCCGGCAGGCACTCAAAGGCTGGAGGAAGGAGCAGGTAGTCAGAGAATGTAGGTGTCCTGTGTCCTAAAGCTTAATCGTATTATTGGCAACTAATGGCATTTGTCAAACCACTTTCGAATCTTTATTGTGCAGTGCCGCTTTTTGCCTCACCTTTTCCGGTGCATTGCGTCTTTGCAAACTAGTCGTGCCTGCAAAAGATAAATCGGGTGGTTTACTTTATGACAACGTCATAGTAGCTAATAGTAAAGTAAGGATTCGTGTTTGCAGATATAAAACCAACCAGTTAAGTCATGGGGCCTGGCTGCCCTTAATCGGGTCAGAAATGTTACGTGTCCTGTGCATGCGGTCTCATCGTACATGGCTGTTTGAAAGTGTGGTGTTAATTTTTATCACACAAGGATGGGACCCCTTTGTCTCACTACCAATTCCAGATGGTCTTCAAGCGGTGGGCTACCTCCCTCACGAA
The DNA here is from genome assembly GCA_033576535.1 of Allobates femoralis. Lineage (NCBI taxonomy): Eukaryota > Metazoa > Chordata > Amphibia > Anura > Aromobatidae > Allobates > Allobates femoralis. The sequence goes on from JARQOC010000004.1 coordinate 87,016,813, forward strand.
TTTGGGATGCATTCCTTCAGAATCGGCGCAGCGATGGAAGCAGCTTGCGCTGGTTTGTCAAACAGGGAGGTTAAGCAGATAGGGAGGTGGAAGTCCGATTGCTATGCCTCATATAACAGGCCTGAATTACTGTTGTAAATATCATTGGTTCTAGGTCCATGGCGCCTCACATTGTTCATCCTCGGGCATTCATATATATTCTGGGCAGCTCAATGTGCTGCTTCAAGACCAGGTGGCAAGACCCTCAGCTTTCTTGGTGTCGGCGTATCATGGAGAGGAAATCGTAGTCCCAAGTGGTCTCATTCGCAGATCATAATAGTCATCCATGCCGGAGAAAATGATCTGTGCTCTCCCAAAAGTGCCGAATTAATGACATTGATAAAAGCTGATATTGGTCGAATGTTGGGTTTATTTGATGAAGCCATACTGGTCTGGTTGGAAATAATACCCCGGGCAACGTGGCAGGGTGCCAGAGATGCAGTGGCCGTGGAACAGGCTAGTAGGAAAGTGAATTGTAGGGTTTCCCACTTTGTCTGTTCACTGGAAGGGGTGGTAGTTAGACACAGGCAATTAGATGGCAATAACCGGCGCCTGATGATATAAGATGGGACACACCTAAACAAGATTGGTTTGGATATATTCCTATCTGGGTTACAGGACGGGGTTGAGCAGGCCTTACTGTTATTATGTGGGGGTTGGGGCTCGGTGTAGGGCTACACCGGCCTCTTCGTGGTGGTGGCTAAGTTACAAGTTTAGAGTTTGTTCCAATGACGTACTTGGCCTTCGGGAGTCCGGATTCACATACCATGTTGGCAAGTTTGAAAATTGATGGAAATATGAGAGAACAGTCAAAATTTTGTTGATAAACAATGAGAATAACAAAAGCCGTGGACAACCCCATCCACAAAAAAGGTTAAATTGTTTGTCATTAATTGGTTTGAATAAGAGGCAAAGGTTATGCATAAACTATGGGTATAACTGCAGTCTTAAAATGAAATGTTGTTTTACGTCAAGTTATAAAGGAGGAATTCTTGTACGTTACATGAAGGTGTTTTATCCATTGATGACACCATCATGAAAGTTGCGGGAACCGTAGAAATGTAAGCCACAAGTAGTAATGTTTGTAAGATATGTGCTATTGTTAATGTAGCTATTTTCTGTGACTGAATGGAGTCCTGCTGCTCAGTACAATCACTGTCTGATGAGGCCTTACCAAAAAATGCCTGCTTTACACCTCCCTCTAAAACCTACTCCAACATAGGAAATAAATGGGTGGCATTTGCAGGGAACAAAGTTGAAATGGGTAAATACTGTAAAAACTACAGGAGCATATATTTTTAAGTGTTTCTATTCTTTCAAATAAACCCAATGGAAAAGCATGGTATTTCATTCCCATCCTTCCCAAATTAAAACTTCTTTTGGTGCACATTTTCATCCAATATGACCAGGAGCTTTGAAAACTGCTATCTATTCTTTTATGTATATGGTTCCTCTTCAAAATTATACCAGCACTATAAGTATTAGATAGAGACGAGCGGATCAGACAAAATTGAAATTTACCATTTCAGGAAAGGTCTGGGAACTTGCTATGAACCTTATGGAGACAGCAAAGTAGGTGAGGAGATTGTAAGCCACTTCCCTCCTCTCAGATATATGCAAATATGCAAATTTGCACTTCACTAAGGAAGTGGAGAAACTCCAGTGCCACATTTAAGCAGCTTCCTCAAAGTCATAATCGCTTTCCAACAAGCTTTTATTATAACTAAGGAATTTGTGCCAGATCAGAACCCCAAACTACAGACGCTGCGTTTCGGGGTACATTGAAGTTACTCTTTTCAAATTTAATGTCTCCCCAGAATCCAGGGCATAATTAACATAAGATGTGGAAAATGAAAATAATACTTGTACTCACCTCTCTGGCACCTGTGTTCTTCATAGTCTCTTGTCCTGTCCTCAGGGCATCTTCTTACCAATGCAGAGCATTGATTCTCTTGTCCTTTAATGCTAAGTCTGGCGCTCTGACTCTGATGTGGCCCAGGCTGTTTGTGTTCAAGCACTCATAAGGTTGACAATATTACGAAATTTACTATGACTGCACATGATGAAATGTCTTGGATGTGATCAGAGCCAAAAGTTCGCTTTTTAGCGTGTTAGCTAAAAGTCAGGTCTAAGCAATGAGGACACATCGATGCTCCGAGGACCTCATAAGAGATGGAGCAGAGGGGCTGGTGAGTTGAGCGGTAAGGTGAATATAAAATTTTTTTAGTCATGATGACTTTTTTGACTCATCAAACCGCGAGTGAACTCTGCCTTCACAGCCAAAGTCTTCTTGCTCCCTGGTGCTGCGCTCCCTGCCCGGTCCTAACTCAGGTTTGGGTTGGGAGGCGGCGGGGGAGCAGAGGATCGGGCTGATTGACTTTTTACCGCCGGCTTTTAAACAATCATGTCCCCATTTCAGCCTTTTCCTCTGCTCCCAGACCACTTTATAGAGTCCTTTTGGTATTATCAAACATGAGCTCAAACTGCCGAATTTGAAGCTAATTCTTCGCTTTCGTCGAGTGACTCGAACACCACCCAAAACAGCTTGAATTTGAGATTGGCGAACATTTCGAATCAAACATCGCTCATCTCTAGTCTGCACTTAACTCCTGCCGCAGAAGGCTGTATACACTGCACCAGGCTGCAAGCTCTAATGGTCACTTTACACGTCCCGATTTTGGCGTCCAACTCCGATAAAAAGTCACATGGTTCGTGAGTTGGACCCAAATCTTTCGTGCGTTGTATGGTGTAAATGTCCAATATGATGCACGAACGATGCCAAAACGATATCGGGGATCAAATGAGCCTGCTCTCCAACCACCCGATATTGGATGGATGATGTGGCCGATCGTGCTGTGTGACAATGTTGGAGTACAACTTCCCCTATTCTCTCCCATGTTAAATGGTCGTTCCTGGGTCGGCCGTACAAGGGGGTGTACACATTGTTGTTGCGTGCCTGCCGATATCGCCTGTGTAACATCACCTATGCGATCTTGGAAATCTGCCAGAAAAAGCGCGCTCCCGCGCGTTGTATCCAACTTCGGACCGATTTGGGCGGTAAATGGCCATAAGATCCATGACAGAAGCAAATGATCCATCTACTCTATAATTGCCGTAGGCAAAATCGTGCGGGACACCGAAATCGCCGTGGCTTTGTCACTATGGACTCACACCCGCGTGAGCAATGGCCGCGAAGTCGGCCATTGCGAGTCGCTGGCCGAAAATAAGATAGCCGCCACAAACTTAGCGTATTTACCGCTGAGTAGCGCGAGCAATGGTCGCGGCCATTGCGAGTCGCTAACCTCAGCCGCCGCACCTGCGCAAGCCCTAACTCTGTATGGGGATCCATTGCGATCGCTGTGTAGCGCGAGCAATAGCCGAGGCCATTTCGAGTCGCTATCGACAGCCGCGATCCTGCTAATTCCCCCTTACTCTGTATGGGGATCCATTGCGGAGTCGCTGTGTTAGCGCGACAATGGCCTTGGACCATTGCGAGTCGCTAACCTCACGCCGCACCTTACCTGCAAGTCCCCCTATTACTTTCTATGGGATTTACAGCAACCGCGCCGCAAGTGTAACGGTTATGCGCGAACGCGGTCAGATGCGGTTTTCACTTGCGGCCGGTTTGGGTAATCCCATAGGAAAGTATAGGGGGACTTTGGTCGGCTAGGTGCAAAGTGCGTTTTTGCACTTGTCGCAAGTGCGGTCGCGAAAAAAAACCGCAGTCAGCCACTTTTTTTTCGCGCTCGCACCTACCGCAAGTGCAAAACCGCATTTGCCGCACAATAGCCTCGCAAGTCCCTGAACTTTCTATGTGATTACCGCAAACCGCCGCAAGTGTAACCGCATCTGCCGGTTTGCCGCATACCGGCAGATGCGGTTACATGCGGCGGGTTTGCTGTAACTCCATACAAAGTATAGGGGGACTTGCGGCAAGTGCGCAATGACGATTTTGCACTTGCGGCAAGTGCTGGTTTTAAAAAAATTAAAAATAAATAAAAAAAATAAAAGGAAATATAAAATAAATAAATATAAAAATAACCATTCACTGCTAATAAAATGCTATTAATAATGCTATTAATGCAATTAATAATGTATTAATGCTATTAATAATACTTAATTCTAATTAATAATGCAATTAATGCTATTAATAATGACTATTAATTCTATTAATAATGCTATTAATGCTATTAATATGCTATTAATGCTATTAATACTATTAATGCTATTAATAATGCTAATTAATGCATTAATAATGCTATTAATTCTATTAATTGTATTATAATGCTATTAATGCTATTAATAATGCTATTAATGCTAATTAATACTATTAATGCTATTAAAATGCTATTAATGCTATAATGCATTAAGGAGGATGCTAAATTCATTAATAATGCTATTAATCTCTATAATAATGCTATTAATGAATTAATGCATTATAATGTATTAATATTCATTAATTCTATTATATGCTATTAAATGCTATTAATAATGCAATTAATGCTATAATGCTATTAATAATGCTATTAATTCTATTAATAATGCTATTAATGCTATTAATAATGCTATTAATGCTATTAATAATGCTATTAATTCTATTATTAATGCTATTAATGCTATTAATAATGCTATTAATGATATTAATAATGCTATTAATTCTATTAATAATGCTATTAATGCTATTAATTGTATTATTAATGCTATTAATGCTATTAATACTATTAATGCTATTAATAATGCTATTAATGCTATTAATGCTATTAATGCTATTAATAATGCTATTAATGCTATTAATGCTATTAATAATGCTATTAATTCTATTAATAATGCTATTAATGCTATTAATAATACTATTAATGCTATTACTAATGCTATTAATGCTATTAATAATCCTATTAATTCTATTAATAATGCTATTCATGCTATTAATTGTATTATTAATGCTATTAATGCTATTAATAATGCTATAAATGCTATTAATAATGCTATAAATGCTATTAATAATACTATTAATGTTATTAAAAATGCTATTAATGCTATTAATGCTATTAATAATGCTATTAATGCTATTAATAATGCTATTAATTCTATTAATAATGCTATTAATGCTATTAATAATGCTATTAATGCTATTAATAATACTATTAATGCTATTAATAATGCTATTAATTGTATTTATAATGCTATTAATGCTATTAATAATGCTATTAATGCTATTAATGCTATTAATAATGCTATTAATTCTATTAATAATGCTATTAATGCTATTAATAATGCTATTAATGCTATTAATAATGCTATTAATGCTATTAATAATACTATTAATGATATTACTAATGCTATTAATGCTATTAATAATCCTATTAATTCTATTAATAATGCTATTAATGCTATTAATTGTATTATTAATGCTATTAATGCTATTAATAATGCTATAAATGCTATTAATAATACTATTAATGTTATTAATAATGCTATTAATGCTATTAATGCTATTAATAATGCTATTAATGCTATTAATAATGCTATTAATTCTATTAATAATGCTATTAATGCTATTAATAATGCTATTAATAATACTATTAATGCTATTAATAATGCTATTAATTCTATTAATAATGCTATTAATTCTATTAATAATGCTATTAATGCAATTAATTGTATTTATAATGCTATTAATAATACTAATAATGATATTAATAATGCTATTAATGCTATTAATGCTTTTAATAATGCTATTAATGCTATTAATGCTATTAATAATGCTATTAATTCTATTAATAATGCTATTAATGCTATTAATGCTATTAATAATGCTATTAATTCTATTATTAATGCTATTAATGCTATTAATAATGCTATTAATGCTATTAATAATGCTATTAATGCTATTAATTGTATTATTAATGCTATTAATGCTATTAATAATGCTATTAATGCTATTAATACTGCTATTACTGCTAATAATAATGCTATTGCTAATATTATTGCTATTGATGATGCAATTATTATTTAAAAATCTTTAAAAAAAAAATAAACATATTCTAGACACCTGATGCATTTGCATCGGGCTCACAGCTAGTAATACATAAGAGAGGAAAATAAGCTGCCACTCACCGGTCAGTGCAGAATTCTTTAATGGTGCAAGTTACGGGTACATAAACACAGGGACGGGGTGATGACTACGGTGCCGTTTCCTGCAGTGAGCGCTTCTACAGGTCCTCCAGGAACACCGCCCGTTAAAGAATTCTGCACTGACCGGTGAGTGGCAGCTTTTTTCCTTCTCTTATGTATTACCAAACATGTATACATTTAAGGTACCTTTACACGCCGCTACAGAAGGTTGAAAACAACCGGGTTTCGGAGACAAATGTATCTTGCACCGTCAAATCAACCCGAGGTAGCGGCGTGTAAAGGTACCTTTACTGTTATCTAAGTGGTGGGAAAAAAATCTGAAGTTTGTAAAGAAAAAGAATTGTGTTTTCTGAGACCCGTAGCGTTCTCATTTGTCAGGATCTAGGGCTGTATGGCAGCTTATTATTTGTGGCTTGAGCTGACGTTTCTAATGCTACCAATTTTGGGTGAATGCGCTGTTTTCATCGCCTATTATTACATTTTATTGCAATGTTGCGGCGACCAAAAAAACCATAATTTTGCATTTGGACTTTTTTTCTGTGACGCAGTTTGCTGATCTGCTTAATTGATTTTATATTTTGATAAATTGGGCATTTCTGAACGTGGTGATACCAAATGTGTATTTTTTTTAGTTTCTTAATAGTTTTATTTTCAAAGAGGCAAAAGGGGTGTGATTTGAATTTTTGTGTTTCTTTTCATACTTTTAAAAAAACGTATTTTTTATTTTTTCCTTATTGTACTTTGTCCACTAGGGGTCCTCAGCACTGCACACTCTGATCGCTTTTCCTATGTTCAGATGATCTGCTGCTCTTCTGAACATAGAAGAAATCTTCACTTTCTGTCGGTGACATCAGTGGAAGATCATCGTCAGGAAGTGATTGCAGACAGCTTCTACGGTCATCAAAGGACCCTGGGCTGTCAAGATAACAGCGGAGGTCCCGTGATCACTTCATGGGACCTCTCATATCAGCACGGAACAGCGTTTGCTGCGGTACTTTGGATTGTGCTGTTAGTCACTCACAGCACGATCCAAAGGATTAAAGGCCGCTTTACACGTCGCAATATCGTTCCGATGTTGCATACAATTTCACGGGAGCGCGCACGTTTTTGGCATTTGTGAAAGATCGCATAGTAGATGTTACACAGGGAGATATCGCCAGGCAACGCAGCTATAATGTTGTACGCCCCTCTTGCACACTGTGTCTGAGCAACTCAGGGAACGACCAATTAACAATTGGAGTGAATAGGGAAGTTGTGCTCCAAATCGTAGTTGCGCTGTCACACAGCACGATCATGCCAGATCGTCAAGCCAATATTGCACGGTTGAAGAGCATGCACAGTCCACAAACGATATTGTTTTTGCATTGTTCTTGCATCGCATTGCTCATTTACATGGCACAACACACGAACGATATCAACTGCAACGCCCCTACCACATGACTTTTGATCGTAGTTGCGTTGCGATATCGTGACGTGTAAAGCGGCCTTAACAGTACCGATCTGATTGCTGATCGGATTGGTGCTGTTAGCTACACACTTTAGCTGATGAGATCAGCTGAGATGTATGGGGGAGGATGCGAGAGCATGAGCTTCATCAGGGGGAGTGACACGGTCAAGGACATATATACAGTACAGTATATGTCCTTGGTCATGAAGGGGTTAAAGCTGAGGTTATTAAGATCCCCGGGGGTTCTTTACAGAAAGTGGGCTGCATCTTCCTCAAAATTGTATCGTTAGAAGACAATAGATCTCATAACAAAAAGTGATGTTTATATGATTTATGTCTGCGGGGAGAGAAATAACCCTCTTCCCTGCACTGTGTACCTTACCTGTGATGGACCAGAGCTGTCACACATCTCACTGGCCCATCTGCAGACCAACTAGCATGGGGGTCCTTAAGTTTTCATTGTTTTCAGGATAGATGGAAAATGGAAATTGTTCTAATTCTCCATAACCTGTAAATGATTGTGTTGAGGGCTATAAATATATATATACTGGAGTGTGCAGGCAACTTTTGCTGATTCATTATCTTTCAAACAGAAGCAATAACTATTCTTTCAAACAAAACAAGCCTTAGATCAGATGAAATGCCTATATGCTTGTGGGTTGTTGTATACAATGCCTATGACAGTCTAATAAAAGGTCTGCTCTTTTATAAATACAATCTAAGGCTGGCTTCACACCACAGTTTTTGTCTGTCAGGGTGGATCCTGTTTTTTGCAGGATCACACTGACAGGATCGGACAGAACCTGATGGGTTGAACCGGATGGCAAACAAGCACCCTGATCCGTTTTTTTTCAGGATTGTTTTTTTTTCATTTCTCTATTGAAAAGCGTTGTGAATTACTAAGGCCTAAGGCGGCTTCACACCATGGTTTTCTGCTGTCAGGTTCTGTCTGGTGTTTTGCAAGATGCACCGGACAGAACCTGACAGCACTGGACGAGCAGAAACTGAGGGCAAATATGCCCTCCAATCCTGTTTTTAGCAGGATTCGTTTCTGCTGCTGTCTGCCGTGCTGCAATTTCAGCCTGCGTGTGCAGGGGAGCTGCCAGCGGTGCTGAAATTTTATTGAACATTCAGCTCGTGTGAGCAGAGGAGCTCTCCATGGTGCTGAACGCTCAGCGGTGGCTCTGAAATGCTACTGTCCATGGTGCTGAATGAGCGCATTAGCATTTCACAGCCGGCGCTGTTCTGTAAATGGCATCCGGGAAACAATCCAATTTTTTGCTGGAACTAGGGCGATCCAGCGCCCACAGACGGATCCTCCCGGATCGCCATTGATCTGGGAGGATCCGGTTTTGTTAATTTTTTGCATCGGACACAAAAAATGATGCCGACTCCGATTTTGTGTCTGGTGCAAAAAACGAACAAAACTGGATCAGGGAGAAAAACCCAAAACTGGATGGCCAAACTGGACCAAATAGCACCATAAGGATACATGGTGGCAAAACCGGATCAGGTTCTGTCCAGTTCAAATCTGATAGCACAAAACCGTGGTGTAAAGCTGGTCTAAGGGTGGAGTATATCTCAAACTTAAATTGCCAATATTCAATATTCGTATATCAAGCCTTTGACATCATATTTTTGGGATAATTGGGTTATCCAATAAATCATTGTCATAGTAAAATGTTTTAAAAGCCTTTTTATCTTAAAAATAAATTTGTATGTACTTTTTTGCTTCTGTGTACCAAATCCATTTCCTTTCCCCTCTGGCAGCTAAATGTTTAGTTCCTACTTTTCAGATGGAGTGCTATGGTACTGCAAATGCTGTTCTGATCCTTCCCTGAAAAGCAGTTCAGAAAGTTGTTTTGATGGCTGTTTTGCAGTGAACATAGGATAACTATGCTGAAATGTGTCTGAGAAGAGAATCAAAGAGCAATGTGTGTCCACCAGCTCTCAGCTCATTATGGAGATGGTTAAACTGCTGCACGTAAATATCACAATTCATTTATGGAGTGTTTTATAATGGCATGTCAGTGGTAAACTAGGTTGAGCTGTATGATTTATACAATACATATGATATTTATTTCTAGGACAAGGCTTCAAACTGTCTTCACATGAAAATTAATCGTCATCTCTAACAGTAAATTGGTTAAATAAAAATTAGTGAGGAGGGGATTATAGCAAGCAATTAACTGTTGAGGTTCAATGTTTAGAGTATGGAAGACCTTAAGATCTGATCAAGACAGTTTATAAAAAAGAACCATGGGTTCAAAGGACAGCATTCTTGATGTATTTATAAAGATGTCTGTCCTTTATTTTTGTATACTGCAAATATTATACTGTCAAGTACAACCTTTATAAAAGTAACAAGTATACAGGGGCTTTGTGCCTCAGAAATGACGTTAAATAAGAGAAAGTACCAGGATACACACCCGTATAGTTGTTAAAGTGCTTAAAAGTATTGTGTCTAATTTCATTTCAAGAGAACTCATAAGTACTAAACCATCACTACAAATACCTATACAGTCCCTGACAAAAGTTATGTCGCTTATCCATGTTATGTAAATAAAAGTTTATAACCTGACGTTAAATTCATCCATTGGTTGTATAAATTACTCTTTTGAAAGCTGAAACCCTCCCAAATGTGGTTTAAGTTAGGAAAATAAATTGGCATCAATGCTGAAATATTAATAATTTAATGAACACAGAAAGGTCAGATTTTAGCAAGACAAAAGTTTGGTTGCCCACAGAAACAATGTGATATTCTAAGAAATAATTAACTTAAAACACAAATATATGTTGCATAACATTGGTGAATGAAGTTGTGGTGCTATTAGAGTCATTTATTATTTTGTGTGACTGCCATGAGCTTGCGGTTCAACAATGATTCATGCAATTTATTAATGAAGTCATCAGGAATAGCAAAGAATGCAGTTTTACATGCCTCCCAGAGTTCATCTAGATTCTTTGGTTTTGTCTTCCAAGCTTCCTCTTTCATCCTACCCTGAACATGCTCAAAGATGTTCATGTCTGGTGACTGGGCTGGCCAGTCCTTGAGCACCTTGATCTTTTTTGCCTGGAGGAACTTTGTTGCAGAGATGGATGTATGTGATGGAGCACCACCCTGCTGCAGAATTTGCCCCCTTTTATGATTTGGGATATAAGAGGTAGCTAATACTTCTTGATATTTTAGGCTATTGATATTGCCTTCCACCTTGCAAATGTTTTGCACACCCCCATACTGAATGTAACCCCAGACTATGATCTTTCCACCACCAAATTTGGATCCATACAGGCTCCAGTAGGTTACACAACATGGATAAGCGACATAACTTTTGTCAGGGACTGTAAATGGCTCCTTATCCTTTCTTTATATATTGTTAACCCCCTCAATGCAAATTTGTAATCAAACCAACATGCTATATAAGCAAAATAAGAATTTTCTTATCTTTATATATATATATATATATCTTTATATATAATTGCCTTATGTTGTCCGCTACTGACTTCCGTCTGAATGTGTCCGAATACCACACCGTGCCAACTGGAAGTACGCCGGATGCCATATTGGAACACCCAAGCAATTGCTCTTCCAATATGGCAATTGCCGTACTCCTGCTGCCCATCACCCCCCCACTGCCCACCACCAGAGTTCTCCCCCAGTGCCTGATACCTTGCTCCTGCCGATCGCAGTCCAGTCCACACTCCCCCAGCCAGATCACAGCAGCCCAAATGGTTTCCCTCCTTTCAGTCTCTGCCTCACTTGGTCTCCCTCACCGTTCGATTTCCCCCCTTCCCCACCACTCGGTCTTCCTGCCGCTGCTCTGTGTTACCGCTTCCCGCTGAAGGACCTGTGTTACACTGAAGGCTAAAGAACCTGTGTGATGAGGTGGAGTCAAGTAACCCGCCCCGTTAGTGAAGCCACTGCATCACAGATCTTTCAGCAGGGAGCCGTGACACCGAGCAGCGGTAAGGAGACCGATGTGTATGTATGTGTGATGTGCCCCAGGGCCGTGGCATACTCAGAACTGGGCTGGATGCTTTCGGGAATTCACAGGGGTCGAAATTTGGCTCCGTGACCCTGGGTTCAGTGTTAAAGAGATCTTGGAAAATTATAGAAAGTTTATTCGTGACGCCACCGGTTGTTTTGGGTTATGAGTGGCCAGCACTGCTGCAGAACCTTTGGGGATGATGGACAGGCAGTTGGGATGAATTAGCTCCCCACAGGTGGAGCAGGTCCCCAGTACAGTGGATGTTGGAAAGAGTGTAGGATGCAAGATGGAGGGTGCACAGTAACAGACAGACTCACGGTTTGTTGGTTCCTCAAGTCTTTTACTGGCAATACCGGTTCAATGACAGGTTACAGTGAGTCTGCGTAACATGGGAGCAACTCGGGGTTCTCCTCACACGGCAAGTTCTGAGGCCTCCCTCCTACACTTTCTCTTGATGGGTCCCTGAGGCTGGTTGAACTAAGCTGCGGGCATCTCTTTTCCTGTGTGTGCCAGTAAGACAGGCAGCTTGAGTCCTTTTCTAGCCCAAATTCTCGGGCGGCTGCTCCTGGGCTCTTAACGCTGCTTTGCCTCCGGGCACTGGTGTGGCTGGGGAACTTGGAATTCCTCAGCCTCCGGTGTTGGCTGTCAGGACGTTAGGCCCTGCACAGCTTTGGACTCCAGTGTCCGGTTCTTGGCGCTTGTTCCTCTGGGGTGAGCTCGACACTGCTCTACTAGCTCCAGGTTCTCCTCTACGTCCTCAGTCCCTTGCCTGCAGGTCCCTCAAGCTTGGCTTTAGCTTTCTTGGGGTGAGCTGAGCACTGCCCAGCCCACAGAATATTTTCCTCAGTAGTGCTCCATACTGAACTGACTAACTCTACTCCAGACCAGAATTTAAAGGGAAGCTGTCGTGAATCTGGGTTTTAGATCTCCCCCTTCAGTCCTGGAGACAGAAAGGTCTTGTGTGCTTTGGTTTTGCCTGGTGTGAATACCCTCTGCTGCACTCAGGTATGACACTACCCCCCAAGGGAGATAATGACATTGTGGCAACCAAACTCTGGGGTGCCACATGTGTGTCTATGTATGTGTATGTATGCGTGTGTGTAGATATATATATATATATATATATATATATATAATGTATGTATGTGTGTATATACTGTATAGTGGGTATGGAAAGTATTCAGACTCCTTTAAATTTTTCACTCTTTGTTTCATGGCAGCCATTTGGTAAATTCAAAAAAGTTAAATTTTTTTCTCATTAATTAATTAAGCCTATACCCCATCTCATATATCTTATATCATATGGTCATAAGTATTTAGACTCCTTGCTCAGACACTAATATTTAAGTTACATGCTGTTCATTTCCTCGTGATCCTCCTTGAGATGGTTCTGCTCATTCATTGGAGTCCAGCTGTGTTTAATTAAACTGATAGAACTTAATTTGGAAAAGCACACATCTTTCTATGTAAGACCTCACAGTTCACAGTGCATGTCAGACCAAATGAGAATCTTGAGGTCAAAGGAACTGTCCAAGGAGCTAAGAGACAAAATTATGGCAAGGCATAGATCTGGCCAATGTTACAAAAGAACTCTCTCCCCAGTCCCCCACGCCAAGTGCCTCGGGTTATCCTTGACTTTTCCCTCTCCTTCAAGCCTCACATCCAGGCCCTCGCCACCTCCTGCCGACTCCAGCTCAAAAACATCTATAGGATCCGCACTTTCCTTGACCACAACACTGCTAAAACCCTTATTCACGCTCTCATCATCTCCCGCCTCGACTACTGCAACCTCCTGCTCACCGGCCTCCCCAATACCTCCCTTGCACCTCTCCAATCTATCCTGAACTCTGCTGCCCGCCTAATCCATCTATCCCCCTGCTACTCCCCTGTCTCCCCCATCTGCCAAGCCCTTCACTGGCTCCCTACTTCCAAGAGATCCCAGTTTAAAACATTAACCATGACATACAAAGCCATTTACAACCTGTCCCCTCCATACATCTCTGACATGGTCTCCCGATACCTACCATCACGCAACCTGCGATCCTCCCAAGAGCTCCTCCTCTACTCCCTCCTCATCTCCTCTTCGCACAACCACATACAGGATTTCTCCCGCGCTTCACCCATACTCTGAAACTTACTGCCCCAACACATCAGACATTCTCCTACCCTGGGAACCTTCAAAAGAAGCCTGAAGAAACACCTGTTCCGCCAAGCCTACCACCTGCAATAAGACCCGGTCCACCACACCGCCTCATGACTGGAACTTCCCCCTCTCACTGTATCCCCACCCGCCCCTCGTAGACTGTTAGCCCTTGCGGACAGGATTTCTCCCTTCTTGTATCTGTACGACCGAATTGTCCACATTTATTGTTACTTGTATTGTTACTATGTTACTTGTCCTAGTCTGCCCCTTTTAACATGTAAAGTGGCATGGAATATAATGGCGCTATGTAAATAAATAATAATAATAATCTAATATATAAAGCTGAATGTGTGTATGTATGTGTGTATGTATATCCGGGATTGGCATCTACACTGTCGCAACTACAGCCACAAATTTTGCACAGTCACACGTCTGGACCCCGAGAGTGTCATAGGCTATGTTGTGAGGTGAAATTTTAACCCCGCGCGTTCCAATTCACCAAACAATTGTGCCCCTATCTACATATTGGGGCAAAAGTGACAGTTACCAGTTGACAGTTGTGAATGAGAGGGGCTTAATGATAGCACCAAAGAATAACAGCATATACCAACTTATAGTCACTAAGGTGGGGCCCCGACATGGGATATTCACCATGCACGGGGACATGTATACACACCACACGAACACAAAGAGTGATAGCAAGTGTATAGTCGCTAAGGTGCAGCCCCAACATTGGATACTCACCATGCACCCGAACACACACGCACACCACAAACAGACACACACAACACAGAGACACACACCCCACAGGGACACACACACCCTATAGCGACACATGCACTCACCCCACAGGGACACACACACACACACCACAGAGAGACACACACAACACAGAGACACACACACACTACACAGACACCCCCCCACAGGTTCACACACACATACTCACCCTATAGGGACACATGCACTCACCCCACAGGGACACACACACCACGAAGAGACACACACACACCACAAAGACCCTGCCAACAGGGACACACACACATACACACCCTATAGGGACACATGCACTCACCCCACAGGGACACACATCACAAAGACACACACACACCACACAGACCCCCCCACAGGGACACACACACATACACACCCTATAGGGACACATGCACTCACCCCACAGGGACACACACGCACACATACACGCCAGGGACACACACACCACACAGACAGACACAGATGTGCACAAATCGCCTCACACAACTCGCCTCATATGTGTGCTATCTTTAATTTCTAAACATAAACATCTGATTAAAAACAGCCAATGTGCAACACGTGCCATATAGGGAATTAAGGCAGATGTCAGTCACATGAGCTGTCTATTATGTGTATGTGTGAGGTAACATACTGACCGGACGGGGGGAGGGTTTACTGTTGGCTGGAGATTTATTAGGCTGCCTATAGCAACCAATCACAGCTCAGCTTCTATTTTCCTGCGGGTCAGTAATACGACATATTCAAATTCTATTTTGTTATAGCTAACAGCAGTTATTTATTAAGGGATATGGGCTCTAGCAGGGTGCACAGGAAACGCTGTTTGCAGCATTTTTCTGTGCGCTTTGCAAAAGCGCAGATACAGGAGATCTCTGTGGAGCCGGCAGCTGGGGTAAGCGTCCGGTTGCCATACAGATCCATAGCCTGGCGGTGCATAGCGTTACATGCTGGAAACTAACTTTCTGACAAATTAACCAGGCTCAGTGCAGATGCAAGTCTGACTCTAGCCTAAGGTTACCTTCACAGCAGTGTTTTTATGAAAAAAAATTTTTTATAAAAAAATTATCAGACACAAATTCAGTTTTTGCTCATTGATTTTTAATGGTTTCCAGTAGCATCTGGTTGCATCTCTTTGCTAGCAAATCAAATGTATTGTGGTTTCATTGCAGTTTCCAAAAACGTTGCATGCCATGTTTTTTGGGTGCAAACCCAAACTGTGAAAATCAGGGTGCACACCAAATACCTAGGTGTTTAGGCATGCACCCCGAACATGGCCTTCACTGAGATGTTCGTGATTAAAGCATTATACTCAGCTGTCTCGGCGCTGCAGTTGCTTCTGGGTCCCAATCACTAACTTCATGAAGTATTCACTGCATTGACTGCTGAAGAGCCAATCAATGATGCCCACTGAGTGTCACAGTGTCTGCGATTGGTTGTTGCGTCCAACCCATTGTGCCGGCAACCAATCACAGACGTTGTGGTGTGGAGTGCAAGAGCCAATCACAGACAATGTCACAGAGAGTGGACATCTGTGATTGGCTGTTCAGCAGTCAATGCAGTGAATATTTCATGAGATTAATGAGTGGGACCCAGAAGTGACGACAGCACCAAGTCAGGTGAGTATAATGCTTAATTCACAGATGTCTCAGTGAAGTCCATGTTCGGGGCTCACTTTAGATGTTTGGTGCAGGCCCAGAACAGGCAAACCGATCCGGCAAAAAAAAAAAAAAAAAAATCGAACATTACCATCTGGTACTATACGGGTAAGGGTTAAAAACGAATCCTTTTGGTTTCAAGATACATTTTTGCTGCAAAAAGTGGATCTGTGCTTGAATTGAAAAACCACTGGTGTGAAAGTATCCCACAAGGTTCTGAAATTGCAGTTGTGATGTCTTGTGGTAATCCTGCTTATATTGGGGTCTTCATTCAATTAAGGGGCTCAACTATGAAGTTGATATCTTTGTTTTTCCCTGGTCGATAAGGACCTTGTGCAAACATGGATTCAGCTGCAGTCATAAGGTGAAGACACAGCCATACATTAATAGATACGACAATAATTGTTACTTTTAAGGTGCTGTTGTTACATATTCCCAGGTCACTGCATAGGCATCCAAAAGGGACAATTAAAGACATTGCATCAAGGACCCTTTTGATAATCAGAAGAAGATGAAGATACAGTTTAGATTACACACTTAATTTATGCGAATGCTGGATTATGCCAATGTCACAGCTGCCAGAATTGCTAATGAAAGGGCGATCAAAAAAGACAGTGGAATGTGGGAGGAAAAATATATCACCAAAGGTTTTCAGGTGGCTTGGATAGTAAATTCTGATTAACGACATCTTTTTAATCCTAAACTTAATTCACCTTGTGGGAATGCGCAGTCATAAAACATTCTGCTCTCTTAGTACTGCCAAGCTGTTCTACCCCCATGGAGCTTGGATGACTGTGCTGTTAAAAGACAGAGGATGAGTGTCTGTTTTGGTTGATTTTCATTAAGCTTTACAGTTGTCTTTGTCCTTCTGCCTCCTATGGTGAATCAACAGTCTGTGATCTTAACCCGAGGAAGCAAATTACTTCAGATGAACTGAAGAGTGAGATGATGGGTCCCTGTAAGGGATACAGGGCAGTGAGCGGGATCATGAGGCAGCAGTTTTAGACTCTGTCTAATAGTTTTTAATGTATTATTCTTTCTTCCTGGTGCATCGCAGTGATCAATCACATCAGTTTGCAGAACACATGAACAAAAGGGTTTGTTAAAAGGTTAATGAGCCAGTGTGCACAGAATTAAGTGGGCGCACCACATCAGGTGACTTTAATATGTGTACTGCAAGTTTTACTAAATAGAACAGCTATATTATATTTAGATATTTAGACGTGTGTGTGTAAAAAATATATATATATACTTATTTACGAAGTGGCGTCCGTCATCCACTTACGCCTTGTTGTCCCTATATCCCGCTCCATCCACTTCCGCCACGGCAGCCGTATTTGCAACCCAAGTGCAGCCCACTCACCCCACAGCTCTCTCATCCCACAGCCTGCTTACCCCACTGAACAAAGAACTGCGCCTGTGCACGCAGACCCAATTCCTCATGCCACCATCATCTTCCTCATTTCGCTGCATGAAAGCAAGCACAGGGGGGGCAGAGAGAGAGCATTGGGGGGAAGAGAGACAAAGCACAGGGGAGGTGGAGAGCACACATGTGGGGACAGGAAGCCAGAGAGCATGCACGGACGGGGGGAAGGCAGAGGGGCAGCACATGGGGGAGAGAGCACACACGAGGGGGCCAAAGAGCACACAGGGGGGTACAGAGAGCACACATACGGCAGAGAGAGTACACGGGGGAGAGCCAGACAGCACACACAAGGATAGGCCAGAGAGCATGCACAAGGAGGGGCACAGTGGAAAAGAGTGCACAGAGGGGCAAAGAGAGTGCACAGAGGGGCAGAGAGAGCGAACAGGGGGGCAGAGAGAGCATATACGTATTATGCAAACTCTCTTCATATAACTCTTCACCCAACCACTCCATATACCAGACCTCTGCCCTTCCCTCATAAACTCCCTCTCTAACATCACTGAAGGAGAGCTTACTCTTCTCCTCTCCAAATCATGCCTCACCACCTGTGCACTTGACCACATCCCTTCCCACCTCCTCCCCATCCTCACTAACATGCTCATTCCAGCCCTAACCCATCTCTTCAACCTATCGCTATCTTCTGGTACCTTCTGCTCTGCTTTCAAGTATGCCACCATCACACCCATCCTCAAAAAGCCAAACCTTGACCTAAATGTTTTGGCCAACTATCACCCTATATTGCTGCTCCCATTTGCTTCAAAACTCCTCCAGCAGCATGTCCATGCTCAACTTTCCTCCAACCTCTCATCTACCTCTATTCTTGACAACCTCCAATCTTTCTTCCTCCCCCACCACTCCACCAAAACTGACCTGACCCAAATTACTAACAACTTGCAGCCAAAGATAACAGACATTTCTTCATCCTCCTCCTTCTAGACCTATCCTCTGCCTTCAACACAGTCGACCACTGCCTACTGCTACAGATTCTCTCTCCCCTTGGCATCAAAGATCTTGCCCTCTCCTGGATCGCCTCATACCTTTGTGATCGCACATTTAGTGTCTCTCACTCCCAAACTACCTCCTCATCCCGCCCTCTCTCTGTAGGGGTCCCTCAAGACTGTCATTGGGCCACTACTTTTTTCCATATACACCCTTGGCCTAGGACAACTCATAAAGTCCCATGGCTTTCAGTACCACTTGTATGTAGACGACACTTAGATCACCTCTCTGCTGTCCAGAATCCCAGAGTGTCTGTCAGTTACAGTTGTGGCCAAAAGTATTGTCAGATAATACTCAGCTTTTTCCTGAAAATGATTGCAATCACAAATTCTTTGGTATTATTATCTTCATTTAATTTGTCTATAACCACTTTTAAAATGTGTTCAAAGTGCTGCCCATTGTGTAGGATTGTCAATGCAAGCCTCTTCTCCCGCTAATGACACACTAATAGCAACACCACAGAAGAAATGCTAGCACAGGCTTCCAGTATTCGCTATTTTCAGATGCTGCACATCTTGTATGTTCACAGCATAGACAATTGCCTTCAGATGAACCCAAAGATAAAAGTCTAAGGGGGTCAGATTGGAAGACCTTAGTGGCCATTTAACTGGCCAATGGCGACCAATCCCATTTGCAGGAAACTGTTCATGTAGGAATGCTCGGACCTGACACCCATAATGTGGTGATGCACCATCTTGTTGGAAAAATTCAGGGAACGTGCCATCTTCAGTGCATAAAGAGAGCAACACACCATCATGTGGCAATTTCAGATATCCAGTGGCATTGAGGTTTCCATTGATGAAGAATGGCCCCGCTATCTTTGTACCCCATATACCACACCATACCATCAATGTTTGTGTTCCAGCAGTCTTGGAGGATCTATTCACTGTGGGTTAGTGTCAGACCAATAGCGCTGGTTTGTTTGTTAACTTTACCATTCACAAAAATGTTTCTCTCATCACTGAGCATAATGTTATGTTTAAACTGAGGGTCCTGTTCCAATTTTTGATTTGCCCATTCTGCAAATTCAGTGCACCGATCTGGGTCATCCTCGCTGAGATGCTGCAGCAGCTGGATTTTGTAAAGGTGCCATTTGTGAGTAGCTAATATCCACCGAAGGAATGTTCGACTAATGCAACACTCCGGTAACATGAGACAAGTGCTTCACTATGGGCTCTTACTGAATGAAGCTAGGACAGCCACTGATGTTTCTTCATTAGTGACTGTTTTCTTGCGACCACATTTTGGCAAATGCAACACTGAACCGGTTAGCCAAAATTTGGCAAGCAGTTTGCTAACTGTAGCATGGGAGATGGGTGGTCTCGTAGGGTGTCTTGCATTGAAATATGCTGCAATGACCCGGGTACTGTGTTCACCAGAATCAACACAATTTATATCCGCTCCTCATATGTTAATGCGACATGTCAATGGTTGTAAACAAAGAGAAACTTGAAAATAACTCGTAAAAGAATAAAGTTACTTAAAATCAAGCACACCATTGTTTTTCTTATGAAATTCTCAATATGTTTGATGTGTCACATGACCCTCTTCCCATTGAACAAAATAAAGTTGGATCCAAAATGGCCGACTTCAAAATGGCCACCATGGTCACCACCCATCTGGAAATGTTTTCCCCCTCCGATATACTAATGTGCCACAAGCAGAAAGTTGATATCACCAACCATTCCCATTTTATTTAGATGTATCCATATAAATGACCCACCCTGCATATTTATAATTTTGTATGTAACCCCTTCTCATGTACAGCACCATGGAATTAATGGTGCTATATAAATTATTAATAATAACAATAATAATTCAAACTCTAAGTGATCATCATGTATGGACCCATGGGCTCTGCTACAGCCTTTATCTATCACTTTTCCATCTGGCTATTACAATTTCTCTGCTAACCTTCCCATCATCATTATAGATGACGTAAACATCCCCACTGACACCCATCAGACGTCAGCTTCCAAACTCTTTCCACCTGCTTCATACAAACATCCATCCCATGCATCCACACAGACAGAAATAAATTAAACCTCTTCTTCTCCTACATATGTTCCCTATCTCACCTCTCCCTCTCACCAATAACTGTTAATGTTCTTCTTCCTGTTCTCTTCACCTGCCCCCAAGTCCAGCTGATAGTACACCTCAGCCGAAACCTCTCACACCTAGACACTCACACACTCTCGGAATCTCTTCCACCACTGTCCTGACTCTCCCAAACAGATCAAGCCACCATTTTATATAAAGCCACACTCACATCATCTACTGACTCGTTTACCCCTCTTGTGGATATCAAGTGACAACATCAACCTCACAATAAAGCTTCACAAAGTGTCAAGGGTTTTGCAGTGATGCTGGATGAAAATGCAGGTTGGTTTTTCACCTCTGCTAGGACTACAGGACTGCATAGTACCCCTCATATCTTCTATATCCCATAACACCAAACAGTTAACAGCACTTTTAACTCCCTCCTGCATCCACCGTTGCCCCGTCCAACCTCCAACCTCCCTCGGTTCTACAGGCTGTGCCACACACTTAAAAAATAAAATCAACCAAATCTACAAATATTTACCATTCAAACACTGCAAACCCTTCATATAAGAGTGGCAATGCCTTTCCCCCAAAACCTTCAATCCCACCATCACTGAAGGAGAGCTTTATCTTCTTCTCTCCAAATTACACCTCATCACTTGTTCACTTGTCTCTTTCCCATCCCATCTTTTCTCCAACCTCATCACACTGCTTATTCCAGCCCTAACCTGTCTCTTTAACCTTTCAGTAACCACTGATGTCCTTTTGCTTTCAAGCCATCCTTGAAACGAACCTCTACATTCAGCTTTTGCCCTATATCACTACTCCCATTAGCCTTGAAAATCCTTGAACAGCATGTCCACATTGATCTTTCCTCTAACTCACTTTTTAACAACCTATTATCTGGCTTTTGTCCCAACCTCTCCAATAAACAGCTCTAACCAAAATTATTAAACACCACCAAAGCTACAGACTATCTACTATATAATTGTCTATAGCCACCAGAGGCGGCCACCAATGAGCGCAGACTATGCAAATAGGCACGTAAATGCAAAGTTCGAATTTCATGCCAATTCGCAGCCCGGCAACAGCGGCGCCTGAGCGCCGCTGTCGCCGGGATACACGGGCTTGGCTGACGGTGGCTGCAGCGCGCGCGAGTCAGCCGGGAGATGACCAGCGTTAGCCGGTCATCTCTCGGCTGGTGTGCCGCTGACCGGAGCTCAGCCGCGGCTACCTGCGGCACAGAGGTCCACGGCGAGCCAGCCGGGAGATGACCGGTGTCATCTCCCGGCTACTTGCAGCGGTGGTGCCCTGCGCGGCATTCGCGGCGGTACTCTTTGCTTTTTTTGCGACGGTACGGTGTACCGGAAAATGTGAGCTGGGGGAGGCTGGTAGAGGCTGCAGGAGGGAGCGGGAGATCTCCTGCTCCCGCTCATATAATATGCATAGCCGCTCTCCATCACCATGGTGCTGAAACCGCACCACGGTGATGGGCTGGGGAGCGGCGCATATTATATGATTCTGCGCCCCCTGTGATGGCACATTCCCCTTTTGTTAGATATGGCCCCCATGCTGCTGCCATAGTAAAATAAAAAAAACTTTATACTTACCTCCTGGCTCCTCCTCCAGCACTGATAACCAGTGGTGGCTACCGACAGCTCCCCCCCTCCCCGCTCCTCCCCGCTGACAGCAACCCCAACCCACCCACCTGCAGCTGCCGACAGCAATTCCCCCCCCGCTCCTCACCTGCGGCCGCCGACAGCAACCGCACCCCCCCACCCCCCCCGTGTCCTCACCTAGGCTTAGACGGCAGAGAGCCTTTCTGCACCCCTGTGCATAGGGGAAATTAATCTGATACCGGCAAATAAGTTTTTTACAAAAAAAGCACTGGCGACGCATCAGCGACGTGGGATTGCCGTGACAGAGACGACAGCGCTACACTCACAAAGCGGGTGGGAAAGCAGACTTCACTGTCAGCTTTCCCGTCCCACTATTTGAAATGAACAGCGATGTGAAAGCGACGCACCAGTGATCCCGGCCAGGTTGTATCGTTATCGGCATATTAGCCCTCCAGTCCTGTGTGCTGATCCAGTCCGCAGCTGTCAGGGTCATCCCGGACAGCCCTGGACCGGATCGTGCCGCAGTGTGAAGGCACCCTTAGACATAGAAAAAGCAGAGCTACCTATATGCAGTTAGTGTATTGTAAGCTGAAAGTAGGTGAGGGGTGAATGCAAAGCACAAGAGACTTGTGCTGACTTAATGTGGGTTAAAGGTTAAATTCCTGCAGAGTATGGCAGGAAACAGAAGAGTTAAAGAGGGATGAGTCTCAGGGGGAGTGGCCAGTCTGTGCTAAGAGGACAGGGACACACGCTTCTAGGAGAGTCTGGTGCCTGCAGCGTTTTCCTGTGCGCTGTGATAAAGCACACTCCCTGTGTAGCCACTGCTAAGATAAACAAAGGGTTTCTATGGGGCAGTGATCTCGGGCAGTGATCTCTGGCAGTGCAGAGTGTGAACGCTATGTGCTGCAGGGAGAGTTTCTAAGGTTTTAGCACTAGCATCAGCTGTAAGGGCTGAGGCAAGTTTAACCCTAGCCGAAGAGACATGGGTGACTGAACCACAGATGCGCTGAAGCTGGAGAAGAGTGTGTGAAACCGACTAAGAGAAGGGAAAGTGGGTCCTTTGAGGTGATCAGACTTGAGAGACTGCTCGGCTGATACACAAAGAGAGATAAGGGCTGTGAGGTGTCCTTCTAGGATCACTGTCTGTAGTCATGTGTGAACTGAGTCTAATCCACCTGCCTGGTAGTGAAAAGTCCACAAGTAAGATGCCGTCACCAGTAACCATAAAGAATGCGACTCTGTATCACACCGAAGATGAGAAGAATCCTGCCTGCTGTATAATGTTCATCCAAGCTGTAAGATCTTCAGCACCCACACACACCAGGGGCTGCCGAGAGCAGGGTCGTTCGTGGGGAGAAGCCTAAGACCAAGAGGTTCAAGACAGCCTGCCTTACAGGAAGAAGGTCCCCTAAAATGGAGGACGGCACTGTGGTCTTAAAGATGGTGGCAGCATGTGACCAGAGAAAAGGTCAGAAGAGGCACAGTGGCTGGAGTCCGTCCTAAAAAGGGAGGAACAACTTAGAGGAGCGTCTGGTGGAAGCAGAAGTCCTGGCCCAGAGGAGGCGGTATCTGCTAGTTGAGGGCACGGTGTCTGAGGAGACGTGGGCTGGTAAGAGCAGACCAGCGGGTGAGAGAAGTGTGGCTATGGGCATGGCCAGCAAGACGGATGGGTGATGCGGGAGGTCCGTAGTGCCGGTAGAGCCAGGACCTGCGATATAGCAAAGGTGCTTCATCATCCTGGCTGGTGCAAGAACAGAGAAGTAGTGCAACAGCATGGAGACCTCTGGTGTTTACTGTAAGAAAAAGTGGCCTGGAAGAGTTTGCTAGAGGAACTCTTCCGATACCTGCTGGAGTGTCCGGATGCCAGGATGTTGGCTACACAGGGTCTTGAGGCCTGCTGGTCTTAGAGCCCAAAGACATCAGCTAGAAGGAGATGAATCAGGGTCTATAGAGGACATAGGCTTGATCATCTTGGTTACCCTGGCCCCAGAGTGTCCAAAGGGGGGGCCCCAAGAGAACTGAGTGTCATAAGGCCGCATAGAGGACTTTAATTAGATGAGCACTCCAGAAGGGGAAAGACAGTGCACTGTATAAATATTGTTTTGGTTTAACTGTTTAGTCATGTAAGATTATATGCCCGAGAGGAACACGTGTCGCGGCCACGATAGAATACCGGGTAGATCCTGTACTGAGTAAGGGTAGGGGAGATATAGCTCAGGGTAATCATGTCCTTCCCTGCAAAACTGACACTTGGGTTCTCTTGGGCTGCATAACTTGTATTTTGTGTTTGTGGTTGTTGTGGCTGATATTTTGCTAAGAAGCAAAACGCTGTTATATTTTTGACATTTCATGAAGGAAAGTTGGCTTATCATATTGTGGTCGGAGTCATTCATAGCAGTGCCGTATCCCTCATACACAGGGGACTGGCGTTCTGGTAGTTACACGAACAAGAAACATGACGCACAAAGTGGCTGTGGCAACACCTCGTCAGCTATGAACTTTGGCAACCCTGACTCTGATGTCACCTCGAGTAAGTTTAAACTCATTTTCTTGGTGGTGTTTGCCGTAACCGGACGTTCCTGGATGTCAGCTTGTGAATTATTGTCGGAGGGTTTTGAGTTAACAAAGATAGGAATAACGGATATTTTTTGTGTTTTTTTAAATTAAAATATTTTTTCTCTGTGTTGTGTTTTTTTTTAAAGTTTACTAGAAATTCATAGTGGCCATGTCTAACATTGGCCTGACACAATGAATTTTGGGCTTAGTGCCAGCTGGCAATACAAAGCTGGCATTAACTCGTTTATTACTCAGCATGCCACCAACTACCACGAGGGCCACTGGAAGAGTCGGGTAAGGTGCCTGAAAATGGTGCTCCAAACCAATGTGCCATTTTCAGGGGTGTCTGCGGGCTGCAATTTTCGGCGTGGGGGCCCAGAACGCTTGGGCCTTACAATGCTGAAAATCCAAGCCCCCCGCTGCCTCCATTTTACCTTGGCTGGCTATCAAAAATAGAGCACAGCCCACACATTTTTTTTTTCATCAGGAAAAACTAAATGTGGTTTCATCTGGCACCAATGATATTTCTGCCCCTGGTGTTGACTTAATACTATTGAAAAAAGCTCCTAGCAGAGAAGAAGACTAACGGTATATGAGTTTCAGTCACAAATAGTTTGATTCACTGAAAACAAGCAGTGATCTTAAAAAAGGTGAAATAAATGGGGAGTAGGCAGAGTATAAAAATGTTTGATGAATATATGGAGATGGTTGAAAGGCATAATCCACGCCCATAGCAGAGGTTAAAGTAGAACAGGACAGATTGTAAACCAGAGAACGGATGGGTACAAGTCTATGTTAGCAGATTCCTGCATCCCAACCACCCACTCAGCCAGGGATCGGAGTCTGCTCCCTTGCAATATTTGACAAATATCCAGAACTTTGCCCATAGCTCTATGTTCAATTAGATCTTGTCTGCACAATACCAGAGAAAAAGTTTACTTGTACAAGTTTGACACTGTGACATATGGAGTATGAGTTGCTGTCTTCCATTTAGAAGTAACACATCAGGCTGCCGCTATCTTTCTATCGCACTGACAACAGATATTATGAATCCATGGAGCAGCCAGCAGAACACTGTGTGAGAGGAAAAAGGCAGGAAAGCGGCCAGGAAAATAAAGACAGGCAGGCAAAGAAATACTGAAGGCAAAAAAAATGAAAGGAAAGTTTTTTCAGTTTGCAGGTCTATCAATTACATCCTTAAGAACTTGTTTATTTCTCCTCTGGTACATGACTGCTAACCTTGGGCTTAGCACACTGCACAATCCAATATCTTCAGTGGATACAAAACAGCAATAGTGTTTCGTAGCTTATATAGCCATATCAAAGGGGGCTATTTGATCTTTGTAGCTTTATTGCCCCAAAGAATGCACCCATTGGAAGGATAGTTACTAGGAATCTGTCAGCAGATTTTTGCCACCCAATCTGAGAGCAACGTAATGTAGAGACAGGCAAGAGATATGAGGAACCCACTGTACCTTCAGAGGTGTTTTTTTTTGCATAAAACTTCTATTTTATTGAAAAATTATTAAAAATGTGTCAAGACACAGTAAAAGTCAAATCAAAATAGTGGATGTCCAGAGTGACGCGTTTCAGCCTATACTGTATGTCAGGGCCCACATTTACAATATTAATGTTTTTATATGTGAGATTGAGCCCCTGACCCCTCAGTCACTACGGTCTTTGCTCATTGCAACCTTTGCACCCTTAGGGTGCTTTTGCACTAGTGGTTTTCTGTCTTGCGTTAATATCCATCAAAATCCTGATGCATCCTGATCAGGCATGCATCCCTAAACTTAACTTGGGGCTTCAGGGACATCAGGTGGCATCAGGTTTTTGATGGATGCAAACAAGTGCTTCATTTTGAGCTCACCCCCAGCCGCATCATATTGCGATTTTGCATTGTTGTAAAAACCCTTATGCGTCCAGATGCCACATAATGCGTCAAAACCACACATTAATTTCAATAAAGCTACATCTGGCATCGAATCGCTGCGGCTGCATCAGATCAGTATTTCACACAGAATGCCTAGACTACTTCCAACATGCCTGGAGATCTCTCTCTCTCCAGACTGACGACACTACAAATTCATAGTAAATATGTCATTTCTATATCAAAACGCAGGAACAGATGAGGCCAAAAACGCATGCACAACTGATAAAACCGCAGTCCAGGAGGTTGTCATTCAGGATTTTATGGTACATTTCTCCATCCATTGTCCCTATGATGCAGGGAAGTAGTTCTGTGCCCTTAGCAGAGAAATACCCTCAAAATGTAATGTATCCACCACCATGCTTCATTGTGTGGATGATGTTCTTTGGGTCATAAGCAGCATTTCTCTTCCTCCAAAGACGGCAAGTTGAGTTAATGCCAAAGAGCTCAATTTTTTTTCTCATCTGACCACAGCACCTTCTCCCAGTCAACTTCAGTCGGGCCTGCACATGTGCTTCTTGAGAAGTGGGACTTCGCGGGCACTGCAGGATTTTACTCCATTATGGAGTAATGTGTTACCAGTGGTTTTCTTGGTGACAGTGGTCCCAGCTGCCTTGAGTTCCCCCATGTAGTTTTAGGCTCATCTCTCGCCTTCCTCATGATCCTGGATACCCCACGAGGTGAGATTTTGCATGGAGCCCCAAATCGATGTGAATTGACACTAATTTTGTATTTCTTCCATTTTCTTACTATTGCACCAACAGATGTCTTCTTCTCACCCAGCGTCTTGTCTTACTTATGGTTTTGTAGCTCATTCCAGCCTTGTGAAGGTCTAGGATCTTTTCCCTGATATCCTTAGAAATCTCTTTTTTCTTGCCTATGTTGTAGAAGTTAGGCTGGCTTCACACGACGGCAAGATCCGATCCGGGGCTGTCAGGGATGAACCTGACAGCCCCGGACCGGATCAGCACACAGATCCAGAGGGAAAATATGCCCTCTGGTCCGATGTGCAGCCGCACGCAGCTGCTGATGATTCAGGATCGCGGCTCGCAGGGAGCTAGCCGCGGTCCTGAAATAACAGCAGCGTGCAGCCGCAGGTGTCCGGTTGCCGGATCCTCCCAGACCGGGGCAATCCGGCCCCATAAGCTTCCATGTTAGGGAGCGTTGGCTTGCACTGGATCCGGAAGGATCCGGGGGAATCCGGGAGGATCTGGGAGGCAGCAGGTTTGAGAGATTTTTCTCCCCGGACACAAAAACATTGCAAGCAACGTTTTTGTGTCCGGTGACAAAAATCCGAATTCTCCCGAATTCTTCCAGAGAGATGGAAACTGGATGGCAGATAGCTGCCATCCGGCTCCATCTGGCCCCATAGATACTATGGGGCCAAAATCCGGTCCGGGGCTGTCTGGTTTACACCGGACAGCCCCGGATCGGACCTTACCGTGGTGTAAAGCCACCCTTAGAGTCTGACTGATTAATTGAGTGTGTGGACACGAGTCTTTTATACTGGTGACAATTTAAGACAGCTGTCCGTAATGCAGGTACCGAGTTGATTAGAAGTGTCTAACTGGTTTGTAGGAGCCAGAACTCCTAATGGTTGGTAGGGGATCAAATACTTATTTCTCTTCAAAATGCAAATATATTTATATAATTTAGACAATGTGATTTTCTGGACTTTATTTTTGATATTCTATATCTCACTGTTAAAATTAACCTACCCTTAAAATCATAGACTGTTTATGTCTTTGTCAGTGGGCAAACTTACAAAATCAGCAAGGGATCAAATACTTATTTTCTCCACTGAAGCTATAATAATACCAAAGTGATTAACTTCAATATATATGGCTAATCACGGGTGGCAACGAGTGACCTAATACAATGCAATAACATACAATATTTGATTTTTAAAATTAATGAGTTCAAAAATGATCAACTTTTATGTTATTAAGCAAACAGTTCTGTCACTGCAAGTCTCAATCATAGCTGAAATTACCTGTACAGGGGCCTATAGGGTTAGGTCATTGTAACAAGCTGCAGAGAGCTGTATTGATGCGGACTGTACATACAGTATGGAAAATTAGTCACATAACCCAATGTGAATAAAGTCACCATTGTGGGTGAGTTTTAACATGTAAACTTTGTGAGCCAACCATGTTTTTTTTCTGCAATATTGGAGGCTTTCTTCTGCATAAATGCAAAAAAAATTAATGACTGAATTGCAGCAGCACTAACTACAATCACATTGATCAAGCAAGAGGTGTCTTCCCGCTATGTGTCCCTCTCTGGCCTTGCCTCACATATAGAGTGTCCCTCCTTTCTCTCTCCATATTAATGTGAGCAAGCACAGCAGATTTAATTATCTGTACAGTTTCTTCAGTTTTATGGCTCACCTCCCAAATCTCTGTAGCAAAACTGTAATCTGTAAGTGTCTTTCCCTATCCAGATTCACCACAAAATGGCTGCTGCATTAATTGGTTCTGCTTTTATACTGGCGTTAATAGTCCTTCCTAACTTGCTATTTTTTGTATATAACGTGAAAGCTACAAGGTATTATATGTAAACCCAACCGGCCATGCTGAAAGACATCCTTCTCTGGATGATGCCGTCTTCTGCATTACATAAATAATGGTGGCCATTTCAGGCAGTTCATGCAAAGAACATCGCTTATTATTCAAATTCTCAGGGCTCAGTGAATTTCTAAAAAAAATCTGCAGAAATCTGAATCAATCTGTATCAATTTGCTTATCTCTAAACAGAAGGTTTGATTAAAGGGGATGTCCTGAACTTTAACACTGATGGCTTATCCTTAGGTCTCCAATGTTTGATTGGTATGGGTGCAACAGCCAGCACCTCAGCTGATCAGCTGTTCTCAGTGCTGGCGACTTGGACTACTCACTTGTGAAGCTGCACAGCACAGCTAAATCAACTGTATAGTGGCCATGTTTGGGTACTGCATATATGCATCCTACTCAAATAAATAGGGGGCAGATATGCGATACCTATCTGTGGCCACTATTACTTTGATAGAGCTGTACTGTGCAGCTCCACAAATGAGTAGTTACTGTTGACGGCAGCACTGGGACCAGATGGGGTGCTGCCTGTTGCACATCTACCCCTGAAATATTAATGAACTATCGTGAGGGCAGGATAGCAAAGTTAAAGCCCTGGACAACCCTTTTAACAGAGAAAACAGACAGGAATTAGTTAAATACCGTAGATGTTTCTACTTCAAAGAGTGCTCCATATCAAACATATATATCTCAGTCTGTGTCTGAGCTTTCTCAGGTCATGTCTAAGCTAGTGGGAAGAGTTAGTAAGATAACTAGAGTCTGATGGGCACCGAAGCAAACTTTGGACCTAGGCCCTCCCATTGTGCACATGTTGCCACCCCTCCCACTTTGGTCAGTTGTATGGGCCCCAAGTAGTGTTCTAAACCCTATAAAGTCTTATGCATGGATCCCTCCCCTCATTCATCGTGTATTAATATCCCACAACTTGCTATACATGGTTTCCATCCTGCTATATATGGTCGTCCTAGAGGTATATATGGTCAAACTCCTGGAATATGTCCTTTATACTGGTATATATGTTCGCCATTCTGGTACATATGGTGGCCCTCCTCCTGTCCCCATAGTTCTCCAATTATTATAATACACTCCCATATTCCGCTATATATTATAATGTACCCGCATAGTCCTTTATGTATTATAATGCATCCCATACTCATCCATGCATAAGGTAGCCCCCATAGTCTTCCAATTATTATAAAGCACCAACATTATCCTCCATATAGCATAACACAGCCTCATATCACTCCACATATTATAGTGCACACCAATAGACCTACAATTATTATAATGCATCCATGGTATCTTCCATATATTAAACTGCAGCCTCATATCCCTCTATATATTATACTGCGGCCTCATATCCCCCTATATAGTAAAATGCAGCTTCATATCCTTCCTTATAGTAAAACGTAGTCTTAAATCCCTCCATATATTAAAGTTGTAGTGTCATGTTCCTCCATATAGTATAATGTGTAGCCTTATATCCCTCCATATAGTAAAGTGCAGTGTCTTTTCCATCCATATATTATAATGGGAAGCCTGATATCTCTTGATATGTTAAAATGCATCCCCTAAACTCCCTCCCCTACAGTCCTTAGGACACTGTGCACTCACTGATTAAACCAATAATTCAGTAATCACCTCTCCTCCATTGCCTCACAGTCCTGGTCTCATTGCGAGAATCCTGCACTCTGCATAACTCAGCACACACAGCGGCATGCAGTGATGATGTTACCCTGTAATGCTTAGATGTCAGAGTACAGGAATATGTGGAGAATGAGGAACGAGAGAGCTCAGTTAAGTGCTCCCTCTGTCTTCATTGTGGGGGGAGGGGCAGATCTTGCTTCCTCTTGATGTTTGAGTCATCTACAAGACAGTGAAGCTAGTGCTTATTAAGTGCAGGTCTCGCATGGCATGACTATGTGACGCTATGTGGGAGACCTAGTTTCGACAATACTGGAATGGCACTGACATTGGAGGTGGATATAAGTATTGTTATTTTACTGGAGCAAACATGTCGATTGAGATAGGGTTCTCTGAGGAGTGGGCAACCCCTTTGAATGTTAGACACTTCTTTGTGAAGCCCAACAAGAGTCAAACTGCTTGGACTAATTTAATGCAACACTTTGTGCCATCATTTTGCTGTAAATTTCTTTCACAAATTAAGGGCCCTTGCACATCAGCGTTTTTTTTAAATCGCGGCAGATGCGGTGAAAAAAACGCATCTGCCGCGATTACCGCATACCGGCTGCACTTGCGGCGCGGTTGCGGTTTTTGCCATGCAAAGTATAGGCGGACTTGCGGCAGGTGCGGCAAGTGCGGTTTTTGCACTTGCGGCAGGTGCGGCCGCGAAAAAAACCGCGGTCAGCCGCGGTTTTTTTCGCGGCCGCACCTGCCGCAAGTGCAAAACCGCACTTGCCGCACCTGCCGCAAGTCCGCCTATACTTTGCATGGCAAAAACCGCAACCGCGCCGCAAGTGCAGCCGGTATGCGGTAATCGCGGCAGATGCGTTTTTTTCACCGCATCTGCCGAGATTTAAAAAAAAACGCTGATGTGAAAGGGTCCTAAGATTGGTTTCACACTGCCATTTTTTTGGCAACTGTGTGATTCTGGCTTAAACTGGATGCACCCACATCCTTTTTCTGCCCCATTGATTTTCAATGGGGCTGCAGGTCAATTGTGGAGGCATCCAGTTCTTTACTTTTTCCCCCATCCGGGTATCCACATTTTTTGTACTGGGACCAATAATGCATTTTGTTGTGAATTTGGTTCCCGTGACAAAACTGTGAACAACTGTATCAGGGGCACCACACGTTAAATTATAATGGTGCTCTATTGAATCCGGATCTGAATGCCACTGGATCCGGACACTGATCTTGGTTTTCGGTCTGCCAATGCATAGGACCAAGTTTGAAATGACACACCGACTAGGGGACATGCCATTTTTCATGGGTTCCAGGTAAAAAAGGTACACAACCGGAAGCAACTGGGTTTTATTATTAATATTTATTTATATAGCGCCATTAGATTCCATGGCGCTTTACATATGGAAAGGGCACACAAGGACAAGTACAATATGTACGTACAATCAAATCATACAGGTACAGGAGGGGAGAGGACCCTGTCCGGCGAAGACTCACAGTCTTCGAGGGACGGATGGGCATACAGAAGGAGGGGGGAAGTGCCGAGCATGAGACGATGCAGTGGACCAGGTCTCATTGTAGATTGTAGGCTTGTCTGAAAAGGTGTATCTTCAGGTTTCTTTTGAAGGTTCCCAGGGTAGGCGACTGTCTGATATGTTGGGGGAGAAAGTTCCAGAGTATAGGGGATGCACGGGAGAAATCTTGTATGCGTTTGTGGGAGGAGGTAATGAGAGGGGAGTAGAGAAGGAGCTCTTGGGAGGATCGTAGGATGCATGAGGGTAGGTGTCAGGAGACCCTGTCAGAGATGTATGGAGGGGACAGGTTGTGGATGGCTTTGTATGTCATAGTTAGGGTTTAGAACCAGGATCTGTGAAAAGTGGGGAGCAAGTGAAGGGCTTTGCAGAGGGGGTAGATGTGGGAGTAGCGGGGGACAAGTGGATTAGTTGGGCAGCGGAGTTTAGGATAGATTGGAGAGGTGCGAGGGAGGTAGTGGGGAGGCTGTGAGCAGGAGGTTGCAGTAGTCAAGGTGGGAGATGATGATAGCATGAATAAGTGTTTTAGCAGTTTCATGGTCAAGGAACGTGCAGATCCGGGAAATGTTTTTGAGCTGGTGATGGCAGGAGATGGCAAGGGCTTGGATGTGAGGCATTAAGGAGAGGGAAGAGTCAAGGATTACACCCAGGCACTTGGCATGGAGAACTGGGAGAGTGAACAGTCGTTGACAGTGATGGATAGGTCTGGTAGAGGGGGAGAGCGACTGGGAGGGAAGACAATGAACTTGGTTTTGTCTATGTTCAGTTTTAGCAAGCAAGCAGAGAAGAAGGATGAGATGGCAGACAGGCATTGTGGAATTTTGGAAAGGAAGGAGGTGATGTCAGGCCCAGACAGATAGATCTGGTTGTCGTCCGCGTAGATGTGGTACTGAAGGCCATGGGACTCAATGAGTTGTCCTAGGCCGAGGGTGTAGATGGAGAAGAGTAGTGGCCCCAAAATCGACCCTTGGGGTCACCGACAGATAGGGGGTAGGGCGAATAGGAGGTGTGGGAGTGGGTGATGCTGAAAGTCTGATCCGTTAGATATGAGGAGATCCAGGAGAGCGCTAGGTCAGTGATGCCAAGAGATTCCAGAATCTGGAGTAGGAGGAAGTGGTCAATGGTGTCGAAGGCGACGCATAGGTCAAAGAGGACAAGGACAGAGTAGTGTCGCTTGCTCTTGGCTGTCAGTAGGTCGTTGGTAATTTTGGCGAGGGCTGTTTTGGTGGAGTGGTAGGATCGGAAACTGTATTGTAGGCAGTAAAAGATGGAGCAGGAGGAGAGGTGGAGTGATAGAGACAGATGCAGGGTCGAGGGAGGGTTTTTAAAAGGGTGGGTGTGATCAGGGCATGTTTAAAGGATGAGGGGAAGACACCAGTAGTGAGTGATAAGTTGAAGAGATGGGTTAGGGCAGGGATGAAGACTGTGGTGAGGTTCGGAATGAGATGGGATGGGAGCGGGTCGAGGGCACTGGTGGTGAGATATGATTGTGACAGAAGGGAGGAGAGTTGATCTTGAGTCATGGCAGAAAAGCTTCCTTCGGACGAGGAGGGTTGGGCAGTAATGAGAGAGGGCCGAGGGTACAATGGGTCAAAGCTTTCTCTGAGATCGTCAATATTCTGTTTGAAGAGGATGGCAAAGTCGTCGGCAGAGAAGAGGGGAGAGGGAGAAGGTGCAGGGAACGGAGTAGAGAGTTGAAAGTTTTGAATAGTTGTTTGGGCTTTTGAGATTGTGCAGTTATTAGGGAGGAGAAGTAGACTTGTTTTGTGGCGATGAGTGCTGTTTTGAATTTGGTGAGGGACTATTTGTACATGGCGAAATGCACCGCGGAGTGGGATTTCTTCCATCCCCGCTTGGTCACTCTGGACGCACTACACAGTTCTTTATTGAGGGTGGTGAGCCAGGGTTGCCTATGTGTGCGGGTTTTGTAGTATGTGAAGGGGGAGGCCTGATTGAGGGCTGAAGTTAATGTGGCGTTATAGAAGGTGGCGGCAGCGGCAGTATCATGTGAGGAACTAAGTCTCTGAGGGAGAAGGGCACTCAGCGAATGAGTGGAAATCAATAAGTTTAAGGTTTCTGCAGGGATGAGTGAATTTCTGGAGAGGAAGGGCGTGGTAGAAGGGGAGAGGGAGGAGAAAGACAGCAGGTTGTGGTCAGATAGGGGAGGGGCGAGTTTGAGAGGTCAGTGAGGGAACAAAGGTGGGTGAAGACAAGGTTGAGCATGTGGCTGTCCTTATGAGTGACTGAGGAGGACCATTGGGAAATCCCAAAGGAGGTGGTTAGTGATAGGAGTCTAGAGGCATCGGGGTGGGGGGTGTCAAGGGGGATGTTGAAATCGCCCATGATGATAGTGGGGTTGTTGGAGGAGAGGAAGTAGAGAAGCCAAGTGGTGAAATGGTCAAGAAAGATGGGGGTCCATGAGACGGATCAATGATCATAACGTTGCGGGTGCATCCAGTTTGTCAACTGCGGGGGAATCCTGGGGAATCTGGGGCCCCTCGGATTCCAAAAAACAGTAGTGTGAAACCATATTTTTTTTGTTTATCAAGCATGAGTCTCTGTTAAAAAATGCGGCTCCTTTTGAGACTATCCAGTCTAATTTTTATTTCTCTAAAAATTAGGTAAATTTAGTAAATCTACCTCTAATTTAATTTGCGAATATAGTATTTCACCTACTAAAAGCAGAAATCTATAAAACGGTCTAAGCTTCTTTCCCAGGATACAAACAGGACAGATGTCAACCCAGGGGCTAAATATTCTGTTTCATAACCCCCCAGTGAACAAACCTGGATAATGAAAAGTTATTGATTGCTCCAAAAGCAGTATGATGGGGATTTTGGGCCAGTGTGCTTCAAATTGAGCATGATATCTAAAGCACGTGGCACTATGAGATACTCAAGGCATGTTGGGTGGATTGGGCGTCATCCATCATTCTATAGAAAAGGATCACAAACATTTGCCCCATATGGCCTCCCGAAGGAGGTTGTCATAGTCAGGAGATTCCTGTGTATATCACAAGAATCTGACACTTTTATCGCCCGTCTTGGAGATGCTGCACCGCTCACGCATATCAAATCACAATACCGAGCTGCAAGAACGTTATGAATGGCCTGGGTTTTTTTTGCTGTTGTAGAAAAAATGTCTGCTCCAATTTAAGAAAGGGCTCTTAGAATGCTTTATATCTAATAGAAAATGTTTAACTGGTACTTGAAACATTTTACATAATGAATTAAAAATACCAGGGTTTCATTATTACAAAGTCATTTCTATCTTACACAGATGCAAAAATAGAAATCTTGAGAATAACAATATTTGACTTCTGTAATTGAATCTGAAAAATGTAAAAACAATTAAAATAATAGGTTTACTGATATATTTTTAATTTGTATTTTTAAAGAAGAAATTATAAAAGAAATATTCTATTCACTTTATTAAATTTTTTTGTTTCCAGAGAACAGCTTTATTAATCCCTCAAAACAAAATTCAATGCACTGAAAATGGTTTTCCCTTCATATGATTAATTTATTATCTAATAAAAACAAAACAATATATTTGCAATGTATTACTGTAAAGGTACCGTCACACGCCACCGTAATGCCGGTGAGATCGCTGGCAATTCCCGAATTCGGCAATGTGGAAACGACATCGCATGTGCGTGCTGGCGTGTGACTGGGGGATTCTACGGCGAGAAATCGCTTGTGGAGCGTTGCCTGATTGCCTTGCACTGCAGGGACATCAGGTGATATCCACCAGGCAATTTCAGCGGATTGTGCCATGAGACAGGGCGATAGCGATGTACACAGCGATCCTGAAATCAATCCCATAGGCGTGCTTGGATGGTGTTCTTTTGCGTCGCATCTGCGGCGATTGGTGGGTGATACTGCATTCCAATTGGCTGGCCGTGTCCAAGGCACCTTATTTGATGACCCGTGTGTGGCGCCCCACTACGTAGGTGCCACAAAAGGGGTACTGCACCCAGAAAAGCGGTGTAGTACTCCACTGCAATTGGGACTATGGTCACAAGATGGAGCCCTAGAGCTGACACCCACACACTAAGATAGTAGGTGGGATGGAACCCTGGGAAGATATATAGTGGCCTCTAGGGGGAACTAGTTAGGCAGTCTGGGAGAGCAGAGCAGAGGAGTTGGAGTGAGTCGGAGGGTACCAGGCAGCCAGCCTGAGGGAGACAGAAGGGCCATCTCGGCTGAGAGGTCCAAGAAGGAAAGATCCCAAAGAAAGAAAGAGAAAGAAAGAGAGGAAAAGAGCTCAGAAGCAGAGTTCACTCTAGAAAGGGGAATTGAGTAACAATAGAGTTTGCCCCGAAAGGAAAGAAACCGGGTACCGGAGCCAGCACCTGAGAGTTCTTCAAGTCTCACAGAAAATTCGTAAAACTGGGATTTTGCAAATACAGCCCTGACTCCCACAGATCCCACAAGAGGGAAGCCAGGACTAGCAAGGAGCTGCATTCCAGACAGAAGGTTGACCCGGCGGGTACAAGGGAGGCAAAGACAGTAGAAGCAGAAGGAGGCCAGATTATCTACAGGAGCTCAGGCTTCAAATACTGGGAACAGGAAAGAAGGGAAGGAAAGGAACATAAAGGAGGGTTCCATCTCAAGCCAGAAATCCCAATTGCAGACTGGAGCATTCGCCAGTATTCCATCTAATGAACTGTTGAACTGTAAGGCTAAAAGAAAGTGTTCAAGTAAAGTTACCCGGTGAAGTGAAGCTTTGACTCTGCTGCATCATTTCCATTCCAAACTGTTTGCTTTACAGCATCACTGCCCCGGTGGTCCAGTCCCGCCTGCGGGGACTATTCCATCCGAGCCGCAATACCAGCGACCACCGGAGGACTGTGGCGGCGCTGGTGAGCATCACCAGACTCAGCAGGTGGCGTCACGAAGACATCTTGTAAATAATCCCCTGTAAATATTCCCCCCATTTTAAGTTGACCCCCAGGGCCACGGCTTCGGGATGGCCACCTGTGACTTCCCGGACTGAGAAAGAGAGAGCCCGAGAGTCGAGTACCCCACAGCCCTGGGTGCGCGTCACGTGCGTTCACGCAAGGCTGACCAATGGGAACGCAGTTCTGTCCACCAATCGCAGTGATAGGGGCGCGGTGAAACACACTCTAGCACGCCCCTTTCAAAACAGTATGGCCACATCGCTGCTACGATTGTGGCATGTGACGTGGCAATGTGTGAGGGGAAGATCGCTTCTGGTCTTCTGCAGGCGATTTCCGGAACACAGGATCGCCGAAGATCGCACGCTAGATAGCTACGTGTGACAGCTCCGCAGCGCTGTGAAAAAAGTGCCTGAAACATGCTCGCTCACGTCAAATCGCTGGCGATATGGAAGCCATATGGCGGCATGTGATGGTACCTTTATGGCTTATCTTTTTTTTTGTAGTGTATTCAAGCATTTTGGACTTTTAACTTTCTTCACGTAAGTATATGAAGAACAGACCAATTTCAATCAGATGTCTTTAATCAAGGAGAAAGGCTTCTGATGTAAGATAAGGGAACTTCTAATCTAGAACTGGTCAGAAAACAACTGACCAATACCATATTTTTTTGCTTTATAAGATGCACTGGATTATAAGACGCACCCTAAATTCGGTGAAGGAAAGGAGAAAAAGAAAAACTTTTCATGTTAAATGGGGTCCATCTTATCATCTTACAATCAGTATATATGTCCCCCACCCTGGCATATATGTACTCCATCTTTGTACATAGCCCCCCCATCCTGGAATATATGTCCACCATCTTTGTACATAGTCCCCCCATCCTGGTATATGCCCTCCCCATCCTGAACCCACCATGGCTTACTGAGAGGAGTTGCAGTGAGGAGATAACTGAGATCACCATTTGTGCATGCACAGCCCCTGCAACCATTTTTTGGTAGCCCTTGGCAGTAGAGGCCAAGGCACAGCTGCCAGCTTGCCTGCAGGAACACAGAAAATGGCGGCTATCAGTGCACATTGCCGCGACACCACCACAGCTCCGGGCCCGCAGCCTTTCCCCCATTGCCCACATCCTCTGTTGACCCTGTGCCCTGCCCTTTCGCTCCCCCACTGCAACCCCCTCTTGGTAAGTATAACAAAACAATATTCAGATTGTAAAACGCAACCCCATTTTCCTCACAAATTTGGAGGAAAAAAAGTGCCTTATAATCTGAAAAATATGCTACTTTCTTGTTGAGAAAATTTCACATGTGTTAAATGGGAGGCTTAAAATCTACACTCCTCAACATAGAAATTACAACACCAAGAAGGAAAGATGTGGAGTTATGGAAATCAAACATTAAATAGGCATTTTAATGATATGTAAATGATGAAAAAAAAAGGAAATAAAATGTTACATTTTTTTCAGTATCAAATGATCAAGATCCACTGCTGGCAGCTCTCTTTGCAATAGCTGATTATGATGTTCCAAATCTGAGAGATGGAACACAAGTGCAGAGATTCTGCAGGTCAAGTGCATGTTTAGGCTAGACAGGCTTCTCGCACTCAGCATGCAGCCTAACATTGTTGGGTTGAAAAACAGCTTTCGTGACAATTTGGATACTTTCCATTTTTTTTAGTCATTCTGAGATGCTTTTCAGAAGTTTCTCCTCCTTCTGGCCTTATAGATTGATCATACCTTGGCATATAAGCTTTATATCATGTCTATTATTTCTGTGTTTATTCACTTACAGGGGTTGGACAAAATAATGGAAACACCTGGAAAAATCAACAAAAGTTAGTTTAATATGGTGTAGGTCCACCTTTTTTGGCAATTACAGCCTCAATTCTCCTTGGTATGGATTCATACAAGGCGATATCATTGGCCCGGCGGATCTCCATGAAATAGCACCACAGATCATCACAGAACCTCCGCCATGTTTTACGGTTGGGAGAAGGCAGTCTGGATGGGATGCTTCTTTCGGCGGTCTCCAAACGTACACTCCGCCGGAGGTCAGAAAATGGGGTAAACGATGATTCGTCTGAGAATATCACATGTTTCCACTGCTCGAGGGACCAATTCTGGAGGTTTCTACACCACTCTAAAGGCTTGGAAACATTTGTCACTGAGAGCAGCGGTTTTCTAATTGCAGCTCTTCCGTGGAATCCAGATTTGTGCAGCTCCCGACGAACAGTTTTCTTGGACACTGGGTTCTGTAGGTGTTCATTGAGCTCAGCAGTGATTTTCGGAGCGGTGGTCTTGCGATCCTCTCTCACAATTCGCTTTAGAGTCCACGGTCTCTCTCAGTCAACTTCGACTTTTTCCCAGACCTGTGCTTTGCTGCGGACATTTCTCCTTCTCTTTCAAACGCAGTCATTACTTTGGAGACAGAACCTCTTGACACGCCAACATTCGGGCACTTTCTGTTACACTAGCGCCTGCCATACGAGCACCAACAATTTGGCCTTTTTGAAAATCCAAGGTCTGCCATTGGTATCAGGTTCTCATCAATGTTCTTACAATTCGGCAAACAAACAGTTAATTTACATACACATATCACTTACACAAATAATCAACTACAAAACATTAACATATGTCACGGTTTGCATTTTATAACATGTTTGAAGATTATGATGCCAAAACGTTAGGTGTTTCCATTATTTTGTCCAACCTCTGTATATAGCGCTATTAATTCCACAGGACTTTACAGATGTGATCATCACTGTTCCCATGGGCTGACAATCAAAATTACCTATCAGTATGACTTTAGATTAAAATGTGGGAGGAAAATAGAGATCTCAGAGGAAACCCGCGCAAACACGGGGAGATCATACAAACTCCTGCAGATGTTGCCCTTTTTGGGATTTGTACACAGGACCCCAATGCTGCAAAGCAAAAGTGCTAACAAATGAGTCACCGTGCTGCCCATATACAGTGGGTACAGAAAGTATTTAGACCCCTTTAAATTTTTCACTCTTTGTTTCATTGCAGTCATTAATAAATTCAAAAAAGTTCTTTTTTTTTCTCATTAATGTACACTCTCCACCTCACCTTGACTGAAAAAAAACAGAAATGTAGATATTTGTGCACATTTATTAAAAAAGAAAAACTTAAATATCACATGGTCATAAGTATTCAGACCCTTTGCTCAGGATTGATTAGAAGCCCCTTTTGAGCTAGTACAGTCATGAGTCTTCTTGGGAAAGATGCAACAAGTTTTTCACACCTGGATTTGGGTATCCTCTGCCATTCTTCCTTGCAGATCCTCTCCAGTTCCATCAGGTTGGATGGTGAACATTGGTGGACAGCCATTTTCAGCTCTCTCCAGAGATGCTCAATTGGGTTTAGGTCAGGGCTCTGGCTGGGCCAGTCAAGAATGGTCACAGGGTTGTTCTGAAGCCACTCCTTTGGTATCTTAGCTGTGTGCTTAGGGTCATTGTCTTGTTGGAAGGTGAACCTTCGGCAAAGTCTGAGGTCCAGAGCAGCTGCAAAACACCCCATAGCATGATGCTGCCACCACGTTTCACTGTTGGGATTGCCAATAGTGCCTCGTTTTCTCCACATATACTGCTTAGAATTATAACCAAATTGTTCTATCTTTATCTCCTCAAACCTGAGATTCTTATTTCTCATAGTCTGAGAGTCCTTCATGTGTTTTTTTTGCAAACTCTATACGGGCTTTCATATGTCTCGCATGGAGGAGAGGCTTCTGTCGGGCCCCTCTGCCATAAATGCCCGACTGGTGGAGGGCTGCAGTGAGCCTACTGCTTCTCTGGAGCTCAGCCACATTGATCTTGGGGTTCTTCTTTACATCTCTCATCAAGGCTCTTCTCCCACAATTGCTCAGATTGACTGGACGGCCAGGTCTAGGAAGACTTTGTGGTCACAATCTTCTGCCATTTAAGGATTATGGAGGCCACTGTGCTCTTAGGATCTTGAGTACTGCAGAAATTGTTTTGTAACCCTGGCCAGATCTGTGCCTTGCCACAGTTCTGTCTTTTAGCTCCTTTGACTTCATGATTCTCATTTGATCTGACATGCACTGTGAG
Source organism: Allobates femoralis (assembly GCA_033576535.1). Taxonomy (NCBI): domain Eukaryota; kingdom Metazoa; phylum Chordata; class Amphibia; order Anura; family Aromobatidae; genus Allobates; species Allobates femoralis. Next base: position 87,058,300 of record JARQOC010000004.1, read on the forward strand.
CTGTGAGGTGTTATATAGACAGGTTTGTGCCTTTCCAAATCAAGTCCTATCAGTTTCATTAAACACAGCTGGACTCCAATGAAGGAGTAGAACCATCTCAAGGAGGATCACAAGGAAATGAATAGCATGTGACTTAAAGGGAACCAACCACCCCAAATGACCCCCCTTGCCTGCTAATATGTGTCCCTACACCCAGCACACACATTTGGGGCAATCGTTTTTGCTAAAAAAAACTGTTTAGTAGAAGCTAAGATATAGCTTTATGAAGTTTAATAAATTGAGACGGATGGGTGTTACCTAGCTTTGTCCACGTGCAGTGTTCGTGCCTGTGAGCCTCCTCTCCCCCCTCTCACTTTCTAAGAGCCTGGCCGCGTCATGAAAGGGGCGGGACTAAATCGTGACGAGCCCCGCCCCCTTTCATGCCGCTATTTAGCCCCGCCCCTTTCATGACGCGGCCAGGCTCTTAGAAAGTGAGAGGGGAGGGGAGAGGAGGCTCACAGGCATGAACACTGCACGTGGACAAAGCTAGGTAACACCCATCCGTCCAATTTATTAAACTTTATAAAGCTATATCTTAGCTTCTACTAAACAGTTTTTTTTAGCAAAAACGATTGCCCCAAATGTGTGTGCTGGGTGTAGGGACACATATTAACAGTCCGGGGGGGTCATTTGGGGTGGTTGGTTCCCTTTAAATATTGATGTCTGAGCCAAGGGTCTGAATACTTATGACCTTATGATATTTCAGTTTTTCTTTTTTAATAAATATGCACAAATATCTACATTTATGTTTTTTTATTCAAGATGGGGTGCAGAGTGTACATTAATGAGAAAAAAAAAGGATTTTTTTTCATTTATCAAATGGCTTCTTTGAAACAAAGAGTGAAAACTTTTAAAGGGGTCTGAATACTTTCCATACCCATTGTACATGCTTAGATTGTTACATATTATTATGCATACTATTATTTATTATTTTAATATATTATTTTAATGCATACTAAGCTAGATTCTTACCCAATACCTTGCTTTAATATCCTATATGGTATCATTGTGTCATTTACATGCTGCCATTTTAACATCCAATAATGAGGCTTTATGAGACTTGTAAGGTTTTAATGACTTATGCTGTCCATACTATTGCATACAGCTACTCCAATCTTATCTTATTTAAATTTTTTGTGATTCCAGGATGATATGAGCCTAAGGCCTGGACAGGGGTCCCATGATGAGACGACAACTGGATCCTCATGCAAAGGGCTGCTGATTTAGATCACTTCCTATTGGAATGAATTATCCAGGGGACACAGGGGTACAATGTCTCTCTATGCAGGGACAGGGAGTGCTTGCTGAATTGGGAGAACTGCACAGCCGTATAAACGCCATACCTACCAGGGAGGACATGAAGGCCTATATTACAAGGCTGGAGCAGGCGTATAGGTCGGAGCTGGCAAGTGTGAAAGGAGAGGCGGAAAGAGTGGATGTTCAAAGTCAGGAACATTCTGCTAGGATTAGGGCACTAGAGGAGCCATTCTGGGCTCAGCAGCAGTTGATAGAGAAACAATCCCACCGGATCCAATTCCTGGTAGAAGCCATGGATGATGCTGAAAACCGTGGTAGAAGGAATAATATAATAATCCATGTCTTGCCAAGTCTGTTGAATCTAGAGAGCTCCTGCAGACTCTGCAGTCCATCTTTAATGGGATCCTGGGAGAGCACGCGCACAGAGAAAGTGAACTTGATGGGGCCCAATGCTCTATGTGCCCTAAGTCCAGTGACTCCAGTCGACCAAGAGATGTGATTTTCAGGGTCTATAGGTACACCATTAAAGATGCTATCATGAGTAAAATCCAGTTTGGGACTGTGACCAGCTTCCGAGGAACCAATATTCAAATCCTGCCTGATCTATCCCGCCTCATCCTGCAGAGGAGAAAAGCCCTTTGTCATCTACTGGATTTGTTGAGGGACAATGATATTCCGTACAGCTGGGGCTTCCCATTTCATCTTCAAGTGAGACGGGGGGGGGGTTATATGCATATCCTTCATTCCCCCGAGGACGTCCTGGACTTCCTTACAGCATTGGACCTCCCCCCTGTGTTTATTTGAAGGATGGCACGATTTTCCCCTGAGTGCTCAGGGAGAGTATCCCAAGAAGTTCCCATAGCCAATCCAGGAGACGGAGTGGTATGGAAAGGGAGAGTCTGCCCTTACCTGAAATAGGAACTTCCCTGGCTTTCTTATAATATTACCAGCTGGATTCTTGTGAGATGTGGGACTTTGGACTTGGTTCAGGAGCTTGGCTCAGAAGCTGGAGGGTGGGAGCTCTAGTATTTTAGAATTTCTCATTCGGTTTAGGGGATTCTCGTCCTGACGACTTCGGGCTCAGGAAGTTTGACCATGGGGTCGGAGTGTCGGAGCCTTTGTTTTTGAGCTTGTGTCCCCTCTCCCCACCTTGTACCTTGGCTCATGTTGGAATGTATTAAACTTTGGTCTGTTTGGTTTATTGGTTAGAGTATCACTAAATGTGCCCGGGCAGGGAGGCTTCTTTGTGGAGGGGCTATCCTCTGCTTGAAATTGCTGTCGTGCTAGGGCATCAGTCTTTTTCTGGGTAATCCCTTGTATATAAGTTTTCAAAAGGTATAATTACCCTCAGACTCACCTCTCTAGCCGAGTCTCTCTATTTTTATACCTTTCTATCTACTTCCTCTTCTCATCTCTTACTTTACCCTCCTCCTATCCTAACCCTCCTTTTTCCCTTCCACTGCCTGTTTGTTTTTTTTCTCTTTTTTCTCTCTTTCTAGATTAGACAATATCCCACATGGATGGCAGAGATCAAGTGGGGATCCTTGAATGTAAGAGGATTCAATATGCCACAAAAAATGACACATTTATTGTTCAACATGCATAAACAAAAAGTACAAATTCTACATTTGCAGGAGACTCATTTTAAATCGGATCTCATACCAACCCTCGAAAATAGGTATTACATGGAGTGGGTGCATAGCTCCAACCCCAAGGCAAAGTCTAAGGGAGTTTCAATAGGGATACACAAGTCTCTAAGTAACTAAGTCTTGGACACCATGGCGGAACAAGAGGGTAGATTTATATTTCTGAGGGTACGGATCAGCTCCACTGTATTTGCCATAGCAAACTGGTATTTGCCAAACCAAGACCCTACCTCTATGTGTATTTCGTTCCTGTCCTCTCTGGCCGATTTCTCTGGGGGGGGTTCTAGTGGTGGGCGGCAACTTTAATTTTTCTCTCGGTCAGGCCCTTGATACCTCCTTGGGAAAATTTCTGAGGCCTTTGGGGAATATTACTGGAAGCTATATAATATTAAGGGCCATTACAAAGATTTGCCCCCTAATGCAGTAGGAGAAAGATTAAAAACTATATTGATGAAACAGCTTTACCTGTACTCCCAGCGGAAGAGATAGAGGCGATAGAGAAGGACTTCTCTGAGGAAGAAATACAAGCAATACCATAATTAAAGACTCCTTGGCAGTCAAGTGTTCAAGCCCAGATGGGTTTACACCTAAATTTTATAGGATATTTAGTGAACAATTAGTGCCATTTTTGATGAGGGTTTCTCCACTGTTTCACTCAGATCCCCTTGGGTTGCACAATCATTGGAAGCGCACATTAGTATTATCCGTAAGCCTGGATGCAGAGAAGGCCTTGGATCGGGTAGATTGGAGATTCATGAAGGCTTCTCTTAGTCAGATTGGTTTGGGATCCAGATTTATTGAAAGGATATTCTCCCTCTATGGAAATCCCTCAGCCAGGGTGAGAACAAATGGGGTTCTCTCACCTTCTCTGCCAATTTTAACCCTGCCGTTCTGTTCGGGTCATAATGACCTGTAGACAATTTTTTGTGGCCCTGAAGATATTTTTCAGTTTCTAAAACTTGAGGTTACTTGACTTGTCCTCATTGGGGGGGACCTATCTATGAGTATTTTTTTTTTGTGTGTTTACTTTTAGCTACACAACGATATGTACACTTGTCGAGTTCGGGTCATAGTGGCCCAGCATCATTTTTTACAGATGTGAGACCATATTTTCAGTGAAATAAAGGAGTTATAACCTCAGTTGGGTCTATTTATTGCATCTACTATTGTATATCAATTTATTTATTTCCTAAATTATTTCAATGGGGTCGTACAGACGATCTGCCGGATGTATGCATTGAGATCTGCGCAACATAAAAATGGCTTTATATTGATTATTTTTGGTGCGCAGTCTATACTAAAATGTAGAGTGCATCCAGAGAGATCACTAGGTGTGCACTACATGTGTATATTCTGCGCAGAACGGACTGCGCAGAACACGCTGTATAAGAGGGCCTTATTTTGTAAAGCTGAGCTCTAAAGGCCTCCAAATTATTATTTTTTTTTTGCTAAGTAAATCTGTCTTCCTGGCTTATCTCCTTGTTTTCTTGTACAGGCCTTGTACAGAGCATCCAGCAACATGCTCAGGAAAGTGAAACCATGGCCTCCACAAACACTTCTACCCCCTTGGGCTCTACCAGCGGTGCTTCAAGAATAAAAAGAAAAAGGGTGCAGCTATTGCCCTTATTCTTGTGATAATAAAAAAGTATTACCGTATATACTCGTGTATAAGCCGAGTTTTTCAGCCCAAAAATTGGGCTGAAAAGTCCCCCCCTCGGCTTATACACGGGTCTATACGGTATGTGCTGTGTGGGGGCTGTGTCCGGGTGCTGGGGAGGCTGGAGGAGGCGTGGGGAGGCTCCTGACAGAGCGGCCCGTCACATGGGGCCGCTCATTAGATATGCACGGCTCCCCCGCCCATCACAGCGGCAGGGGGAGCCGTGCAATACAGCCCCCATATGTATACAGGCCCCAGTGGGTTAAACAGCAGGCCCCCATATACAGCAGGCCCCCAATGGCACTCGCCCCCCCCCCACACTGTGCAGAGCCCCCCCGTCCCGATGCATTATATTACCATCCAGCCGCATCACCGCCGGTGCTCCCGTCCATCCTCTCGCGCTGTGTTCGGCTGTCATGTGACCCGGCGCGATGACGTCATCCGACTGCGACCGCCGGGTCACATGAGACCGGGAACGCAGCGCGCGAGGAAGGACGGCAGGACCGGCGGTGATGCGGCTGGATGGTAAGATAATGCATCGGGACGGGGGGGGCGAGTGCCACTGGGGGCCTGCTGTATAACCCACTGGGGGCCTGTATACTACCACTGGGGGCTGCGTGTATATACCCTGGGGCCTGCTGTATAACCCACTGGGGGCCTGTATACTACCACTGGGGGCTGCGTGTATATACCCTGGGGCCTGCTGTATAACCCACTGGGGGCCTGTATACTACCACTGGGGGCTGCGTGTATATACCCTGGGGCCTGCTGTATAACCCACTGGGGGCCTGTATACTACCACTGGGGGCTGCGTGTATATACCCTGGGGCCTGCTGTATACCCCACTGGGGGCCTGTATACTACCACTGGGGGCTGCGTGTATATACCCTGGGGCCTGCTGTATAACCCACTGGGGGCCTGTATACTACCACTGGGGGCTGCGTGTATATACCCTGGGGCCTGCTGTATAACCCACTGGGGGCCTGTATACTACCACTGGGGGCTGCGTGTATATACCCTGGGGCCTGCTGTATAACCCACTGGGGGCCTGTATACTACCACTGGGGGCTGCGTGTATATACCCTGGGGCCTGCTGTATACCCCACTGGGGGCCTGTATACTACCACTGGGGGCTGCGTGTATATACCCTGGGGCCTGCTGTATACCCCACTGGGGGCCTGTATACTACCACTGGGGGCTGCGTGTATATACCCTGGGGCCTGCTGTATACCCCACTGGGGGCCTGTATACTACCACTGGGGGCTGCGTGTATATACCCTGGGGCCTGCTGTATACCCCACTGGGGGCCTGTATACTACCACTGGGGGCTGCGTGTATATACCCTGGGGCCTGCTGTATACCCCACTGGGGGCCTGTATACTACCACTGGGGGCTGCGTGTATATACCCTGGGGCCTGCTGTATACCCCACTGGGGGCCTGTATACTACCACTGGGGGCTGCGTGTATATACCCTGGAGCCTGCTGTATACCCCACTGGGGGCCTGTATACTACCACTGGGGGCTGCGTGTATATACCCTGGGGCCTGCTGTATACCCCACTGGGGGCCTGCCTGTATATACCTCCTGGGGCCTGCCTGTATATACCTCCTGGGGCCTGCCTGTATATACCTCCTGGGGCCTGCCTGTATATACCTCTGGGGCCTGCCTGTATATAGCTCCTGGGGCCTGCCTGTATATAGCTCCTGGGGCCTGCCTGTATATACCTCTGGGGGCCGGCTGTATATACCTCTGGGGGCTTGCTGTATATACCTCTGGGGGCTTGCTGTATATACCTCTGGGGGCCTGCTGTATATACCTCTGGGGGCCTGCTGTATATACCTCTGGGGGCCTGCTGTATATACCTCTGGGGGCCTGCTGTATATACCTCTGGGGGCCTGCTGTATATACCTCTGGGGGCCTGCTGTATATACCTCTGGGGGCCTGCTGTATATACCTCTGGGGGCCTGCTGTATATACCGTACCTCTGGGGCCTGCTGTATATACCTCTGGGGGCCTGCTGTATATACCGTACCTCTGGGGGCCTGCTGTATATACCGTACCTCTGGGGGCCTGCTGTATATACCTCTGGGGCTGCTGTATACCACACTGCTGGGGGCTGTATACCTGTGCTGGGGTCCACCCTCGGCTTATACACGAGTCAATAGGTTTTCCCAGGTTTTGGGGGCAAAAGTAGGGGGGTCGGCTTATACACGGGTCGGCTTATACACGAGTATATACGGTACATGTTCTGAATGCCAAAAATTCTTATGCAAAGCCCATGTTTATTGTTCTTCATGCAAGAATACATAAAGTAATATTACCATGTGAATATGTTCAAATTGAAGTGTTTGGTATCTTTTAATTTTTTTTTCACAAAATGTTTGATTTGCTTGTTTTGGTTTGTTTTTTTACCACATATGTGTAGTTTCCTATTTTTCGTTTTGCTTATTACCAAGTTTTTTCTGAATAAAAAAAAAAAAGGTATAAAAATAATTGAGTTAGACTATCTAAAATCAAGATTTAATAAACCCGGTCATAGTGACCCAGGAGCAATACAAGTGTATAGTGCATGGGAACAGAACAGCAGGGTTAAATGACACAGGACAGGGGTGCCCCCTGTCTCTCCTGTTGTACATTATCACAATGGAACATCTAGCAGTGGCCATACAGAATATTCCTAGCATTATTGGCATTGAGGTAACCCAAGCGCAATGTAAAGCGGCCCTCATTGCTGACGACTTGCTTCTATTGGTTACTCAGCACAGAATATCCTTTCCATTGATTATTAAAAAGTTCGATAGATTTAGTAAATTGAGTACCTTCAAGGTAAATTTCACCAAATCGGAGGCCCTAAACATCTCTCTGCCAGAATCGGAGGTATTACATCTGAAAGAAAACTTTTTATTTAAATGATAACAGAAAAGCCTGAAGTACTTGGGGTCATGATACCTTCCGACTCAAGTAGACTGTATGCCCTTAATTTTCTTCCTCTTCTAGAGAAAACTAACAAGGACCTTAAGAATTACGACAAAACAGGCCTCTCCTGGTTTGGGCGGATTAATGCGCTCAAAATGGATGTACTCCCTCGGTTCCTCTTTCTTTTTCAGAAGGTTCCAATACATATCCCCTAGTCGTTCTTCACGAGTCTGCATTTGGCCATCCTGAGGTTTGTGTGGGGAAATTGTAAATCCAGTATAAATAAAGAAAAAGAAACATATTCTCCCCTCTCATGATTGCAGGCCTTTGCCTTTTAAATGATTTTATTGTATTGTTGCTTTGTACAGTGTTTATGTAATGAAATGTATAACTTGTGTCAGATTTGGTGATCGCTCCTTCCTAAACATGTTTCTTTTTCTTTATTTACTACAGTTCTTTGACATGTTGGAGCTGATCTCAATACATTGATTTACCAAATTTGTGGTGCCCTCAGATTTTTTCTTCTTATTCTGGGAAATTGTAAATCCAGAGTTAGTTTAACAGTACTCTGTAGACATAAAAGTGATGGGGGTGTGGGACTTCCATATTTCAAACATTATTATAAACCGGCTATCCTTACCAGATTCTTAGACTAGCATTATCACCATCACTCTAAACCAGTGTTTCCCAAACTCCAATCCTCATGGCCCCAAACAGGACACGTTTTCAGGGTTTCCTTAGGATTGTACTGGTAATGAAATCATTCTCAAGGTATCACCTATGTAATGCTAAGGAAATCCTGAAAACATAACCTGTTGAGGGCTGTGAGGACTGGAGTTTGGGAAATACTGCTCTAAACAGTGGATAGGAATTGAACAGCTGGGTTTGGAGATCCTATTTCAAAATCTTCCATGGTTAAAGGCAGAATCTAGACGGAAGTTGAAGTGTGAGCTGGATTTGGGTGTGGTCGCCTTGAGGATGTGGGACTTGAAGACCAGACGGGACCACCTGTCCTCAGGTTGGGTCCATTATCCCCGCTCGTTTCAAATCCAGAGTTTCAGGGGTGAAGAGCTTTTTGGGCTGGCATAGAGCAGATGACCCTTGTTTTTACCAGATTCTAGGGGAAGGAGACCCTCGGATGCTTGATTCCTGTCATAGGGCCAGGGTTGGAATTCTCCCAGTGAAGCTCCTTCCTGGAGAGATTGGGGGTGCAAACTCTCGAGTTCTCCATCATGGTTTGAAAAATTATTCATTGTGAACGACCCCCCAGTCCAGTGTGTATCTACCCTATATGCGTTGTTGAACCAGAGAGGGGAGGGCGGCAAGCTTAATTATATAATGAGATGGGAAGAAAATCTCGCATTGAATATATCTGTGGAGGAATGGAGTAAGGCGTTCATTATGACCCACAAACTCTCCATGGCATGCGCAGCACAAGAAAACAATTAAAAAATATTATCTCAGTGGTACCGCTGCCCAGCAACTCTGCATTTAGCATTTCCCTTTATGTCAGATAGATGGGGGATATCTGAAAATGATAGAGGGACAATTTTGTATATATGGTGGAGCTGCGAGAAAATCTGACCCTTCTGGAAATCGTTTCTTGACACCTATTTTAAAATCTCAGGGAACCGAGTGAGGGGAACCGAGTGAGTGAAACCCATCAGCTACTCTCTTGACAGTTCTCCCTTCTCGATCAGCTCACAAAATAAAGACAATTTCAGGTTCTTTCTAATGGCAGCTCGCATGGTTATACCTAGGTTCTGGAAATGCCAGCAGTATCCAGGACTGACAGACTGATTTATAAAATAGAAGACCTTACGGCAGAACTCAAAGACACCTGTACATAGGGACATTGACCTGGAACTAGAGCATTCTCCCCTGGCTAGTTAGGAAGTTCTGTGTGCCAGGAAGGTGTGAGTTTGACAATCCCTCCCGAGCCTCCTCAGCCTAACATCAAATTTTGGGGGGTAGCTATAGGAGAAAGGGAGAGAAAATATTGTTTTTTTTTTTTGTTTTGTTTTTCCCTCCTCCCTTTCTTTGCTCCTCTCTTTTTACACCTTCCCTAGTCCTCTCTTTTACTCATTCTTTGTATATATAACAAAACAATTGGAATTTATATTATCAATATAGTGCTGAAATGGGCTTTGAATTGCCTTTGTACTTTTTTCTTGCTTTTGTTTTGTTGGTTTTATATTGTTGAGCCCTAATAAAAGGGCAGAAGAGCAGAAACCAACCGGATGTGTCTCCCTTACCAAGTCTGAGTTTTGAGTACTCTATCCTTTAGGCTGGAAACACACTGTCCTTGTGATATACGAGTCACTCGGACTAGTGTCGGATCATTAACCCTGAACGACCTCTCCCTGTCAGCAACTCCACACTCCAGTCCTTTCAGGGTTAATGATCCGACACTAGTCCAAGTGATTCGTAGATCACATGGACAGTGTTAAAGGGTTAAAACCATGCTGCCATAGTCCAGTAAACATCAACGGGTGAGCATAATATTGATTTATTAGTCAACGGGTCCTTGTAAGGGGAGTCTTGCTGCTGGATAACCACACGAGAATCACATCGCAATCCCCTTTATTTATCCATGATCAGATAATGACCGTAATAGCAGTATAGACAAACTCTCATTTTCTGCTCAGGATGCCATGCAATCCTTGTGCTAGCAGTACCAGTAATACAGCAGGCATACAGTGTGGGCACCCCTTGCAAGGACCCTTTGCTCTGGGTCCTCCAAGGCATTTAAGTCTCTTCATATATACATGCCAGACTTGAGAGCCATAAGAAGAACATACCTTAGATCCCAGTCTTAGCCTCTTACCTAACCAAATCAGATCTCATACTTTGCACTGACGAGGGGAAAACACTATGGCACACCATGTCTGCAAATTAAGAATATGATTTGCCTTATATCCTTGGTCATGATAAGGCCTCTTTAAAGGGTCAATATTAAAGGGATCCTGACACCTAAAAAATGCCTCCTAAGCTATTAACACATGTCCCTGCAGCATCCATTCACTAATCTCACACTCCTTTTGTCTCCTAAAAGCATCCTGTGAAAGTGGAGAAAAACTACTAATACTAACTCATTAGTGATTATAATTAGCAGGGGCTTTATTCTTTAGTCACCAGGGCAGGCTGTTTTGCAGCCTGAATGATCCACCCTCTCTCTCCACCCTCTCTGTGCTGCTGTGATGTGGAGCTGAAAGCAGGACTAATGATTTCCATTCTGTGAGTGATAGAGAGGGGGGAGGGTAAAGCCTGCACAAGCAGAGGAACACAAACAGAGAGAGGGTGGATCATTCAGGCTGCAAAACAGCCCGCCTTGGTGACTAAAGAATATAGCCCCTGTTAATTATAATCACTAATGAGTAAGTATTAAAACGTTTTTATGCACTTTCACAGGATGCTTTTAGGAGACAAAAGGAGTGTGAGATTAGTGATGGGATGCTGCAGGGACATGTTTTGCTAGCTTAGGAGGTGTTCTTGAGGTGACAGGATCCCTTTAGGTTTTAGGATTGCTACCACCAATAGGTGGCGCTAGACTTCAAGTAATCTTTGAAGAGATAATTTGCATATTACGTATAATGACTGACAACCATCCCAACAAGTTTTCATCCAGATTCCAAAGATTTAAAAATACAACTAGAATCCAATAAATGAAATTATTATAATTTTTTTCTTTCATTTTTGGAGGAAAAAAAAAACACATCTTTAGTTTTTGGATAGATCTTGTATAATCCCATCTGTTGCTAACCTGATATCATATGGGTGCAGTCCGCTCCTGACATAGCAAGTACTGAAAAAGAGCCCAATATCATAGGGACGCATCACTCCTTCACAACCGGTACTGCGAAAGAGCCCGCTTACCATATGTTTTGCCACATACCGTATATACTCGTGTATAAGTCGAGTTTTTCAGCCCAAAATTTGGGCTGAAAAGTCTCCCCCTCGGCTTATACACGAGTCACTACGGTTGGTGGGGGCTGTGGAGGCTGGATGAGGCGGGGGGAGTCTGTTGTATGAGCGGCCCCGTCACGTGGGGCCGCTCATTATATATGCACTGCTTCCCCCTGTCAATCAGCGGCAGGGGGAAGCAGTGCATAACTAAATAAATTACCCACAAATGCTGTCACTCGCCCCCCTTGTAAGGGCCCCCCCCCCCCCCCGCTGCTTATCTTACCATCCCGGTCTTCTGCACAGCGCCGCTCCTCGGTGCTCCCTTCTTCATCCTCCCATCCAGCTACATCTGGGATCCCCAGCCGTCGCAGGCATATGACGTCATCGTGCGACGGCCGGAGATCCCGGATGCAGCCAGCGAGGACGGAGCATGAAGAACGGAGCACCGAGGAGCGGCGCTGAGCAGAAGACCGGGATGGTAAGATAAGCAGCAGGGGGGGGCCCGTACAATGAGGGGGAGTGAGTGCCAGCATTTGGGGGCTGCTGGATACCCCCTAGGGGCTGCTGGGTACCCCCTGGGGGCTGCTGGGTACCCCTGGGGGGTGCTGTATAACCCCCGGGGGCTGCTGTATATACTGCTGGGGCCTGTATACCACTGGGGCTGCTGTATATACTGGTGGGGTCTGTATATACCACTGGGGAGGCTGCTGTATACCACTGGAGTTGCTGTATATACTACTGGGGCCTGTATATGCCACTGGGAAGGCTGCTGTATACTATTATTGGGGGGCCTGTATTCCACACTGCTGGGGGCTGTATACCTGTGCTGGGGTCCACCCTCAGCTTATACATGAGTCAATAGGTTTTCCCAGGTTTTGGGGGCAAAAGTAGGGGGGTCGGCTTATACACGGGTCGGCTTATACACGAGTATATACGGTAGTATTTAATTGGGTTGAAAATTTAAACTTATGTAACTGTATGGTAAGGGTAAATAGTTTTCCTGGGAATCAACAGCAGCACAATTCTTAAATTAACCTTGGAGTCCTCAAGTGTGCTGTAGAGAAACTGCAGAGAGGTGAGGGCATCTATACATAAGTTAATCTGACATATGAGTCATGGTCCCGTCACCGCAGCTTTGTCAGTCACCGGCATCGCTGTAAGTCATCCCACCGCCTCTACTGCCCTGTCCCTGAGAGGGATGCATGTCTTTGCTGTAACCTTATCGATGACTGGTTCAGAGTTCAGTCATTGTACAGTACAGATGGGAGTAAACAGAGCAGTCTGATTAAAGGCTTCAAGTCTCTCCTGTACGTGTGAGGACAATGATGAGAAGTGATGGCACCAGCCCAGAGAAGCAATTAGTATTTATCCCTCTTCTATGCTGCACATGACAGATAGGCACAGCAGCAGGACAACCACAGAAATAAAACTAAAGAGGACTCACGTGAATTTAACACTTTAACTTTAAAGGGCAATGTAAAATCCTCCTATAACTATAGGAGGTGCAGAGATGCAGTGGGATCTGGGCCTATGTGCCAAAGGACCTCTAAAGAGTTGTCCACCATACTGATGATCTATTCAGGATAGGTCATCAACATGAGATTGGTGGAGGTCCAATAAACATAACACACAAAAAGTTAAATACATATAAGCTTGACAAAGAGCTATGGGTATTGAATGGCATGGACCTTCATTAACTGTATTCCTCGAGAAGTGCCAGTGATGTTACTACTCACATTTAAATCACTATCAGTGATGTTTTCCATGACAAACAGGAGTAGGCAACATTTTTTTTTAATAAAAAGGCTGCTGTGCTCACACAGACCCATACATAGCTCACACAGACAATGGGGAATAACATATATAGGGATCAAACAGCATCATGAAAAACAAGGAACACATCAGAAAGGTCAGGGATAAGGTTGTAGAGAAGACTAAAGCAGTGTTTGGTTATAAAAAAATCCAACCTCTGAACATCTCACAGAGCACTGATCATCAGTTGATCATCCAAAAATAGTAGTATGACACAGCAGCAAACCTACTAAGATATGGTTGTTCACCTACATTGAACTGATATGTTGCCACATGGGTAATTAAATTTGTTTCTACTATTAAAGTTAGGATTATGCCTAGGAATTTTGCACCCCCTATTTATATACAAGTGGTGCTGATTTTTTTTCCTTTTTTTATCTATGAGTATATAGATATTAAACTGGGTCATTCTAGAACCTTTATTTTCTTAACCAGATAACCTCAGCAGATGACTGTGCTGTTATTAAAAAAAAATCTTTACACACAGGCTATCACTGATATTACTGCCACTGTATGATAACTCCCTCGGTAGCCCCCACACTCTGTCATGGCCCCATTAATATCCCCCACACTGTATTAAGGCCCTCTTACTAGCCCCCACTCTTTGTCATGGTCCCATTAGTAGCTTTCACACTGCATCATGGCCTTTTTACTAGCCCAAGTCAGTATCATGGCCCTCTTAGTAGCCTCCACTCTGTGTCATGGTTACATTAGTAGCTCCCACACTGTGTCATTGCCTTTTTACTAGCCTGACTTGGGCCCTCTTAGAAGCCACCACTTTGTAACATGGCCTAATTAGTAGCCCCCACACAGTGTCATGGCCCCCAAATAGCCCCACACTATATTATAACCCCCTTAGTAGCCCCAATATATCATGATCACTCTACTAGCTTTCACACTGTTTCATGGCCATCCCTGTAGCCCCTACACTCTATCATTGCCCCTCTTCAGCACTGCCACTGTATCATAGTCCTATTAGTAGTCCCAAACTCTAGGATAGTTCCTTCTCTAGCATTATCATGGCCCCTTCAGTAGCCCCATACTCTATGGTAGCCCTTTTTGTAGCCCCTTTGTAGGCCCTTTTATAGAGGCTCTGTTAGTAACCCCACTATTTTTGAGGGACCTCCCCACATTATTGCCATATCACAGTTAGAAATATACATAACATACTCATCTTACTTAAGCCAGCCATCAGCAGACAGCAGCTGCAGCAGGTCCTGGGTACAAAAGCGGTGATTTAATTGCACTGGAACTCATGTTCTGTGCGTGTCATGGCAAGATGACATCATCACGTTGCTCTAGTTTGGACCTGCCATTCTGTAGGCTGCAAGTCTAAAGGTACCGTTACACGCTTCAATGTTGAAACGATATCCTTGACGATCTCATGAGCAGGCTGTCGGTAAGACATCGGTTTGACAACATTGGTGAGATGTCACACGTCTAGATATCATGGATGACGCACCAATGCTGAAGCGAGCAGCTATCTATCGCACAACCCAGCGAACAATACTTGTTCATTGATGTGAATAGGAGAAGTCGTTAACGACATGGTTATGGCGGTGTCACACATAAGGATGCAGCAGGTCGGCTGATCGAGGATCGTTTGATTTGAGATCCTGTTCTCAAATCTGCGATCACCGATCCAACGATTTATCGTAGTCATATCTCGGTGTCGCATGTAACGACGTCCTAACGATGTCGCTTGAACGACTCCAAACCCGTGACGTTTCAATGATATCGTACCGTGTAACGGGGCCTTAACGCAAACAGAGAGCAGCAGAGTCTAATTGTATAAGCGTGATGTGGGTGCTGATACAGTTTAAAGTGACAACAGCTTTGGGTGAGTCCCTCAGAGCACAAGGCTCAGGGCAGCCCCCTCTGCACCCCTGGCAGCTTTGCTATCAGACAGACAGATAGAGATGGATTTTTTCTCCTGCCTGTTGCCATTTTACTGAATTTGGGCTAATTGAATCATAAACATTTCTGATTCTACTGAATCCACTTTTCTTGAGAAATTCAAGGTGAATTTAATTGGAATAAATGCTTTTACGTTTAATTCGGATGGCTGTTGTGCAGCATGGACAGGTATCCACAAGTGACCATTACATTTCAATACTTAAATAAGCCCGCAGACACATACAAAGATAATACAAGAAAACATTATTCCTGCAGGCATCTGAAATCCTTGGTTGAAAAAAAATGAATACCGGAGGCTTAATTTAATTTTACTGCAGCTGATGGGCAGGAAAATGAATTGACTTAGCAGGGTTGTGTGAGCGTCAGACCTGTGCGTCTTGCTTTGGAATTTTATCAGTCGAGGGGGGAAGATACAGTGCGAGAGCGATGTCACAAGGGGGATTTGCGGTGCAGAATGGGCACAATGAAATTTAAAAGTCTAATTTCCTTGTGCGTTAACCTTGATTTTTTTTCTTTCTTGTAATATGTGTCAGGTGTTATTTTTAGATGTATTTTTAAGGATCATGGTATTCTGAACAAACAGGATAATGGACTAGTATTGTATAATCAGAAATACAGAGGTCTTTATTAGGCTACTTTCACATTACGATTTATTAGGGAGCCGATGCTGTCCGATAAATTCGGACAGCATCGGCTCCCTTCTGATGCCTGGAATCGGATGCCAAATAGGCATCCGATTCCGGCATTAAATCGTAGCCTCCGGGCTGAAAAAAAAGAAAAAAAAAGTTTATGCTTACCTCCCCCCGAGCCCCGCCGTCTCCCGCTGTCTTCCTGCAGGCTCCCGGTGGCTCCCAGTGGCTCCCGCAGGCTGCAGAGGTCTTCTTCATGTGTACAGGACCTGCGGTGATGTCACAGTCACGTGACCGCGGGTTCCACCATGGTAAGCCACAGTCACATGACTGTGACATCACCGCAGGTCCTGAACAGTAGAAGAAGACCTTCTGCTGACACCGGGAGCCTGCGGGAGCCACCGGGAGCCTCCAGGAAGACGGCGGGAGACGGCGGGGGCTCGGGGGGAGGTGAGCATAAACTTTTTTTTTTTTTAACCCTTGTGCTCCCAGTTAGGAGCAGTTTTACTGTACTGAGCATGCTCAGTACAGTAAAATCGGGTCCGAGGAGACATCAGATGTTTCCTCGGACCCTTCTCCATAGGGCCCCATGTTATAGGGATCAAGTCAGATCGGATGTGCACTAAATGCCATTCGATTTGGTCCGATTCGATTCTGTCAGATTTTATTTTCGGTGCTGCGATTGCACTCAGATTGCTCTTGCAAAGCGAGTTTAATGCCAGAAACTCGCATTAATGTGACCTGTATCATTGAAAGATACAGGTCCGAGTTTAATGCGAGTTTTTCTTGCATTAAACTCATGCGAGTTCAACGCCAGTGTGCCTCCAGCCTTATATTTACAAAACACTGGATGGAGCATCGCTGTAGTTGGGTGGAGTTGGTGCTTTGCCCAGTGCGAGCCGCGTGCAATGTTTGATAGGCTCTAAGTGGGGATCAAAGCTTAGTTTTTGAGTGTAGTGTTTCCAAAATTAATTTAAAGAAAATTGGCCTTTCAACCTCAGACATTTTTTACTTATGGCTGGCTATCGGGGAGCGGAGAGCTGAACTGCCAATCAGTGACTTCCATTGAGGTTCGGGTCAAGTTAGAGGTCATGAACAGTGCGCCAAAAAGTCTTGCTGCACCGCCGAAGACTGAACATCAGCAGGTGTGCTCATCTCTAATCATAATGCAACACTTTTAGTGTATGTGCACACTGGGCGCACTGGTGGGCGGGTTTGTGTCGGCGGCGGCTGGCCGGACCCGACAGGAAGCTCCAGAGCCGCCCACCGGCTTCCTGTCGGGTATGTGCGGCTGTGTGCGTCGGCTTTGCGGCGGGTGCACAGCGGGTTAGCCGCGTCGGTTCTGCAGCGGCTGGAAGCAGCACATGATTCTGCTTGCAGCCGCTGCAGAACCGATCGGTTTATAGAACATGCTCATTCTTCGCTAACCCGCTGGGAACCCAGCGGGTTAGCAACGGATGATGAGCAAGTGGAAACCGCGGTGTGTGCACACCGGGGGTCGGTTTCCATAGGTTTTTATGTTAACCCAAAAGCCGCTTTTGGATTAACATAAATTAGCATAAGCCTCATGGAAACCGACCGGCGGTTTCCGCTGCTAAAACGGCCCTAAACCTCCCAGTGTGCACATACACTTATGTGTCTCTGACAAAAGCTGCTTGGCTTGCAACTTTGGAGGTGGAAATGGGCAACATTAGCTCTTGGGCTCATGTACGACTGCAGAGGTTGCACCATTGGTATTTCGTCCCGTTTTACAATATAGCTTTTTTATGCAATAGCCCAGAATTAGGAACAAAAAATATTCTATTTTCCTTGGGTAAGAGCACTACTGATAACACAGCATTCAACTACTGCCGCTTCACAATGAAAGATTAATACCTCCATACAGTGGTCAATGAATTTAATTTAATACTCTAATATAATGTACTATCAACTATGCTATACACTGTCAATATTTTTTTACCAAAATAATATTTCTGTAGTCACTCAATAGAGGTACACAATTGTTCATTGATAACAGAAAACGTTGCTTAAAGGGGTAGCCGGATATCTAAAGTGTCCCTTACGAATATCTATTTTTAAATCTTCAAACAAATCCTCATCAGGGGCTGGTGATAGAAGCAGGGTGAGTGATACAATTGAGCCGGCACTGGTGTCACTCCCTGGGCCTCTAATCACGCTCTCTGATGACGTCTCCTAGTGACTGGTTAGAGCGGTAACGCATGCTGTTGACGTAACATCATCATTGCAGCCAAAACCCTGCTATACTGGTTTTGAGATGGTCACTCTTTCTTGGGAGACTTATGACTGGTTTGGGACCTCTGTATGATTCCTTTATTGAGACTCCATTTTTAATGTGTTTCTCTCCTTTGGCAATTCAGGAGTTAATTTCAGTCTATGCTCCTAGCAAATTAGCTAATTCTTTTCCAGGTGTGGCCAATCTGTGATTACTCTCATCCCCTTGGTATGGGGGGGCCTAAGTATCCTGCTCGGCGGTGAGATGAAAGAACTTGTATAGGGACAGTAGGTAGATCAGGAGTTCACCTCTCCCCCTTCTCTATGAGCAGAACCCTCCACTGTATTTCCCCTCTTAGGTGTCTCCCCCTCCATTGTTTAGTGTTGTGAGCCTGATATTGTTGGTCCAGGCGTCACTGTCACGCACTGTAGCCAGACATCCCCCTTAGTCCAAGCATAACAACTGGATCAGGGGAGCCACTTTGGAACTCAGGCAGGATAAAAACCTGCCACGTTTGTTACTTTTTAACAACTTCACAGAGTTTGGGGCCCACTTTCCTGAAAATGGACAACTCCTTTAATATTCGTTTGATATTTGTTTTCTTTACTCAACATAACCAGATGTGAATGGCACAATACTACTAAATTAAGAAAATAAGGACAAGATTTTGTGATACTATGGCTAGGGTCACACTTAAAAATAGAATTGCGTTCACCGCATTCAGATTATGATGCGGTGAACGCAATTGCCTTTAGGGTACTTTCACATCAGCGGTTTTCGCCGATCGCGGCAGATGCGGTGAAAAAAAACGCATCTGCCACGATTAACGCATAACCGCTGCACTTGCGGAACAGTTGCGGCAAGCCCCATACAATGTCTATGGGGCTTGCGGTAAGTGTGCGGCAGGTGCGGCAAGTGCGGTATCGGCACTTGTGGCAGGTGCGGCCGCAAAAAAAAAACGCGGCTGACCGCAGTTTTTTTCGCGGCCGCACCTGCCGCAAGTGCCGAAACCGCACTTGCCGCACACTTACCGCAAGCCCCATAGACATTGCATGGGGCTTGCCGCAACTGTGCCGCAAGTGCAGCGGTTATGCGTTAATCGTGGCAGATGCGTTTTTTTTCACCGCATCTGCCGCGATCGGCGAAAACCGCTGATGTGAAAGCAGGCACACATTTTTTTGAAAAAATGTGTGCAGAATACCGCACTGCAGTAACCGGATTGCTCAGGATGTGTAATCCTGAGCAATGTGGCTACTGCATAGTTTGCTCATCCCTGCTGCTGTTCTCTGTATCTAAAAATGATAAATGTAATAAATAAATTATTGATTAATGTCTCTAGGGAGTGTTGAGAGGAAGGCCGCGTCATGAAAGGGGCGGAGCTATAATTGCATCATACCGATAACTCCGCCCCTTTAATGACACCTCCCTCTCACCACTGGAGCAAGGCCAGAGGGGTGGTCATAATTAATTAGCGGGCGGAGGCATCAGCACACAGCTCCGCCTATGGCTCGAAAATGAAATTGGACAGCACGTAACTATAAGCTCATTTCTCAACTTTAATACTTAGTGTTTGCCACCAAAAGGGATAGCTGGAAACGAGGGGTGCAGGGACCCCTCTATATAGATACGGGGGGGGGAGGTGAGTTTGGTGGTCATGCGCCAGCTATGTGGACCGTGGCGCATTTGGACATTGCAGGAGAAGCCCACCTGAGTGGGCGTACGGTCTCTAGGGGGGCTAAGCCCCCCCTAGAGACATTAATCAATAATTTATTTATTACATTTAGCATTTTTAGATACAGAGAACAGTTTGCTCATCCCTGCAGCAGCAGGGATGAGCAAACTATGCAGTAGCCGCATTGCTCCGGATTACACATCCTGAGCAATCCGGTTACTGCAGTGCGGATGCTTAAACCGCTCCGAAAACTGCAGCCTGCATGATTTTTCACGCAGGCTGCAGAGCTGGAGACGGACACCGGATTGCTTATGAAGCAATCTGGTGTTTAGCATTGGCTCCTTTGAGGAGCATTTCCTGATCCGGTTTTGAGCTTCATGAAACCTCAAAACCGGATCAGGTTTAAAAAAAAAAAAAAACGTAGCTGTGACCCTAGCCATACAAGTAGCCAACCAGTGATTGCATGAGGTTTAACAAATCAGCAACCTTTTATAACTCTAATTTATGATTACACATTTTTGCAGGTTTTTAAAACATTTTGCATTCAAAAAGGAAACGACCAGAAATGAGCATTGAAAAACCATTTAAGACTATTCTGTTGTGTTTGCATGACCGCACATGGAGCAAATCAAAGTAGTTAGGTGTGGTCCTTTGGTGCCAAAAGATTGAGTAATTCAGGTACTGTTCCATTAATAATCTAGCAGTAATGGCAAAAAGGTGCTTATTAGCATATTGAACATACAGTAGTTTATAAGAATAATGGGACAATCTGTTTTGTGTGCTGATCACAGCAACTTCCTCCAGGCATGCCAGTGTTAGGAACCCTATGGGATGAGCAAGAGAAATGATATGGCCTTGGCAGATTTTACCATACAGACAAACTAGACATCGGCTTACAGTTGGCAGCAAACATTACATTATTTGCCACAGGGGGCTCTTAGTCACCACAACATCTGTTCTTGGAGGAAAAAATAAATGCACCAATTGGATTTTCTACTTTATTTTACTTACTTTAAGACAAAACTAATCCCCCATGATCATTTCTTCTGAGATGAAGAGGCAAGAACTCCAATTCTTACCATACCCAGTATCGTCAACCACAAAGTATTGTCAAAGAAAAGTATATTTATATCCCTACAATGCATGTTATCTGAAATATACGTAGGAAATAGATAAGCTATCCTGGTTACGCATTCTAGGGATATGCTGCCTGATAAAGAACACTGTATGGGTGGCTTCATACTGCGGTCAGG